>CP139502.1:218062957-218602023 GCA_021014915.2 Artemisia tridentata subsp. tridentata | reverse complement strand
TGAGTAAATAAATCAAACGAAGAACGTACAAAACGAACCATAAAAATAAATACGAACTTAGCAATAAAAACAAATAATTTATGACGACTCTAAACTCTCGAGTTAGAGATATTTAAACGGAGGTAAAACCGACACTGTCTAACAAGACTCGGGTATTTAAAAACACAAAATATACTCTACTAAATTCTAAAACAACACTACAACTGATGCGTGCGATGTGTCGTTGCGGTTTAGCAGTATTAATGTCTACTCAAGTTTTAAATTTATATTTAGCCGACTTATCAATAACACACACACTTAACGAGCAGTGTACCCGGTCAGTATGAATATAATGGTAAGTAGAGTGTCGATCACTAAGAGTGGAACGTATTATCTAGTTATTCCAATCAGTATTTTAATATACTAAGTTAGCTATACAACCTAATCTAACGCAAGGGTGTTCAGCCTGAGAGACTGGCACGATTTGGTTGCAATTAAATAATAAACTAAACAAATAGGCACGAATCAGCGAATAGCACACACGTACACAGATAATTACTTGAGACAATAAGAAGATCTGTCCTTATGATTAAGTAGATTGTCACTTGTTTTATTGATAGTTTTATATGAAGTGTATGTAGTTAATCCTTTCTCGTTGGTCCTATTCTTATCGGCGAGTAAACCCTTAATGATTACTTATGTCTAAAAGTTATTCCTAAGTGATCAATTTAGTAACAACCGTGGGAGCCACATTCTCTTCCGTAGTCAAATGCGCAGGCCACTAATAAACACAGAGTTTATCAATGCACTAATAAGTAGTAACCAAAGACATCAACATATAAACTTTAATTGATGGGAAAGCAGTTTTAAGGGAGTGCAATCTTTCCGTTGTCACATTACACAAGCCATCAATCCTGATGAATTAAAGTTTACTAACACAATAAAACAAAACTACTTAATGAATTAAACACATGCAGCACCTTCTTACAGCTCTTGTATCTTCGTTCGGGTGTGTCTTGTGCTGCCTATTCGTCTGAATTCGGCCTTAGGTTTTTCTGGTCTTCGTACCTCGTATATAATATGTGCTCTCGAAATTCGTCTGGTCTTGGGGTATTTATAGTTTCTGTCTGAGGGTAAGATGCGGCGCATCTAGTAAGTAGATGCGGCGCATTGACTTAACTTCGCGTGGGGTCCAAGATTAATATATTCAGGAATATTCGTACACCGCCAGATGATGCGGCGTATCTTCATTCTTGGATGCGGCGCATGTCCTCTTGTATCTTGGATCGTATCTGGTGAAATCTTGATAGTGATGCGCCGTATGTAATAAGTGAGATGCGGCGCATCTGGAGCAGAATAGTCTTGATATTGTACATTTCGGTAGACTCTTAACTTCTTGCTTGTTTTGCTCCATAATTAGTCTAAAATCGCCAAGTTTCACCAAATGCTTGTTTTTACCTGAGAATTACAAAAGTAAACGATTAAGTATCAATTCTCATACATAATATAATAAAACAAGTCAAGTTAATAGGATAAATGATAGTAATAAAATGTACTTATTTGAGTTCATCAAATATCCTCCCACTTGAACTTTAATTGTCCCCAAGTAAACCTTAGAATTAATCTTATGAAAATGTATCCTAAAAGATATTAGGATTTATTTTTATATTTAAGCATGTATTCATTTTTGTCATAATCACACAACTAAACACTTAACGAATTAGAAGTAAAATAAAATAATTTTATAAAAGCAAATCTAATCGTTTAACTGTCCAGTCGTGACGAATATTCTATCATAAGCTTGGCAAGTATACACATCTCCCCCACTAAAGCCAAGGAATAACAAGTCTAAAGCGGTAAAAAGGGTTTTTAGGCTTAAGGGTTAATCATTCTTAATCTCTGTCGATCTTAAATTCCAGAAAAGGCGACAAAATCGCAAATACATGATCGAATCCACGAATACGATACTTGCAATTGCTCAAATCCTTAACTCGAATAGGCTAAAGATAGGTCCAAACTTTACCAATAATAATATATCAAAAAGGGCGACAAAATCATAAATACATAGCCAAATCCACGACTACGATACTTAAGATTGCTCAAATCCCTAATCTCAATAAATCAAAGGTTTGGTTGGATAAAGAATAATACATGGTATGGATAAATTTTGGGATATAAATTGGTGTAAAAATGAAAAATAAACAAAAAAAATAAATTAAAATCCTAAGTGTGGTTAATCACTATCCCAACCATCCCATGAATAAGACTCATATCATAGAATAACTCACGCTTTAACACTTGAAACACACGCTTTAGGTAGACACGAATTATACTCAACAAGATCTTAATCAAAGAATAAACCTTAGTTGGTGTTCCCATAACTGCCAACTCCCATTCAATCCATAGATATAATATACAACAACTAGTGGTGATATCGACCACTTAATACAAAACTTTACATAAGTTGGTTAAAACAAACATCCAACTTTTCCTTTTTCTTTTTCTTTTCTTATTTTTTTTTCGATTTTTTTTTTTTTTTTTTTTTTTTTTTTTTTAGTGAACTACTAACATAAACATAGATGTGTAAAATTTCACCACATCACTAAAAAGATAACTCTGGATAATTTTTCCATACTTTTCATAACTTCAGAAATAACGGTAATAGTGAAAGTAGTAAACACACGAAACATAAACTAAAAGATATATAATATTTACTTTCACTCCAATTGCATTGTGCAATTTCCCGACCTAACCATAGATAATGAATTACGCACGCGAACACAGGTAATGTAAGGAAACACACTTTGCCTAAAGCAATTAACCAACCACGGATTTTAATCTACAGGGTAGGCTAAGGTGTAAGGGTGTAACGAAACATTTTAACAAAGGTGTGAGAAACGAAATGAATGGCTCTGAGTGTTTTTCTAGGGGTATCTTACTCTAAAAGTGAGAGTAACAAAAGGGTTAATACGGGGGTTAACTAACCAGTGTAGTTAGCTAATAACACATAATATATAATAGGCTTTTTGGGTGTAATCCTAGAAATTTACCAATTTAGACAAGTCATTCCAATTATAAAATAAATACTTATTATGGTGGTCTCGAATAGTATACAAGCCAAGTTCTAAAGTTTACAAGTGACCGGCACACTCATAGATTTGTGAATTTTGAAAAATCACAATTTTTGAAAATAACGTCATGTGTGCAGCTATGCAACTTAGACTTTAAACAAAAACATGCTAAAAAAATTTTAATTTTGATATATTAAGCACATTTTAAGAATATTTTGAAAAGTTTATGACAAGTAAGTGTTAAGTGTTCTAATTCTCCAATCCCCCCCACTTAAGTTAAACAACGTCCTCGTTGTTTGTATAAAAGGTTAAAAACTGGAAAATAAAAGAATTAGAACATAAAAACTCCCCTGAGATTTGCTCGGTATGATCTTCCATTTGTATAAGAGCAAAAATCATCTTCCTTGTGGATGAGAACGTTTAAGCTTCATAATAGATGTATCCACAGGAAATGCAGGAATCTATAATACCACCAAGGCTTTAAAACACACCTAAGTTAAGAAAGGTTCAAACTTGCATAATACATTAGTAGTTAGTTAAAATAAAACATAAAAAATAAAACTGAAAATCATCAGGTCAGTCGATGCGCCGTATCTTATGGAAAAAGATACGCCGTATCGAGCCTGGAATAAATACGGATCAGAATAGAAGATGCGCCGCATCCTTAACCAGGGATGCGCCGCATTAAAATAAACTGATAAAAAGTTTTAAAGTCGAAAATAAAAAATGCAGAAAAATTAAAGATATGACCTGTGCAGGAGATGCGTCGCATCTCAGGATTGAGATGCGCCGTATCCTCTGCGGCCTGACTGACTCGACACAAAACAGAATAATAAAAATTTCTCCGGGTTGTCTCCCGGTTAGCACTTGTCTTTATTCCAGAGTCTTCAAGTTAGACTCACGTTCAGCTCTTTAATATCGATCATTGAAGGAGTCGGAAACATCGCGCTCCCTCATTGCCAATTCAGTAATATTGAACATTCCTTGCTCGTCCTTAATTTCCACGCCGTTCTTCTTTAATACCTGTATAAACAAAGTTCTGTCCCCTTCGGGCAGAGATGACAAAATGATAGACGGGAAATTCTTATTATCATATAGGCATAAATAAGCAAGGTGGGGTGGTAGTTCAATAAACACATCATTATTCAAATTCGTTTTCTCAACTATTCTCCTACGTTTGTTAATTACTACGCAATCATACCACTCATCATCAGAATCATTAACAACATCGCGTCTAAGTTCGGTAGGTACATTAAGGTCAATAAATTCCTCAAAGTTCTCATGATTAGGATTAGTTGAGTTGTTTTGAATCAATGTTTCTCCCATAAGCCTAGCTTCAAGATCGAGGTCCATACGCTCTCTTAATCCTAGCACATAGACACCTCTAATTATGCTTTTAACAGGATCTTGGCACTTATAGACTAGTTTATTATTCCCTACCCTTAATGAGATTTTTCTTTTAAACACATCAATCTTAGCATGGGCAGTAGACAAGAAAGGTCTTCCAAGGATTAAAGGAATCTTAACATCCTCGGGCATATCTAATATAACAAAGTCTACAGGGAAAATAAACTCCTCAATCTTAACTAGCACATTAATAGCAATCCCTTCCGGTCGTTTTACCATTTTATCAGCCAGTTCAATGAGTAACTTAGTTGGTGCTAATTTTCCTAGTCCTAGGGTAGTGAATGTCTTAAGAGGCATAACACTAACACTAGCTCCTAAGTCAGCTAACACATTATTGAAAGATATATTATTAATTGAACAAGGCAAAGTAAAACTTCCTGGGTCTTTTTCTTTATGAGGCAAGGCATGTAAGTCGGTTGCAGAGCTCTCTTCTTTCATTGTAGCCTTGATCTCCTCTTCAATCTTTGTCTTCTCTTTTAGTAGTCTCCTTAAGCTGATTGAAGAATTAAAGAAAAATTCGGGTCTTGAACCATCATTACCATTCATCGATCTTCTAGATAAGTAAGGAGCGACTTCTTCAGTGGTGCTAATGGCCTTGACATGATCTCTTGGGTTGGTCTCAGTTGAGCTAGGTAAACTTCCATATCCCCTTTCTTGAAGAACTTTGCTCATTTGACCAATTTGTTGTTCCAATGCTTTGATCGAAGCTCCTTGATTTCTTGTAGTAGTGTCCGTTGAAGCTCGGATTTCTTTGATCATAGCAGTATTCTCTTCATGTCTTTTAGCAGCATCGGCCATAATTTGCTTTAGAGTGTCATCTAAAGTCTGCCTCCTTTCTTGATAAGCGGGATTGAAGTTGTTCTTTTGATAGAATCCCGGGGTGGCTTCCCTAAATCTTCCTGAAGGTCTGAATGGTTGTCCAAATTGGGTGTAATATTCTTCTTCAAACGTCTCACTTTCATTCTTATTCGGGCAATCTTTAGTGTAGTGAGGTCCTTCGCACTTTTCACATCCAACTTGGGCAGCATACACTTTTTCATCACGCTTCATCATCTCTCTACTAATTTTATCCAATTGAGCTTGAATAGCAGCAATCCCGTCAAAATTAGTGCTGCTCTTAGATCTAGTAGAGGTCCCATCGTGCCATTTTTGAGAATGATCAGCAGCTTCTTGGATCGCTTTCCTAGCATTGGCTGCACTCATTTGAGGCACAGCTCCCTTAGCGTCCAAGATTTGTCTAGTAGGCACGTCCAATCCTTGATAAAACAATATTATCTCCTGCATAGGGGTTAGATAGTGTTGAGGACATTTTACCAGTAAATCTTTAAATTGTTCCCAAGCTTGATAAAGAGTTTCATCAGGCTCTTGCTTGAAACTGTTGATAGCCTCCATCTTTTTAGCAGTCTTAGCAGGTGGACAATATCTCTTCAGGAATTTGCTCTTCAAATCTTCCCATGTAGTGATTGAACTAGCAGGTTCATTCCTTAGCCACTTTTTAGCAGCTCCTTTTAGTGAGAGTGGAAAGATTCTTAACATGATTTGATCGTCAGTGACTCCTTCTGAAGTAAACAAATCCACAATCTCGAGGACCTTTTCAACATGCTCATTAGCATCCTCATGTTCCGATCCACTGAAAGCATTTTCTCTTAGCTCCTTGAGAAACTGACCCTTCAATTCAAACTTTGACTTATCATCAAACTTTGGTCTAGCAACTCCTGAAGTGTAATCAACGCGGGTTTTGTTCATGTATTCCTCCATAGTTGTGTTTTCGCCCATTGTTTCTGTTTCTTCTTCCTCTTTCTCTTCAGAAAAATAATCAAGCTCGAATGAACTTGAAGTATCAAAGCTTTTTGTGTTGAAAAGCCTTTTAAGCGAATGAAAGACTCGTTCAGGATCTTCGAAAGGTCGAATCAAGCTCTTCGTAGAACTCCTGGTCATGCACTTCCTGAAATCGACACAAAAATATCAGTAGGGTATGCTCAAGAAAGTAATATATCAGAAAGTTAACAACGAAAACGGAATACGAAAAATTAAAGTTACTGATATCTGCAGACGACGCGCCGTATCCAAAAAGTTGGATACGCCATATCTTATAATCGTTAAAATTAAATCAGACTTTATTCAGAAAATAGATACGTCGCTTAGAAATTAGAATGCGTCGTATCAGTTTATTAATCAAAAATCGATATACTTATTAAAATTAAATGTGTCGTATTAACAAAAGTTAATGCGCTGTATTTTCGTTACGTTTCAAAATATAAGATTTTTGATTCAGAAGATGCGCCGTATCGATAAAAATCGATACGTCGTATCTGTTTAATAATTCGAAAACTGTTTTTAATTAATATAATAGATACGCCGTATCTGCTAAAGCAGATGCGTCGTATCGCGTTAACGTTTAGAAATTTTTTTTTATCAAAAACAGATACGCCGTATCTTGGGGATAAGATGCGTCGTATCGAATTAATTAAACGCATTGTATTTTATAAAAATTAAACGCAATACGCCGTATCTGAGAAATCAGATTCGCCGTATCGTTTGATTAAGTTCAGCACAACGATAGCAGAACACAAAAAAATACGAAAAATAAAAACAAATAAAAACACAAACAAAAATAAACACAAATAAAAGCAAACAAATAACACACAAAACAGAAAATATGCAAAATAATACAATGAATGCAACTTAATCTAATACACAACACAGAATTAGCGGTTAGATAAAAAAAATTAAAAACCTAATTAAAATACTAATCAAATTAACAGATAATAATAATTCACTCCCCGGCAGCGGCGCAAAAACTTGATGCGTGCGATGTGTCATTGCGGATTAGCAGTATTAATGCCTACTCAAGTTTTAAATTTATATTTAGCCGACTTATCAATAACACACACACTTAACGAGCAGTGTACCCGGTCAGTATGAATATAATGGTAAGTAGAGTGTCGATCACTAAGAGTGGAACGTATTATCTAGTTATTCCAATCAGTATTTTAATATACTAAGTTAGCTATACAACCTAATCTAACGCAAGGGGGTTCAGCCTGAGAGACTGGCACGATTTGGTTGCAATTAAATAATAAACTAAACAAATAGGCACGAATCAGCGAATGGCACACACGTACACAGATAAATACTTGAGACAATAAGAAGATCTGTCCTTATGATTAAGTAGATTGTCACTTGTTTTATTGATAGTTTTATATGAAGTGTATGTAGTTAATCCTTTCTCGTTGGTCCTATTCTTATCGGCGAGTAAACCCTTAATGATTACTTATGTCTAAAAGTTATTCCTAAGTGATCAATTTAGTAACAACCGTGGGAGCCACATTCTCTTCCGTAGTCAAATGCGCAGGCCACTAATAAACACAGAGGTTATCAATGCACTAATAAGTAGTAACCAAAGACATCAACATATAAACTTTAATTGATGGGAAAGCAGTTTTAAGGGAGTGCAATCTTTCCGTTGTCACATTACACAAGCCATCAATCCTGATGAATTAAAGTTTACTAACACAATAAAACAAAACTACTTAATGAATTAAACACATGCAGCACCTTCTTACAGCTCTTGTATCTTCGTTCGGGTATGTCTTGTGCTGCCTATTCGTCTGAATTCGGCCTTAGGTTTTTCTGGTCTTCGTACCTCGTATATAATATGTGCTCTCGAAATTCGTCTGGTCTTGGGGTATTTATAGTTTCTGTCTGAGGGTAAGATGCGGCGCATCTAGTAAGTAGATGCGGCGCATTGACTTAACTTCGCGTGGGGTCCAAGATTAATATATTCAGGAATATTCGTACACCGCCAGATGATGCGACGTATCTTCATTCTTGGATGCGGTGCATGTCCTCTTGTATCTTGGATCGTATCTGGTGAAATCTTGATAGTGATGCGCCGTATGTAATAAGTGAGATGCGGCGCATCTGGAGCAGAATAGTCTTGATATTGTACATTTCGGTAGACTCTTAACTTCTTGCTTGTTTTGCTCCATAATTAGTCTAAAATCGCCAAGTTTCACCAAATGCTTGTTTTTACCTGAGAATTACAAAAGTAAACGATTAAGTATCAATTCTCATACATAATATAATAAAACAAGTCAAGTTAATAGGATAAATGAAAGTAATAAAATGTACTTATTTGAGTTCATCAACAACATTTTCTTTACATACTACATATAAATAAAAAGAATAAATCCTACACCTACTACTATATTTATATCTTTCCTGCTTTGTCGGAATCCCCACGAATTCCAATATTTCTGCTGCTGCTACTACTTCCTTCTTGTTCTTGTCGACTTCCCAAACCAACCATAACACCATCATCTTTCAGACCCCGCCTTCCATTCCTATCACTTTTTCGGCAAAACCCACTATCTTCAAAAAACACCACCCCCGTTGTCTTGTCGCCATAACTACTTCCCCAAAAACCCAAAATCCGAACCATCACCATCCATAATTAATTAGGGTTGACCATGAATCCTTTGTCCCATTCTTGGTCACGGGAGTACTTAGGAGATAGAGGCATAAGTATAATGATATCACACCAATTAGGGTGGTTGATTCTCCAACAATCCGAAAGAGGTATGGAGCTTAACTCCACAATCCTCCATAAATTCGCACCTCTCATGAGCTATTCGAATCACACAAGTACACAACACACCAAGAAATTGAGAAGTTCTCAAGAGTTGGGTCAAGCTGTGATTCGAATAAGAAGCTGTGGTGGGTCGATATTGGAGCTCTTGGATTCGGATTGGAGAACTAGATTAGTGTTCGAAACATTCCACAAATCTCAGGTTTATCATTAATTTCTACTTGATATTGTTTTATAATTGTTTTTCATTCGATCTATATAAGTAGAAGTTAGGTCGAATTAGTTTTACGTGAATGTGATTATTGATAAAATGGAGAGTAAGTTGCGAATACAGTTTTGAAACTTAAGAATAGGTCGAATTAGATTCAAGTGGGTTTAATGTGGATAAAAAGATAAGTCGATGTAGTTGAGAAATTTTGAAAGAATTGCGGTTAGAAATAGTCGAATGTAGTTTAGAATCTACATGGGTCGAAAGTAGAGAATTGACTTTAAAAAGTCATTGAGTCTTAGTTTATGTGGATTGTTAAAACTGCTAAGAAGTAGCGAAAGAGTAGTCGAAACTGTTTAGAAACCGAACTACTCATTGTGTACTCGATTCCTTAGGAACCCAACGACTTGAGCTCGAGTTGTATTCGAGAGTCGTTTAACGGGCTGGGCCGTAGCTTGACCATAGTGGTGTTCGACCCCTCGCCGAAGTCTCATTTGAGACAGTCTATTTTTCTTAAAAACTGCGAATGGTTATTTTTGTTTCAAACTAGAAGTACCAGGAAAACCATAGTCATAAAACACAAACCTACACAATTGATTTTGAGGTAAAAATTGGGTTTAAACTCAATACTGGGCCGAAGCCCAATAGTCAAATAAAGAGTGAGTTTATTTGATCATAAAAACAGGCCGAAGCCCCAAGGGATTGGGATTGGATCTTGTAATAGGGCCACAACCCATTCGAGTTTAGATATGAAAACGTAGGGTGCGTTTGGTTATAAATTTAAAAAGGGAAATGTCACATGTATTTTAAAATATGTTAACACATGATAAAACTCGAAATAACAACACGTCGAATATTAGTTATTAGAATTGTGACGAAAACGAATAACCGAGACACTAAAAACTATTTTAAGTCAATAATAATTACGCCGTAAAGTAAATAGTTAACACGTGCAACAATAACATGATCGTTTTGAAAATATATAAACTATTTTACGTTCATCGAATCTTAAATCAAAAATGCAAACTAAATTATGCCATACTAATCTAGGTCACGCGTTGGAGTTACAACACACCATTTGACTCTATTGCATCACAGATTTCTACTACTACCAAGGTGAGTTCATAGTCCCACATTTTACTATGTTTTCAAATCCCGTGGGGAGATACATGCTATAAATCTGAACACAAGTATTTTTCTGTTTGCTTCCCTGATTGATATTGCTAAGTTAATATTGCCTAAGTTACCACCCTGCCAATGAAAAGTCCCTTATATCATGAACCATTAATCACTTGCGAGTGAACGCGAATTTTGTGAATAGATCTATTGGTAATTGACAACCCATTTGTACTAGCCGGATAGATAGCCATTGTGTTTGCCGGATTGATAGACAAATGCACTTTATTCGAATTATGAGTATGGCAAAACTCCTACGACAAGGGCATTTAATATTATTACCCCTACAAGTTAAGGTTTGCGTGTCATGAGGCTTAGGGCAATATTTGTTTATATATTACCCCGCATTATCATTGTTTTTCCACTACTATTTAACTTGTGTTCAAACTATTACAAATTAAACACTATGGATTCACTCAACCTTTGTGTTGACGTTTTAAGCATGTTTTATCTCAGGTATCTAACGAAGCTAATGGCATGGAGTGGAACAGGGCCCCCTTTGGACGATGTCCAAAAACAAATGTTTTCGTTCATCTTAAACATTTTTCATTTTGTACTTTTAAACATTATGATTATGTTGTTGACAACTCTGATTTTAAATTGATGAATGATAACAAATTTTCACAAAACGTCTCTTTCGAGTCGTTTTCTATAATTATGACTACGATCTAAGATGTAATACCCCAAATTAGACTTCCGCTGCTTCATTACTATTTTTGGGGTGTTACATATTGGCATCAGAGCCAGGTTATAGAGAACCAAATGCATTTTCAAAAACATTGGACTATAACCGTGATTTCTAAAAGGACCATTTTAAACCTTACCATGCTATGCCCTCCGTGCCAACACTTGGCTACACTTTTGCATTGAGATTATGCATGACAAATCAGTTTTATCACCTACGAATGTTATTACAACTAATGCATGTTATTATTATTAGCTAATTTACACTTGTTATTATCGGGATATTACAGTACCATGGCTTTTAATTCACTTTACTCTACCGAAATCATTCCCCGTACTATTCGCACTTCCTCAGTTATCCAACTCATACCAAACTCAGACGATTCTTATGTGCTAACGGAGTCCACATCCACGTTACCCGATTCGACATTATTCTTTCCCTTACTCCCACACTCACTTATCCACTTACCACCGTCAGGGAGAGCCGTCATGCCTCAAAATAACGAGATGTTGGAGGGAGTGCCCAGTACATTCGAGGTTGACCAGAGTTCCAGGAGAACTCAAATGGAGACAGAGGATGACATGGTGTGGAGAGATATACCATGTATAGACGATCGCATTGCCACCATGGAGACCTGGGACTATATGTCTCATTTATCATCATTCGAGTCTTCGGACACTCCATACCCTGGGGCATCACTAGAGGACACAGAGACGAGCGTTGTTGCTCAGATGCAGAACCAGTTGGACTCGCTGACTAGAAGAGTAGAGCTTCACTCCGAGCACCTCGATGAGCTACCAGCTGATCAGTTTGAGTCGTACGACCAAGACCTCCGTATATTGTTCAGGAGGATGAACATCAGAAGACAAGAGATCTCTGATGTGAGTTTCAGAGTTGATGCCGTTGAGCATGCGCGGACGGTAGCCCAAGAGACAGTCCAGGGATTACAGTGTAGGGTAGGAGATGTTGAGAGAGCCCTACGAGCAGCCAGGGATACTGAGAGAACCCAGAGTTAGAGGATTACCGCTTTAGAGGCTATGTTGGCTGCACAGTTGAGTATAAACCAAGATTTCCAAAGGCTTTTTATAAAGATGGATAACTTGGCTGAGATAGTTAGAGGTTTACAGCACGGACCTGGAGATGCACCCGGCACTTCGTAGATTAGCCATGTATTGTTGTAGTAGTGACATCTTAACTTGCCCTGCGTGGCATTAATAATCTGTATTGTATTGTTCTTTTGGAAACAATGTATCAAATTATTAAAACTCATGGTTAGTTATGATTACTATGTACCAATATTGATCTATGTTATGGTTGCTTTCTGCATTTATGTGTGGTAATTTTCTTTTATACGTCACCATATTATTTCATGTGTGTTGTGATTGTATTCAGACATGTCGTGATGATTAATTATGATGATTTTGTTTATGAGGATGTTGTATGCTACTATTATAAGGACAATTATGACACCTCACTTGATAATATTAACCGTAAAACCTAAATATATGTTCTTGTGTCATTGTTAGAACATGGCTACCTGCAACAGAACTACAGAAGCAGTCGCCGGATCGATCATGACTCTGGAAGAGATCTGCTGATTGATCACGGAAAGCGTAACCGCTGCATTAATTGCTCAAGCTGCAGCCACGACTCCTACCGGCAGTGCAACAAGGCCCACTGCCGAGAGCGAGCCAGTTGCAACCCGCAAGTGCACATACAAGGAATTCATGAGTTGTAAATCGCCAACCTTTAAAAGTACTGAAGGAGTGACAGAGTTAGCTCGATGGTTTGAGCGTTCAGAGACTGTCTTTACAAGAAGTGGTTGTGCCGAAAACGACAAAGTCGCCTTTGCTACTGGCACTCTAGCAGATGATGCACTGTCGTGGTGGAACGCCACTGCTCATAAAATGGGTAATGATAGAGCTTACCAACTTTCGTGGGCTGAGTTTAAACAGAAGATGTTGAAGAAGTATTGTCCTCGCACTGAAATTCGAAAGATGGAAGATGAGTTTGACCGCTTGGTGGTAAAAGGATATGATCTTAGGGCTTATGATAGGAGATTCCAAGAGCTCCCCATACTATGCCCAACCAAGGTGCCGGATTTCGAGAAGACACTGGAAAGGTATGTTGAAGGATTACCCAGAAGCATAGAAGGAGATGTCACGGTGTCCAAACCACAAACACTAGAGGAAGCCATGGAGACTGCTCAGAAATTACTGGAAAGGGAAATCAGGCGTAATCAGGCTCAGGGAAGCAACGATCACAAAAGAAAATTTGATGATCGTAGAAACAATCACGGCAACAACAACTCTCACCATAACCAAAGCCACAACCGCAACAACACACAAGGCTATCAGCAAAACCGGAACCACCATCACAACCAACAGAATTGCCGGCAGGAAACTGCCAAGGCTTACATTGCCACACCTACTGGAACAGGGGGCTATGCTGGACCCGCTCCCATGTGCAACTGATGTAAGTTGCACCATCATGGACCCTGTTTCGCTAAATGTGGAAAGTGTCAGTAAACCGGCCACAAGACCCAAGACTGCAAGGCCACAGGAGCCAACCTGTAACCAGTGGCCGTAGTATGCCATGGATGTGGTAAGAAGGGGAACTACAAGAACCAGTGTCCGAATCAAGTTGCCAACCCCGTCAACAATGCTCGCGGGAGAGCATATGTGCTAGGAGATGGAAATTTCGAACAAGATCCCGATGTCGTGACGGGTACGTTTCCCCTTAATAACCACCTTGCTAAAGTTTTATTTGATTCTGGAGCCGACAAAAGTTTTGTATCTTCTTCATTTGCATCTCTACTTGATATTACCCCGACTAAATTGAACACCACCTACAAAATAGAACTAGCTGACGGCAAACTAGTAAAAACTAACACCGTAATCCGAAACTGCACCCTGCTTCTACTAAACCAACTGTTTGACATAGACCTCATGCCCATCCAGCTTGGTAGTTTCGACGTAGTCATCGGCATGGATTGGTTATCCAAGAACCACGCTAGAATAATATGCGACGAGAAAGTTGTTCACATCCCATGTGAAGGAGAAACTTTAGTCGTCCGCGGCAAACGGAGTAAGACTCGACTGAGTATCATATCATGCTTCAAAACAATGAAGTATATCGAACGAGGATGTCTTGCATTTCTGGCACAAGTAATCGAGACGAAGTCGGAGGAGAAGCGACTAGAAGATTTACCGATAGTTAGAGATTTTCCTGAAGTATTTCCTGAAGACTTGCCTGGCCTCCCGCCAACCCGACAAGTAGAATTTCAGATCGAGCTAGTGCAAGGAGCAGCACCGGTGGCACGAGCACCTTATAGGTTGGCACCATCCGAGATGAAAGAATTGTCAGAGCAATTGCAAGAATTGTCAGATAAAGGATTCATACGCCCGAGTTCTTCGCCATGGGGAGCTCCGGTGCTGTTTTTCAAAAAGAAGGATGGATCCTTCCGAATGTGCATCGATTATCGCGAGTTGAACAAGCTCACCGTGAAGAACCGATACCCACAGCCTAGAATCGACGACCTGTTTGACCAACTGCAAGGATCGAGTGTATACTCGAAAATTGATTTAAGGTCAGGGTACCATCAGCTGAGAGTTAAGGAGGAAGACATACCGAAGACCGCGTTTCGTACACGATACGGGCACTACGAGTTCCAAGTGATGCCATTTGGACTGACGAACGCACCAGCCGTGTTCATGGACCTAATGAACCGAGTGTGCAAGCCATATTTGGACAAGTTCGTAATTGTGTTCATAGATGACATCCTCATCTACTCCCGTAGCAAGGAAGAACATGCGGAGCATTTGAGAACTATCCTAGGACTGCTCGAAGGAGAGAAACTGTATGCCAAATTTTCCAAGTGTGATTTTTGGATTGAGAAAGTGCAATTTCTGGGGCATGTCATCGACAGCAAAGGTATTCACGTGGACCCCGCAAAAATCGAAGCTGTTAAGAATTGGGCATCTCCTACAAACCCCACGGAGATACGTCAATTTTTAGGTCTTGCTGGGTACTACCGGAGATTCATCGAGGGTTTCTCTAAGATCGCCAAACCTTTGACGGAATTGACACAAAAGAAGAAGAAGTTTGACTGGGGAGAAGAGCAAGAGACGTCATTCCAACTGTTGAAACAAAAGCTTTGCGAAGCTCCGATCTTAGCACTACCCGAAGGAAGTGAAGACTTCGAGGCGTATTGCGATGCATCGTGCCAAGGCTTGGGAGCCGTATTAATGCAAAGGAGTAAGGTTATCGCATATGCTTCCCGATAGCTCAAAACCCACGAAAAGAACTACACGACCCACGATCTTGAGTTAGGGGCAGTAGTGTTCGCTCTTAAGATGTGGAGACACTATTTGTATGGCACCAAGTGCAAGGTGTTTACAGATCACAAGAGCCTTCAACACATACTAGATCAGAAGGAGCTGAACATGCGACAACGCCGATGGTTGGAGTTACTCAGTGATTATGATTGTGAGATTCGTTATCATCCCGAAAAGGCAAACGTAGTGGCTGATGCCTTAAGTCGAAAGGAACGAATCAAACCCCTTAGAGATCAATCTTTGGGAATTACAGTTAGGTCACCACTCCCAGCCAAAATTTTAGAAGCTCAGGCCGGAGCCTTGAAGGAAGAAAACCGACCAAATGAGAAGATTCATAGGATGCCGGAAATTGAGAACGGTTTTGTGAGAAAACAAGATGGGACGTTGTGTTTCGGTGACAGAGCATGGATTCCACTATACGGAGGATTGCGCGATCTTATCATGCACGAATCCCATAAGTCGAAATATTCCATTCATCCGGGGGCTGATAAGATGTATCAGGATCTCAAGAAGTTGTATTGGTGGCCAAACATGAAGGCCGACATCGCTGTGTATGTCGGAAAATGTTTGACATGTGCTAGAGTAAAAGCAGAACACCAACGGCCGTCCGGAATGTTAACACAGCCAGAGATTCCAACATGGAAATGGGAAAGGATTACAATGGACTTCATCACGAAGCTACCTAAAACCTCGGGTGGACTTGACACCATTTGGGTCATTGTTGATCGTCTCACTAAATCTGCGCACTTCCTTGCAATCAAAGAAACCGAAAGTATGGATACCCTTGTGCGATTATATTTGAAGGAAATAGTCTCACGACATGGAGTGCCGGTTTCCATCATCTCCGACCGAGATAGTCGTTTTACGTCAAACTTCTGGCGGTCGTTGCAGAAGGCTTTGAATACACAGTTAGATATGAGTACCGCCTACCACCCGCAGACTGATGGTCAGAGTGAGAGAACTATCCAAACCTTGGTAGACATGCTGCGAGCATGTGTGATCGACTTTGGAAAAGGATGGGATAAACACTTACCGTTAGTAGAGTTTTCATACAACAATAGTTATCACGCTAGCATTAAAGCTGCTCCATTCGAAGCACTATATGGTAGGAAATGTCGTTCACCCATCTGTTGGACCGAAGTTGGGGATGCACAAATCACCGGGCCCGAACTCATTCACGAGACCACCGAAAAGATTGTCCAAATCAAACAACGCTTACAAGCCGCCCGGGACAGACAGAAAAGTTATGCCGATGTGAGAAGAAAACCCATGGAGTTTCAAGTTGGGGACAGAGTCATGTTGAAGGTATCTCCTTGAAAAGGAATGATTAGATTTGGGAAGCGTGGTAAGTTGAATCCCAGATACGTCGGACCATTCAAGATCCTAGAAAGGGTTGGTCCAGTAGCGTACAAACTTGAACTCCCTGAGGAGCTCAGTAGAGTACACAATACCTTTCACGTATCAAACCTGAAAAAGTGTTTATCAGATGAAACCCTTATCATTCCGTTCAAAGAACTTCGGCTTGACGAGAAGCTCAATTTTATAGAGGAACCAGTAGAAATTATGGACCGAGATGTGAAACAACTAAAACTAAGCCGCATTCCCATCGTCAAAGTTCGATGGAACTCAAATAGAGGACCAGAGTACACGTGGGAACGAGAAGATCGAATTCGTGCCAAATATCCACACCTCTTCACCGAGGCAACGCCAACCACTACCACGGACTAAGAATTCCGGGACGGAATTCAGAATTAGGAGTAGGTACTGTAATAACCCGAAAATTTTCGAGTTATTAACTTTCTGTAAACCCGAAGCAATTGATTATGAACTTTAATCAAGTTATTTTATTCACCTTTGCATTCGAAATATTACTATATATTTTTTTACTGAGAAATAACTAGTGAGATTACAAAACGAACCCTGTGACAAAACTCACGTTCCATTTTCACTGGAACTGCACGCGTACCGACACCGTGATAGTATGGCATGAGTAAATAAATCAAACGAAGAACGTACAAAACGAACCATAAAAATAAATACGAACTTAGCAATAAAAACAAATAATTTATGACGACTCTAAACTCTCGAGTTAGAGATATTTAAACGGAGGTAAAACCGACACTGTCTAACAAGACTCGGGTATTTAAAAACACAAAATATACTCTACTAAATTCTAAAACAACACTACAACATTTTCTTTACACACTACATATAAATAAAAAGAATAAATCCTACACCTACTACTATATTTATATCTTTCCTGCTTTGTCGGTATCCCCACCAATTCCAATATTTCTGCTGCTGCTACTACTTCCTTCTTGTTCTTGTCGACTTCCCAAACCAACCATAACACCATCATCTTTCAGACCCCGCCTTCCATTCCTATCACTTTTTCGGCAAAACCCACTATCTTCAAAAAACACCACCCCCGTTGTCTTGTCGCCATAACTACTTCCCCAAAAACCCAAAATCCGAACCATCACCATCCATAATTAATTAGGGTTGACCATGAATCCTTTGTCCCATTCTTGGTCATGGGAGTACTTAGGAGATAGAGGCATAAGTATAATGATATCACACCAATTAGGGTGGTTGATTCTCTAACAATCCGAAAGAGGTATGGAGCTTAACTCCACAATCCTCAATAAATTCACACCTCTCATGAGCTATTCGAATCACACAAGTACACAACACACCAAGAAATTGAGAAGTTCTCAAGAGTTGGGTCAAGCTATGATTCGAATAAGAAGCTATGGTGGGTCGATATTGGAGCTCTTGGATTCGGATTGGAGAACTAGATTAGTGTTCGAAACATTCCACAAATCTCAGGTTTATCATTAATTTCTACTTGATATTGTTTTATAATTGTTTTTCATTCGATCTATATAAGTAGAAGTTAGGTCGAATTAGTTTTACGTGAATGTGATTATTGATAAAATGGAGAGTAAGTTGCGAATACAGTTTTGAAACTTAAGAATAGGTCGAATTAGATTCAAGTGGGTTTAATGTGGATAAAAAGATAAGTCGATGTAGTTGAGAAATTGTGAAAGAATTGCGGTTAGAAATAGTCGAATGTAGTTTAGAATCTAAATGGGTCGAAATTAGAGAATTGACTTTAAAAAATCATTGAGTCTTAGTTTATGTGGATTGTTAAAACTGCTAAGAAGTAGCGAAAGAGTAGTCGAAACTGTTTAGAAACCGAACTACTCATTTGTGTACTCGATTCCTTAGGAACCCAACGACTTGAGCTCGAGTTGTATTCGAGAGTCGTTTAACGGGCTGGGCCGTAGCTTGACCATAGTGGTGTTCGACCCCTCGCCGAAGTCTCATTTGAGACAGTCTATTTTTCTTAAAAACTGCGAATGGTTGTTTTTGTTTCAAACTAGAAGTACCAGGCAAACCATAGTCATAAAACACAAACCTGCACAATTGATTTTGAGGTAAAAATTGGGTTTAAACTCAATACTGGGCCGAAGCCCAGTAGTCAAATAAAGAGTGAGTTTGTTTGATCATAAAAACAGGCCGAAGCCCCAAGGGATTGGGATTGGATCGTGTAATAGGGCCACAGCCCATTCGAGTTTAGATATGAAAACGTAGGGTGCGTTTGGTTATAAATATAAAAAAGGAAATGTCACATGTATTTTAAAATATGTTAACACATGATAAAACTCGAAATGACAACACGTCGAATATTAGTTATTAGAATTGTGACGAAAACGAATAACCGAGACACTAAAAACTATTTTACGTCAATAATAATTACGCCGTAAAGTAAATAGTTATGCCATACTAATCTAGGTCACGAATCTTAAATCAAAAATGCAAACTAAAATATGCCATACTAATCTAGGTCACGCGTTGGAGTTACAACACACCATTTGACTCTATTGCAACACAGATTTCTACTACTACCAAGGTGAGTTCATAGTCCCACATTTTACTATGTTTTCAAATCCCGTGGGGAGATACATGCTATAAATCTGAACACAAGTATTTTTCTGTTTGCTTCCCTGATTGATATTGCTAAGTTAATATTGCCTAAGTTACCACCCTGCCAATGAAAAGTCCCTTATATCATGAACCATTAATCACTTGCGAGTGAACGCGAATTTTGTGAATAGATCTATTGGTAATTGACAACCCATTTGTACTAGCCGGATAGATAGCCATTGTGTTAGCCGGATTGATAGACAAATGCACTTTATTCGAATTATGAGTATGGCAAAACTCCTACGACAAGGGCATTTAATATTATTACCCCTACAAGTTAAGGTTTGCGTGTCATGAGGCTTAGGGCAATATTTGTTTATATATTACCCCGCATTATCATTGTTTTTCCACTACTATTTAACTTGTGTTCAAACTATTACAAATTAAACGCTATGGATTCACTCAACCTTTGTGTTGACGTTTTAAGCATATTTTATCTCAGGTATCTAACGAAGCTAATGGCACGGAGTGGAACAGGGCCCCCTTTTGACGATGTCCAAAAACAAATGTTTTCATTCATCTTAAACATTTCTCATTTTGTACTTTTAAACATTATGATTCTGTTGTTGACAACTCTGATTTTAAATTGATGAATGATAACAAATTTTCACAAAACGTCTCTTTTAGTCGTTTTCTATAATTATGACTACGATCTAAGATGTAATACCCCAAATTAGACTTCCGCTGCTTCATTACTATTTTCGGGGTGTTACAAAGTGACTCTGGGGAGAATGGATACAAATGGTGAGGATAGCTATTTACACATTTATAACACCACAAATAGCGTATGTAATGACTATTGCTAAAAAAATTTAGTTTAAAGCCAGAAACCCATAAAAAGAATAAACGTCAATAATAAAGTAAAGTATACCTTGTTACAATTTTTTGTTCAATCTTTTTCAGAGTCACAAACAAACGCGGTTTTTTTTTCCTCATCGATTCTTCGTTGCATCCCAGGAATTTGGTTCTGAAATTTACATGGCTGGAAATTGTTAATGAAGCAGTGTATCTCTGAAAGTCAAGAAAACAAAATTTTTTAGTCAGAAAAAGTTACATCGCTTTAAAGTACACACGTTTTATTTACCCAAAAAAAAAGGCTTTAGATAGAATGTACCTGCAAGACATGTTTGATTTCGTATGGTTCATGTTCATGTTTGCAACAATACATCGAAACAAAACTAGAAGATATCTAGCAAACGTCTGAAGGTGGAGGTGCTATCAAACACAGCTGATATTGTCGCATGCTCGTGTGCTTCTGATGTAGGTTAGGCTCAGATACGTGCATGCACAGTCGACATTAAATACACGACTTGGACGCGTATAAAAAAAATCTGAATGTACGAAGTTATCATCATTGCCTTATGATGCGTGGTTTTGCAACCTTACAACAGGTTTTACCTCTCGAGGGATCTCAAGAGTCTTACAACCCCACCAGGCAGTGTACCTGACCAATGTAGTATAGTGTAGTGGTAAGTACGGGGGATTGATCGTTCTCCACAGGGAATAGTGTTCGTTAGGTATGAAAGACTACTCTAATAGGTCTAAGGGTTGAGGAAGATTCTTTTTTATGTTTTTATATTTTTATGAAAGCAAGTAAAATCTCGGGTTTGAAAGAGTGGGCGGAATTAGTTGCTAGTCAACTAACCCAAATTACTACGAATGCAAATAAAATAAATAACTGAAAATAAAAAGTTTGGTGAAAACTTATGTGTAGAGAAATGTGTTCATTTAGATTTCCTTACTCCCTAACTATCTTTTACCGGTTGATTAGTGTGTATTGGTTGCGTGGATGACGGGTGTATTCCTTAATACCAATCGTGGGGTGGCGTACGTACTTCCCCAACTCTACAAGCTCCTACTTCACTCCTATGTCGAGCCGGCTAGGAAGCTCCTAACATGGGATCACTAGAATTCGCTTGTGCATTAAATACAACCATAAAAACCTTTAGTACGCATTTGGTTCATGTTTCTTAAGACGTTCAAGCAAGTTACCGAATAGGAAGTTAGCCAGTTTTCTTAAGCCTAACATAGATAAACAATCATCCAATACAACTAATAACACACTAATAACCAATAATCAATAGCTAGGTTTCATTAGATCTAAGCAAACACAAGATAAATCTAGCCTAACATATTAACCAAAAGACAAGAACAAGATAGAATCAAACAACACAT
The DNA here is from genome assembly GCA_021014915.2 of Artemisia tridentata subsp. tridentata. Classification (NCBI taxonomy): domain Eukaryota; kingdom Viridiplantae; phylum Streptophyta; class Magnoliopsida; order Asterales; family Asteraceae; genus Artemisia; species Artemisia tridentata. Next base: position 218,580,404 of record CP139502.1, on the reverse strand, counting down.
AGACATATTGAATGATTAATTGATAACTTATCTTCAATGTAACATGGAAGATCTCAAGGCAAAAAGCCTTGAAAAAGATGCTAAAATCGTCTTAGGGTTTTCTCCCAAAAATTCCACACTAAGTTCCACACTAATGACAAAAAATTAGAAAACTGTATATAGACTTTTGGATCTGACGGCGTCACGTTATGGAGTGTGACGCCGTCACCTCGCCGCTTTTAGGGTTCTCGGATGACCTTCTTGACGCCGTCCCTCTTTAGCTCTCCAAAATCCGTTCTGGCAATTCAAGGCTTGACGCCGTCAGACCTTGAACGTGACACCGTCCCTCTTTGAATTAAGTCGTGACGCCCTTGATCAGGTTAAAGCGTGACGCCGTCAGAATTCACATGCAATTTTCACTGGCTTATCATGAGTAAATTTCACATCCACCTTTTCTTGCCAAGCCATGACGCCGTCTGGAGTAAATCCTGACGCCGTCAAAGGTAACTTTTAGCCGATTTTTGAGACTTTGTCGTTTTCTTCACTTTTATGCTCCAAAAACGTCCAAAATGCCTCCTTTTCCAGATTTCTCCTCAAAAGTACCTAAAATGACAAAAGGAACGATTTAGGGCGATATTTGATCAAATAAATACGATTTAGGGCTTAAATGACCCCTTAAAAGCGGTACACTTTTTGCTTCATCAAATACCCTTACACTTGAGATTTGCTTGTCCTCAAGCAAATGCGCTTTTATTCTAATCAAAATACAAGTTAGGGGTCATTTAATGCTAACATAAAAGTAATTACAACAAATAATCGTTCCACTTCAATCATAATAAGCACGGAGATTATAAACTAGCACCTCAGAAGTAGTGTTTAGATACTCACATCTCTCAAGTGTCATCAAAATAAATCTCATAAATGAAAACGGATAATATCTCTCACTACCTGTCATAGCAAATAGATTACCATAGGCTTGGGAAAGGATCGAAAACCTCCTCCACTAGGCGTAAGCACCAAAGATAAACTATCAAATAGGGCTTTTAAATGGGTTATAATGTTAGGTGTAGGGAAAAGGAAAACACGGTTTTGTTGGATAAGGGATATTTTACTGGTGGCGAGTTAAAGATCTTGATCAATTACATGTACTATACAATGTTGCTAAGCCAAGACTCGACTCAATCTTAAGCTAATGAAAGAAAATAACAAAAACATAAAATAAACATAAAATGAAACGGGATGGTAGTCCGTATGTTTTTTCTATTTTTCTTTTTCTCATTTTTTTGTATTTTTCTTGATTTTTCGATTTTTTTTTTCTTTTTTTTTTTTTTTTTTTTTTTTTTTTTGACATACATTCTTACCCTACCATCCAAAATAATACATCATAGGGGCATTGCATCCCCCTTACACTTAAACTTTTACATAACTTTACAACTAACTATTCTAATGACTCGAATTAAGATAATCGAAAAACTTGGAGTACTTTTTTAAAATATTTAGCACATATGGGGGTAATAAATGATGTTCTTCCCCATTACTCCATTACACTAGTACTTTACCCATGAGTCCCAATAGTCCCAAAACAATATGTACAAGGATATGACTCGACTTAGCAACCATGTAATCAATTAGATAATTAACTTGGGTTTAAACAAATGTTGTCACAATAATGCACAAAAAATGAGTGCATACAAGGTAGGCTAAGGCGATTTGGGTGTACATTTTAGTGGGGTGTAACAAATTCTTCCTTTAAGTAAAATGCTTAAAGGTCGAAACGAAAAGATAGGCTCTGAGGGGTGTACTAGGGGTATCGTGTACTAAAAATGAGTACAACGCAAAGGGTGTGGGGGAATTACTTGACCAATGTAGCCAACGTAATTATAACAAAATCACAGGTGTAAAACAATGGGTTAATCCTAATGCCTCTTATCATGTAGTAAATCTAACTACACGAATGTAGTCTCACTTGTGGCCTTGGAATGGTCCTAACGCAAGTTCTAGAATCTAAGTGCTACCGGTACACACATCATAGCATAAATTGCTTTTCCTACCAATTCTAGGGGCGAACCTCACATATTTGGGGGTGGAAAATTTTTTAGTGGTACGGTTTTTGTGCTAGTCATATAACTCCTATCCGTGAGACGCTCATTAAGATCAAAGTTTCACTCCTATATGTTGTAAAAAATTTTAAATTTGGCACTAAAATTACCCTAACAGGTATTTCTCTCAGTTTTATTACACATCAACTATTAAACAAACAAAAATCAAGCGTAATAGCATTCTCTAAAAATCGTATTTTTACCCCCCCTTACACTTAAGATGAACATTGTCCCCAATGTTCAAATAACAAATGTAAAAGCATAAAGTAAAAGAATGAAATCAAATACTCCCCTGATTCGCTCGGTGGATAATGAAATAATACGGTTAAATCTTCTTCCAAGGTAATGTTGAAGCTCCATGACTAATGCATCGCCATAAGCTTGATTCAAAACATTTCCTTGTCCAAAATAACCTGTTAAACCTGAGAAAACAAACACGAAAACCTGCATAACATCGGCGGGATAAATCTATATACAAAGATATAATGCTTGTGGAATGATAATTTTGCAGATTCCTGGAGATTATAAGTTGGAGATTTAATAAAAACTTTTATGAAAACAAAACTTTCAAAAATTTCTGAAAATTAAATCTGACGCCGTCAGGTTATAAACCCTGACGCCGTCAGAAATGACCTGACAAAAATTCTCATTTTAAGTTTCCGGAAAATTTCTGGAAAAACCTTTACCTTACTTCCTGGAAATCCTGCAAAACATCATTATGACTCGATACAAGCATTTGACTCAAACAAATACTAATATGTATGCTAATTTAATATTATTACGATTCATGTTAATTTGTGTTCTAATTAACCGATTTAGATTTCCCTTACACTTACCTTTTGCAAAATACCTTTATATGTAGTTAAGACGAAGTTAAAAACAAAATAAAGCATTTTCACAAATTAGTTTTGAACATGAATCAATAAGAATAAAAATTAAACACACATACGGAAGCAAATAAAATTAAATAAACAAACAATCAAACAAATAAAGCAAATAAAGATTGGGTTGCCTCCCAAGAAGCGCTTTTCTTTATTAACGAGTCTTGTAGCTAGACTCAAAGTCACGCTACCCTATATAAGTAAGCTCGTCATCGAGGACGTCTTTAGGGTTAAGCTTGGATTAAAGTTTCCTATTGGTCCGCTTAGTACGATATATCTTTTCAAACTTCTCTCCATCCGGGTCATACAATGTTATCTTAATATGCCATGACCCATCTCCATCTTTGGGTGGTTTGTCCCAATCCCACTTGTGATCATCCTCCTCACAAGTCCACTTATTCATCCCTAGGTTAATTGGCAAAACTCCTAGGAACTCAATCATCCTTCTAAAAACTAGAGGGTCTTCAAATGGATCCAATTCGGTGTCCCTAGCCAAGAGTTGTTCTACCGTATGTGTTCGGTTCACAAAGTCCTCTTCTAGGTAAAATGGGCGTTGGGGTCCTATGAAGCCTCTATCTATCCAAGGTCCATATCTAGATGGTCTCCTATTTAATTCTAACCAATGGGGTGTCGGTTCCTCACTAGTATCATAGGCATGTTTCTTCACATCATAGACTGACCAAGTATCTCCTTCTCCTACCGCTATCTTAGATTCCTTACAATCAATCATAGCACTAGCGGTCGCCAAAAATCCTCTACCTATCAACAAGGGGCATGTAGGGTCGCTAATCATATCAAGGACATGGAAATCGGCTAAAATGGTTAGTTTTCCAATGTGTACTAACACGTCCTTAACTACTCCAACCGGGTAAGCAACACTTCCATCCGCTAAACCTATTATCACCTCGGTTTCTTCAAGTTTTCCAAGTTTTAGAGAGGTGTAGAGAGGTAACGGAAGTAGGTTAAGGCTTGATCCAAGATCGGCTAATGTGTCATAAGCCTCCGAATTACCGATCTTGCAAGGTAGAACAAATAGGCCCGGATCATCTAATTTCTTAGGTAGCTTATTTTGAACAAAGGCGGTCCCTTTTTCGCCTAACTTGAGCTTCTTTTCATCCAACTCATCAACAACCGGACTTTCAAGGTGGAGCTCCTTGAATTCTTCGTCAAGGTTTTGAGTGGGAGGTGTTTCAACTATGTTGTTGACCAATTTGGATGTCATAACTTCTTGGTCATTTGGAACGACTTGGGTTTGTTTGAAACACGTGCTCATGGAATTGACCGAATAATATTGTGGACAAGAACTAGGAGACGAAACCGACGAAATGGCGTTGACGTTTAGTTTCGGGTTCTTGACCGTGTTACTAGGGAGTGCTCCCATTTCTCGGTCATTGAGGGCTTTCAACAAAGTGTCAATCTTATTGGTCATCTCGCTTTGTTTTTGTTTGAAATCGGCTTCAAACTTGGCTAAACGAGCTTCTTGAGATGCCATAAATTGAGACATCAATCCTTCAAAGTTATCGGTACTACCATTGCCGGAAGGACTGTTGTTGAAATTACGGTTCGAGTTGGAACCGCTTGATTGGAAACGATTAGGTAGGTTGGAAGAATTGGTTTGTTGTGCGTTTTGGTTTTGTTTCCACCTAAGGTTCGGGTGATTTCTCCATGAGGGGTTGTATGAATCACCATAAGGGTTTGGCTCGGGTTTGAAAGTGTACCACTTGTCTCCCACTCCGTCGGTACGCGAGGATGCGTAGTCCACAAAAGCTTGTTCGGAGAGTTCCATGCAATCACGAGTGTCGTGGGGACCACTACATAATTCACATGAAGAAGTGATTTTGTTCACTTGGCTTGAAGGTTTAGGAGCCTCGTAGGATTTCATGAGAAACTTGACTTGGTCTTCAAGTTCTATGATCCTACGGTCGAAAGTGCTTGAATTGTTCGAAGGCAAAGATATTGCCTTGACCGTTTTATTCAAATCACGGGGATCACTCCAACTTTTGTTGTCATAAAGAGCAAGATCCTCTAGGAGAGCCCATGATTGTTCCGCACTTAGATCACGTAGCTTACCACCGGCCAATTGGTCAATGGTTTGCCTCGTGGAGAGATTGATATGGTCATAGAAGATTTGGACTTGGAGCCAAAGTTCTATGCCATGGTGAGGGACTTTTTGGAGTAAGTCCTTGAATCGAGTCCATGCCTCGTAGAGAGTTTCGCCTTGACGCTGTTGGAACATCAAGATATCATTCCTTAGCTTGGTAGTTCTTCCCGGTGAGAAAAAACTGAGCAAGGAAACGAGTAGTGAGATCATCCCAAGAGGTGATGGATCCTGCGGGTTGACGTTCTAGCCACTGACTAGCTTGGTCCCGCAGAGAGAATTGGAAGAGACGCAATCGGGTCGTCTCTCGAGTGGCAACATCAAGGTCTATAGAATCAACGATTTTGAGAAAGTCCTTGAGATGTTGATTAGGATCTTCAGAACGAAGTCCATGGAATGCGCATCCGCTTTGCACCAACCGGATGGTGTCGGATCGCAAGGGTGTGACATTGGCTCCTTGAGTGAGCTCAATGGTGTTTCGATAGCCATGGTGGCTAGGACGGGAATACTCTCCTAAAGTACGGGCTCTAGGAGGTGGTGGTTGTTGTGGTGGTGGGTTGTTGGGATTAAGGATATTACCATCTTCCATGATGTCGAATGGTAATGGTTACGAACAAAGAAACGAAGAAAATAGATAGACTAAAGAAAACCTAGAAAAAGAAAATAAAAATCTCACTAGAAAGGAATCTAGTGAGTAGACCTATAAACCTAGTCCCCGGCAGCGGCGCCAAAAACTTGATGCGTGGTTTTGCAACCTTACAACAGGTTTTACCTCTCGAGGGATCTCAAGAGGCTTACAACCCCACCAGGCAGTGTACCTGACCGATGTAGTATAGTGTAGTGGTAAGTACGGGGGATTGATCGTTCTCCACAGGGAATAGTGTTCGTTAGGTATGAAAAACTACTCTAATAGGTCTAAGGGTTGAGGAAGATTCTTTTTTTATGTTTTTATATTTTTATGAAAGCAAGTAAAATCTCGGGTTTGAAAGAGTGGGCGGAATTAGTTGCTAGTCAACTAACCCAAATTACTACGAATGCAAATAAAATAAATAACTGAAAATAAAAAGTTTGGTGAAAACTTATGTGTAGAGAAATGTGTTCACTTAGATTTCCTTACTCCCTAACTATCTTTTACCGGTTGATTAGTGTGTATTAGTCGCGTAGATGACGGGTGTATTCCTTAATACCATTTGTGGGGTGGCGTACGTACTTCCCCAACTCTACAAGCTCCTACTTCACTCCTATGTCGAGCCGGCTAGGAAGCTCCTAACATGGGATCACTAGAATTCGCTTGTGCATTAAATACAACCATAAAAACCTTTAGTACGCATTTGGTTCATGTTTCTTAAGACGTTCAAGCAAGTTACCGAATAGGAAGTTAGCCAGTTTTCTTAAGCCTAACATAGATAAACAATCATCCAATACAACTAATAACACACTAATAACCAATAATCAATAGCTAGGTTTCATTAGATCTAAGCAAACACAAGATAAATCTAGCCTAACATATTAACCAAAAGACAAGAACAAGATAGAATCAAACAACACATAGACATATTGAATGATTAATTGATAACTTATCTTCAATGTAACATGGAAGATCTCAAGGCAAAAAAGCCTTGAAAAAGATGCTAAAATCGTCTTAGGGTTTTCTCCCAAAAATTCCACACTAAGTTCCAAACCTATGTCAATACTTGTGGACATGATTTATGAGTTCCTATTTGTAATTCATCCCGCAAGTATCCTATCCTTTTATTGTTTTGTTTTGTTTTTATTTCTAAGTCTAGAAATACATCTAGTTGTGGTTTTTCTTTGTTCGGTTTGATGCTTTGGTTTTTGTGTTTGTTGGTTACAGGTATTATTGGATAAGAAGATGTACGTGCAACACATCAAGAGGATGATTATATTTCTGGAGTGAAGCTTATCATGTTCATTCTCTTGGAGGGAGATTTAACCATATTATCACATCATCCATACCGAGCGAATCAGGGGAGTATTAGTTTCTTCCATTCTCATTTATTTTTACTTTTACATCTTTTGTCTAGAACACTGGGGACAATGTTCGGATTAAGTGTAGGGAGGGTAAATTAGGATGCCTTAGAAACTACAACTTCGCTTGATTTTTGTTTTGTTTAATAGTGAATGTGTAATAAAGCCAAGAGAAATATTGGTTAGGGCAATTTTAGCACCAAATTTAAAATTTTTTACAACATATAGGAGTGAAACTTTGATTTTAATAAGCGTCTCATGGATAGGGAATTGTATGACTAGCACAAAAAAAACATACCACTCAAAATTTCCACCCCAAATATGTGAGGTTCGCCTTTAGATCTTTAGGAAAAAGCATTCATTGTTGGTGCTTATGAGTGTACCGGTAGTTTATAGATTCTAGAACTTGCGTTTGTGATGCATACCGAGACCGCTAGTGAGACTACATTCGTGTAGTTAGGATTGACTACATGATAAGAGGCATTAGGATTAACCCATTGTTTTACACCTGTGTTTTTGTTATAATTACTTTGGCTACATTGGTCAAGTAATTCTCTCACACCCTTTGCGTTGTACTCATTTTTAGTACACGATACCCCTAGTACACCCCTCAGAGCCTATCTTTTTGTTTCTAACTTTAAGCATTTTACTTAAAGGAAGAATTTGTTTACACCCCACTTAAATGTACACCCAAATCGCCTCAGCCTACCTTGTATGCACTCATTTTTAGTGCATTATTGTGACAACATTTGTTTAAACCCCAAGTTAATTATCTAATTGATTACATGGTTGCTAAGTCGAGTCATATCCTTGTACATATTGTCTTGGGACAATTGGGACTCATGGGTAAAGTACTAGTGTAATGGAGTAATGGGAAAGAACATCATTTATTACCCCCATATGTACGATAATATTTTAAAGTACTCCAAATGTTTCAATTATCTTGATTCGAGTCATTAGAATAATTTTATGTAAAGTATGTAAAAGTTCAAGTGTAGGGATGGTACAAAGAATCCCTAGTGATGTATCGTTTTGGATGGTAGGGCAAGAGTGTATGCAAAAAAAAAAAAAAAAAAAAAAAAAAAAAAAAAAAAAAAAAAAAAATATGAGAAAAGAAAAGTGAAGAAAAAGCATACGGACTACCATCCGCCTCTATCTTTTATTTTTGTTTTGTTTTGTTTTATGTTTATTAGTTCGTGATTAGTTTAAGTTGAGTCGAGTCTTGGCTTAGCAACGCCTCATTCTACATGTAATTGACCAAGATGATTGACTTGCCACCAGTAAAGTATCTCTTATCCAACAAACCGTGTTTTTCATACCCTTACACCTAACGTTACAACCCTTTAAAAGACCTCTTTGATAGTTTATCCTAGGTGCTTACGCCAATGTGGTGGAGTTTTGATCCTTTCCCAAGCCTATGGTAATCTATTTTCTATGACAGGTAGTGAGCGATATTCTTCCATTTCCATTTATGATATATAAATTTACAACACCCGAGGGATGAGAGTATCCAAACACTTTTGTGAGGTGCTATTGTATAATTTCTGTGCTTATTTTGACCAAGGTGGAATGATCATTTGTTGTAATTACTTTTATATTAAGGTTAATGACCCCTAACTTGTATTTCAATTGGTGGAAAAGCTCATTTGCTTGAGGACAAGCAAATCCCAAGTGTAGGGATATTTGATGAAGCGAAAAGTGTACCGCTTTTAGGGGGTCATTTAAGCCCTAACCCGCGATTATATGATCAAATATTGCCCTAAATCGTTTCTTTTCTCATTTTAGGTACTTGGGACGTGATTCCTGAAATATGAAGCATTTTGGAGCTTTTTGGACGTTTTTATGCTCAAGAATGAAGAAAACAAAAAGACCAAGGAAAGTCAGGATTTTACACCTGTAGGCGTCAGGCTTTGGATGCTGACGCCGTCACTTGAAGATGAAAGTGGTGGAATTATACACGTGACGCGCCAGAAAGTTTTACAAAGGGAGTCTGACGGCGTCACCCTTTAAGGTGATCAAGGCCGTCACGTGTTAAGTTAAAGAGAGACGGGCCAGAGGATTTTTGAAGGTGACGGCGTCAGGATCATAGACCTGACGACGTCAGATGATATAGTGTGACGGCGTTAAAGTATTCTTACACGAGAAGGAACCTTAGTGAAACCGCCACAAGTTAATCAAGACAATCACAACTCGCGCGCGGAGTAGCTGTTACTGTTTTGGCCATAAAATCCTCATACGAACTCGGATTTAGGTGATTCAAAAGGCCACGGATTCGGGACGAAGAAATCTACAATTTGGTTAAAAAGGGGATCTGACGCCGTCAAGTGTATGGGCTGACGCCGTCAGATCGGGCCGACAGAAAGTTACCTATAAATATAACCTTATAACTTCATTATTTGTAAGCCTTAAACCCTAAGTCCGATTCTAGGGTTTAGGTAGGTGTTTTTCTAGCAACTTAGAGGGTTTCAATCATTTCATAAACATCAAATATTGGTTTGTTGATTCTAACTTAATTATGTCTTTCATTATTGTGGTTGTTTGCTCTTCATTGATCATGCTTTGCTAATTCACCTTGTGTCTACTTATGATTGTGTGAAACTTGTATATAATTAATTAGATCTTATTGATTCCTTGTTGATGTATGTGTCTATCGTCATCAATAAAGGTGTGACACTTCAATAGATCTAATTGGTTTAGCTTATAATTCTTGTTTCCTATTGTCTCTTGTATGATTGGATGATATCGATGTTAGGCTTAAGAAAACTGGCTAACCTCCTGTACGGTAACTTGCTTGAACGTCTTAAGAAACATGAACCAATGCGTACTAGGTTTATTTGGTTGTATTTAATGCATGAGCGAATTCTAGTGATCCCATGTTAGGAGCTTCTTAGCCGGCTCGACATAGGAGTGAAGTAGGAGCTTATAGAGTTGGGGAAGTACGTACGTCACCCCACGAATGGTATTAAGGAATACAACCCGTCAATTAAAACAAGGTTTGACAATTCAATAGGTAGAATTGGATAGCTAGCAAGGAGTAATTACATCATAGGTAGATATGCTTCACTTCCCTTGTAGAACCCTAGTTTACTTTCCTGCACATTAGTTTAATTAGTAGCTTTTGGGTTAGTTGATTAGCAACTAATTCCGCCCACTCCTTCAAACCAGAGATTTTACTTGCTTTTCATAAAATATAAAAATACAAAAAGAATCATCCCTCACCTCTAGACCTAGTAGATAAATTTCAATCCTAACGAACACTATTCTTTGAGTTGAACGATCAATCCCCCGGTACTTGCCACTTCACTATACTACATCGGTCAGGTACACTGCCTGGTGGGGATTGCAAACTTCTCAAGATCCCTTAAGAGGTAAAACCTGTTGTAAGGTCGCAAAACCACGCATCAAGTTTTTGGCAAACTTGGCTAAACGAGCTTCTTGAGATGCCATAAATTGGGACATCAATCCTTCAAAGTTATTGGTACTACCATTGCCGGAAGGATTGTTGTTGAAAGTACGGTTCGAGTTGGAACCGCTTGATTGGAAACGATTAGGTGGGTTGGAAGAATTGGGTTGTTGTGTGTTTTGGTTTTGTTTCCACCTAAGGTTCGGGTGATTTTTCCATGAGGGGTTGTATGTATCACCGTAATGGTTTGGCTCGGGTTTGAAAGTGTACCACTTGTCTCCCGCTCCGTCGGTACGCGAGGATGCGTAGTCCGCAAAAGCTTGTTCGGGGAGTTCCATGCAATCACGAGTGTCGTGGGGACCACTACATAATTCACATGAAGAAGTGATTTTGTTCACTTGGCTTGAAGGTTTAGGAGCCTCGTAGGATTTCATAAGAAACTTGACTTGGTCTTCAAGTTCTATGATCCTACGGTCGGAAGTGCTTGAATTGTTCGAAGGCAAAGATATTGCCTTGACCGTTTTATTCAAATCACGGGGATCACTCCAACTTTCGTTGTCATAAAGAGCAAGATCCTCTAGGAGAGCCCATGATTGTTCCGCACTTAGATCACGTAGCTTGCCACCGGCCGATTGGTCAATGGTTTGCCTCGTGGAGAGATTGATATGGTCATAGAAGATTTGGACTTGGAGCCAAAGTTCTATGCCATGGTGAGGGACTTTTTGGAGTAAGTCCTTGAATCGAGTCCATGCCTCGTAGAGGGTTTCGCCTTGACGTTGTTGGAACATCAAGATATCATTCCTTAGCTTGGTAGTTCTTCCCGGTGGGAAAAACTGAGCAAGGAAACGAGTGGTGAGATCATCCCAAGAGGTGATGGATCCTGCGGGTTGACGTTCTAGCCACTGACTAGCTTGGTCCCGCAGAGAGAATTGGAAGAGACGCAATCGGGTCGTCTCTCGAGTGGCAACATCAAGGTCTATAGAATCAACGATTTTGAGAAAGTCCTTGAGATGTTGATTAGGATCTTCAGAACGAAGTCCATGGAATGCGCATCCGCTTTGCACCAACCGGATGGTGTCGGATCGCAAGGGTGTGACATTGGCTCCTTGAGTGAGCTCAATGGTGTTTCGATAGCCATGGTGGCTAGGACGGGAGAACTCTCCTAAAGTACGGGCTCTAGGAGGTGGTGGTTGTTGTGGTGGTGGGTTGTTGGGATTAAGGATATTACCATCTTCCATGATGTCGAATGGTAATGGTTACGAACAAAGAAACAAAGAAAATAGATAGACTAAAGAAAACCTAGAAAAAGAAAATAAAAATCTCACTAGAAAGGAATCTAGTGAGTAGACCTATAAACTAAAAATTCCACCTAAACAATAACTATTCCCCGGCAACGGCGCCAAAAACTTGATGCGTGGTTTTGCAACCTTACAACAGGTTTTACCTCTCGAGGGATCTCAAGAGGCTTACAACCCCACCAGGCAGTGTACCTGACCGATGTAGTATAGTGTAGTGGTAAGTACGGGGGATTGATCGTTCTCCACAGGGAATAGTGTTCGTTAGGTATGAAAAACTACTCTAATTAGGTCTAAGGGTTGAGGAAGATTCTTTTTTATGTTTTTATATTTTTATGAAAGCAAGTAAAATCTCGGGTTTGAAGAGTGGGCGGAATTAGTTGCTAGTCAACTAACCCAAATTACTACAAATGCAAATAAAATAAATAACTGAAAATAAAAAGTTTGGTGAAAATTATGTGTAGAGAAATGTGTTTACTTAGATTTCCTTACTCCCTAACTATACCAGCTCCTACTTCACTCCTATGTCGAGCCGGCTAGGAAGCTCCTAACATGGGATCACTAGAATTCGCTTGTGCATTAAATACAACCATAAAAACCTTTAGTACGCATTTGGTTCATGTTTCTTAAGACGTTCAAGCAAGTTACCGAATAGGAAGTTAGCCAGTTTTCTTAAGCCTAACATAGATAAACAATCATCCATACAACTAATAACACACTAATAACCAATAATCAATAGCTAGGTTTCATTAGATCTAAGCAAACACAAGATAAATCTAGCCTAACATATTAATCAAAAGACAAGAACAAGATAGAATCAAACAACACATAGACATATTGAATGATTAATTGATAACTTATCTTCAATGTAACATGGAAGATCTCAAGGCAAAAAGCCTTGAATAAGATGCTAAAATCGTCTTAGGGTTTTCTCCCAAAAATTCCACACTAAGTTCCACACTAACGACAAAAAATTAGAAAACTATATATAGACTTTGGATCTGACGGCGTCACGTTATGGAGTGTGACGCCGTCACCTCGCCGCTTTTAGGGTTCTCGGATGACCTTCTTGACGCCGTCCCTCTTTAGCTCTCCAAAATCCGTTCTGGCTTATCAAGGCTTGACGCCGTCAGACCTTGAACGTGACGCCGTCCCTCTTTGAATTAAGCCGTGACGCCCTTGATCAGGTTAAAGCGTGACGCCATCAGAATTCACATGCAATTTTCACTGGCTTATCATGAGTAAATTTCACATCCACCTTTTCTTGCCAAGCCATGACGCCATCTGGAGTAAATCCTGACGCCGTCAAAGGTAACTTTTAGCCGATTTTTGAGACTTTGTCGTTTTCTTCACTTTTATGATCCAAAAATGTCCAAAATGACTCCTTTTCCAGATTTCTCCTCAAAAGTACCTAAAATGACAAAAGGAACGATTTAGGGCGATATTTGATCAAATAAATACGATTTAGGGCTTAAATGACCCCTTAAAAGCGGTACACTTTTCGCTTCATCACCTTAGTAAAATGGTTGCAAGATTAAACAGTTTATAAGTATATATAGTGGTAATCTGATTCAGGAAACAATTAGGCATATAGAAATAATCTGATTGACAAAACGATTAAGCCCAGACCTGCAAATGGGGAAAAGGCCACAAAAACAAATGAAGTTGACAGCGGCTTGCGAAACAAATCCAGTTGGTTAGTTACAGTTTATGCTATGTCCTCCGGGACATCGCGGTAACAATCTTCATCTTCTGTTAATGTCCAGCATTCTTCCATAATTAACTGTCCATTACATTTCCATAAATCATGCTACGAAATGAACACAATGTTGGAAACTAAAAAAAACTGATCAATAGAAAAACTTTCAATGAGTAAAACCTATGTTGTTCATTTTCCTCATTATCAAGACCATATTTCATTTGTGCAAAAAAGTTTGGAATACAGATTTTTTCTAATATAGAGCATGACTCGGTGACTTAGTGAATATAGCTTTATATTACATTCATGCTCTATTAGCCCCGCCTGATCATGGGTATGCTACACGGTTCAGGTCAAGATGAACCAAAGATATGTTGTAATATTTTGTCCTCGAAACCATTTTGCTCGCATTAAGATATATTGTTAATTTAATATCTATCCATAAGTATGCAGTATATTCAAACCAATGTATTGTTAATTTCATTCAAAGTATACTTGATATAAGAACCTATTATTTGACGACAATAATACATCCTCTTTGTGTAAGCCCTCCTAAGTAAACAATGTTGTTATCCCTAATGCCCCTAATGGCAACAAATGACTTCTACATTTAACGCTTACTGTCCGTGAACATCCTTGAGCAAGGCTATATTCATGTTACCTGAGCAGGAAAGCGGGATTCGCTTTGATTTTTCTTGTCCTCCCAAGCAGTTGGATCAATGTTTGTACCCCCAAACCTTGCAGCCTGCATAATGAACAACTCAATTTTGTTAAGCAACTAGCACTTAATATGTCTTCAAACACTGATCATGTTTAAGAACAATTATAAATACCTCAAAGACTCCATGAAGTTGGTGAGTGGAATAACTGTACAGGAAAAGGGGTAAAGCAGGGGTGATTTGCCTCGCTGAGTCACGATAACGTGGTGGTAAACCTGCAATATGAATCGATTATGTTAAGACCAGTTCACTAACTTATGGTCAATTCGACTTGTTAGTTCAAAAGCACTACAGGAATAGTTACACAGGCCACGCCATCAAGTATTAACCATATGCACAAATTATTTAAGAGCATCACTAATACATTAGTCGCATCGTCAGATTCTCAAGCATATTAGACATGTTACAAAACTACGCAGTACTACTAAAAGAGTTATCCAAATATACACACTATTTAGGTATATGCATTGTATGATTTTATAAACACATGATCAATTGAATGACTGATCATCTTCAACCCTTTTTTTTTTTTTTTTTTTTTTTTTTTTTTTTTTAAATTTAACATGTTACAAAACATTTAACTAACATAAAACTTTGACACAAATATAGTAAGCATTCAGTAACTTACCAAAGAATTGCCTCTTGAGATTCTCTTCCATGGTATCATTGTTACAAACAAATATGAACGTATAGATATTGGCTGTACATGAGATGTTAACAATAGTTCAAAAAGGAAATTTTCTTGCAATATACAGAAGAAGAGAATATGAAAGGAACTCACGTGCTGATTATGGTTTTCTCCTATGAGTTTAAACTTGAACTCATCAACGGTTCTTGGCCTTCCAGCCATTCTGTTCCAGTAAGTTGCTCTTCAGCACCTGCGAAAAAACCGTACTCAATTAGAAGTCGTGAAGTGATTTTTGTAAGCTCCCACCTATCTTGCCAACTCTAATAAAAAAGCAAATTTCACATAGCATAATTCAAAAAAAAATTATAATCCTAAAAAAGCTTTAAAATATGAAAATGTCCAAACAACACACGAAATATATATAATCTAACGAATTCACTGACCGATAATTTCACTTTCCAAACGATTATACTCTACCTTCATCGTATCCGAATTGCAAAGAAGATTCATAATTTCTACAAAATCCACATAACAACGGTTCTTTACCAATCCAGCTTCCCTGTTCACTTTCATCGTATATAGAAACCGGAAAGTTGGGTCAGATTTATTCGTGCCCTGGTGCACGTGTGAAGGTTGCTGAGGCGAGCGTATTTTTCTTAGAACTCGTTGATGCATACACGAGTCGCAGGAGATCATATTTGGCAATTAATTGACTACAATAAACATTAGGCATTAATCCAGGTTTACACTGTTTTGTAAATTACTTTGGAACTACATGGTCAAGTAATCCCCCCGCGTTGCTCCAAGTACACGATACCCTAGTACACCTCAGAGCTTCTTTATGCTAACTTAAGCATCCATCTTAAAGGCAGAATTTTTTTACACATATAAATGCACAGTCAATATCTCAGCCTCTTGATGCACTCATAGTGCATATTGTCACATTTTGTTTAAACCCAGTAACTAATGATACAGTGTTGCTAGTCAGTCATACCTTGTAATAGTTTGGACAAGGACTCTGTAAAGTATATTTGAGTTGCGAAAAACAAATTTAACAATGGTACGAAAATTAAAGTACTCAAATGTTAATTCTTGATTAGTCATTAGATTTTTATTTGCCATGACAAGTTAGTGTGTGGTACAAAATCCTGTGATGATTTTATTAGCAAGTTATGCAAATAAAAAAAATAAAAAAAAAATAAAAAAACAACAATAAAAAAATACTGGAAATGGGATGAGGATACGGCTACCATCCGGCTATTTATTTATTTTTTTTGGTTTTGGTTTATGTTTAATTAGTTGTGCAATGAGTTTAGTTGAGTCGATTTGGTATGCACACCTCTGTCTACATGTTTTGACCAGCAATTGCTCCACGGTAATTTCATTTCCAACACCCGTGTTTTCATACCTTACACCTACGTTACAACCCTGCTAAAGGGCGTTTTAAGGCTTATCCAAGGGTGCTGAAGCCAACTGTGGCTTAGCGTTTGTCCTTCCAACCACTTGGTAATCTATTTTCTATGACAGGCAAGTATGCGAATATTCTTCCATTTCCTTTATATATAAAATTTACAAAACACCGATGAGAATAAACACTTATTGTGAGGTCAGTATATTCGTGCTATTTGACCAAGTGAAAAACATTGGTTTTCTTTTATATAATTGCCAACTTATAATTGGGAAAGTTTTGCTGAGGCAAAAACCCAAGTGTAGGGATATTTGATAATCAAAAGTTGTCCGTTTAGGTCAATTTAAGCCCTAACGCGATATATGATCAATATTGAAACGTTTTTCAAGTACTTGGGACGTGATTCCTGAAATCATGAGCAAGCTTGAGTATCAAATGTAAGTAAAACAAAAAGACCAAGAAATCTACACTGTAGGCAATCAAGCGGCAGCCGACACTTGAAAAAAGTGGAATTATCCTGCACGCCGCAGAATTTTACAATCGAGTCTGCATCGGCTCACTTAAGTATCCCCATTTAAGTAAAGAGTGGGCCGGGATTTAATTCGGCGTCAGGATCTAGTGACACGCAGAATTGGACGGTTAAGCTAGCGAGTAGATATCTTTGAACTCTTACCATCCATCGCACATAGTGTACAGCAAACAATCATCATCGAACCATTCATCACAAACCAAGTTCACGAAGAAATCTACTTGGTAAGACCTAAGTGTCATGGGCTGACTACAATGGGCGACAGAAATACCTATAATAATATAATTATTATTTAAGCCTAAACCCTAATGTCCGATTTCTAGTTTAGGAGTTTTTTCTAGCCAAGCGTTAATCACTAAAAACAAATTTGGATTTGTGAAATTAAACTTTGATTATGTCTTATTTTAGTTGTTGGCCTACATTGATCTATCTTCTAATTTACTTTGTTATTATGATTGTTGGCGTATAATTAATAGATCCTTATGATCCTTGTTGATATTTGTCAAATAAGGCTCAAAGTACAATTGAGTTATAAGCTATGATCTAAAGTATGATTGGAACGATTAGGCTTAGAAATCTACTCCAACGGTAACTTGCAAACGTCTAAGAAACATGAAACACCAATGCGTACCAGCTTGGTATGTATTAATCATGAGCCGAATTCTAGTGAATCCCATAGTATGGGAGCCTTAGCCCTCGACAAAAGATAGAATGTAGGACTACAACGCAGCAAATCACCAAACACCGTGTTTAGCAACCTCATATAAATCAAAAGCCCCAAACCTGTACACACACATAAAAAAGACAGATATGCACCCATCAAAAAGACACAAAGAAACCACTGTAACTAAAAAAAAAAAGGGCGAGAAGGACGTTTGTTACTTTAAAAATTAGAGGTTACCAAGAAACAATTAAAGATCCGTAAGCAATATCCACAACGAACAAATAACCAACCACAGCCAATAACGAAAACCCAAAAATTAGGGTTTTCAACGAATCATTTTAAATCATCAATCAGCATAAAATCGGCAACTAAACCCCATATAAATCAAATGCCCTAAAGCCAAACGGCCACTAAACCCTATATAAATGAAAAGCCCCAAAGTTGCAGGCATCAACCCGAAAATTAGGGTTTTCAACCAATCATTTAATTAATAACAATTCTTACCACCGGAATCATGAGTCAGCAGCAAATCAGCCACTAAACCCTGCAGAAATCAAAAGGCCAAAACTTGCAAACATCAATCCAAAAGATATTGGTGCAGCTCCAGAGATTTCTGAGAATGTTCCAACGCTATCAAGGGCACCCTTTGTACTCACGAACCGGATTGGGCTAAGAAAGAAACGGATTAAGGTTTGGGGCAAAATGGGCTAAGGTTTGGGGCTAAATTTTGGTCGGAAAAAAGCTGATAAAACGGCACCGTTTCTGTTGTGGTTTAATATATATGATAATTTGTGAATTATTACAGAACCATGTCCCCCGAAACACCTGATATTAACGAAACTACCGGAAAACCACTCCCATTATCACCTACACACTCGTCTCCACGTCAGAAAACTTATGGGAGTAACTGAATCTCATGAAAAGTTGAATGGTTGTCCAACAACATTTGAGGTTGGACAGAATACACACCAAGAAACAATTCAGAAAGATGAAGTTCCAAAATCTCCACTACCTGACATTCCAAAATCCCCAATACCAGACAACCCAGACGACGAGTCTTCATCTAATTCCCCCGACTTTACTTTAAACCCTAGTGATTCAATACGGACCCTTCTTTACCAACAAGCCAACACTCTCGACACTCTGTTTAGAAGGGCAGATGCTGAGAGACGAGCGGTGTTTGATTTAAGAGTAAAGGTTGACAAGATGAAAAATATTTACAATCATAAATTTAGAAGCCTAGATTCCAGGATCCACTGTTCGAGAAGAGAGCACTGTGAAATACATGCTAGAGTGGAATATATTGAGAGAACCCTGTGGATAGCCAGCGAAACGGAAAGAAACCAGGATCAGAAGATTTTCGCCTTAGAAGCCATATTGGACAATCAATTGAGGATATACCAGGAACTTCTGGAACGCTTCTTAGAAATGGAAATTGCACAACTGAAACTTGAGACTGAAGTTAAGAATCTACGTCAAGGATGTAACTGATCTTAAACTCACATGTATCGTTGTTGTAAACCAAATAGTATTTGGTTAGTATTTCCTGTATCTTCTAAATAAGCCTGAAACTTTTAGAGTTGTAATCAACCTATAAATCTATAACAATCTACTTTTGTTATATATTTTCTGTTGTGAACAAACTCATTCTATTATGTCTTACTATGATGTTGTGCATACATGTAATGACTACCCATGACCTTATAGAAAAATCTCACCATTTATTACTCTCAATAGTAGACAAATGATTTCCCCAACCCAAATCCCACTCTAGACAACAATCACTTTCCCTGCCTCCGAACATAGACAACTAACCAACTGGTAACATAACAAGTGATAGAAACTAGGACCACTATTGACAACAAGGAACCCTAACATTCACACTAGAGACATATAATCCTTAACCTACCACATGGAACATTAATAAAAGACCTTGTATTAATTGTTTTATAAAAACAATCAATCAAGTGATTAATATCATGTTATCTGTTGCGCATGCATGTCGTTGTGGTTTAGCAGTATTAATGCCTATTCAAATTTTAAATTTATATTTAGCCGACTTATAAATAACACACACACTTAACGAGCAGTGTACCCGGTCAGTATGAATATAATGGTAAGTAGAGTGTCGATCACTAAGAGTGGAACTTATTATCTAGTTATTCTAATCAGTATTTTAATATCCTAAGTTAGCTACACAACCTAATCTAATGCAAGGGGGGTTCAGCCTGAGAGACTGGCATGGTTTGGTTATAATTAAATAGTAAACTAAACTAATGAGCACGAATCAGCGATTAGCACACACGTACACAGATAGATACTCAAGACAATAAGAAGACCTGTCCTGATAATTAAGTAGACTTGTAACTTGTTTTATTGCTAGTTTTATATGAAGTGTATATAATTAAACCTTTCTCGTTGGCTCTAATCTTATCGGCGAGTAAACCCTTAATGATTACTTATGTTTATCCTATTTATTTAAGAGGCGCTAAAACAAATAGGCGAGGAAGGGGCATGGCGACCCAAGCAAGACTCAGCTAGACACAGAGGTTATCAATGCACTAATAAAAGTCACCAAATACATCAACATATAAACTTTAATTAATGGGAAAGCAATATTAAGGGGAGTGCATGATCTTCCGTAGTCACATGACACAAGCCCATCAATCCTGATGAATTAAAGTGTACTAATACAATAAAACAAAACTACTTAATGAATTGAATACATGCAGGACCTTCTTACAGCTCTTGTATTTTCGTTTGAGGTGTGTCTTGTGCTGCTTGGTCGTCTGAATTCGGCTCTAGGGTTATATCTAGGTCTTCGGTCTTTTTGAGCTTAGTGTCTCAAATTCGTCTGTCCTTGGGGTATTTATAGTTTCTGTCTGAGGGGTCGATGCGGCGCATATAGTAGATAGATGCGGCGCATTGACTTAACTTCGCGTGGGGTCCAAGATTAATATATTCAGGAATATTCGTACACCGTCTTCAGATGCGGCGTATCTTGATCTATGTATGCGGCGCATGTACTTGGATTGTAACTTTTGAAATCTTGATAGTGATACGCCGTATGTTAGAAGTATGTTGCGGCGTATCTGGAGTAGAACGAGCTTGATCTCCTGGATTTCAGTAGGCTTTTGACATCTTGCTTGTTTTGCTCCATAATTAGTCCAAAATTGCCAAGTTTCACATAATGCTTGTTTTTACCTGAGAATTACTAAAGTAAACATTAATGTATCGATTCTCATATATAATATAATAAAACAAGTCAAATAAATAGGATAAATGATGATAATAAAATGTACTTATTTGAGTTCATCAAATATCCCCCCACTTGAACTTTACTTGTCCCCAAGTAAACCTTAGAATTAATCATATGAAAATGTATCCTAAAAGATATTAGGATTTATTTTTATATTTAAGCACGTATTCGTTTTGTCATAATCACACAACCAAACACTTAACGAAGTAGAAACCAAAATAATTTTTAATGTAAAACAATTCTAAATCGTTTAGTTGCTTAGTCGTGACGAATATTCTATCATAGGCTTGGCAAGTATAAAAAGGGTTTGTTGGTTAAGGGTTGATCATCCTTTTTAATCTCTATCGATCTCATATTCCAGAAAAGGCGACAAAATTACAAATACATGATCGAATCCACGACCACGATACTTGCAATTGCTCAAATCCTTAACTCGAATAGGCTAAAGATAGGACCAAGTAATCTTCACCAATAATATTATATCAAAAAGGGCGACAAAATCATAAATACATAGCCGAATCCACGACTACGATACTTAAGATTGCTCAAATCCCTAATCTCAATAAATCAAAGGTTTGGATGAAGAATGATATAGGGTATGGATAATATTTGGGATACAAATTGGTGTAAAATAAAAAATAAAACAAAACAGATAAATTAAAATCCTAAGTGTGGTTAATCACTTTCCCAATCATCCCATGAATAAGACTCATATCATTGAATAACTCACGCTTTAACACTTGAAACACACGCTTTAGGTAGACACGAATTATACTCAACAAAATCTCAATCAAAGAATAACCTTAGTTGGCGTTCCCATAACGGCCAACTCCCATTCAATCCATAAATATAGTACAACAAATAGTGGCCATATGAACCACTTACATAACTTTACATCGTTGGTTAAAACAAACTTCCAACTTTTCCTTTTTCTTTTTCTTTTCAATTTTTTTTTGCGATTTCTTTTTTTTTTTTATTTTTTTTCCGAATTTTTTTTTATTTTTTTTAGACACAATGTGTAAAATTTCACAACTTTTCTATCACTATTTTTCCATACTCTTCATACTTTCAGAAATAACTGTAATAGTGAAATTAGCAAACACACGAAAAATAAACTAAAAGTTATACAATATTTACTTTCATACCAATTGCATTGTGCAATTTCCCAACCTAACCAAAGATAATGAATTACGCACGCGAACACAGGTAATGTAAGGAAACACACTTTGCCTAAAGCAATTAACCACGGATTTTAATCTACAGGGTAGGCTAAGGTGTAAGGGTGTATCGAAACATTATAACAAAGGTGTAAGAAACGAAGAGAATGGCTCTGAGGGTTTTTCTAGGGGTATCATACTCTAAAAGTGAGAGTAACAAAGGGTTTATACGAGGGTTAACTAACCAGTGTAGTTAGTTAATATCACATAACATATAAAGGCTATTTGGGTGTAATCCTAGAAATTTACCAATTTAGACAAGTCACTCCAATTATATAGATAATACTCATTATGGTGGTCTCGAATAGTATACAAGCCAAGTTCTAAAGTTTACAAGTCACCAGCACACTAAAGTTTTAATATTTATGAAAGAATAGAGTTATGTGTGCGGTTATGTAATTTAGACTTTAAACAAAAACATGCTAAAAAATTTTAAATTTTGATATATTAAGCGCATTTTAAGCATATTTTGAAAATTTTAGGACAAGTAAGTGTTCTAATTCTCCAATCCCCCCACTTAAGTTAAACAACGTCCTCGTTGTTTGTGTCAAAGGTTAAAAACTAGAAAATAAAAGAATTAGAGCAGAAAAACTCCCCTGAGATTTGCTCGGTATGATCCTCCATTATTCGTATAAGAGCAAAAATCAACTTTCTTGTGGATTAGAACATTTAAGCTTCATAGATGATGTATCCACACAAAAATGCAGGAATCTATAATACCATGTAGACTTTAACACACCTGAGTTAAGAAGGTTCAAACTTGCATAATACATTAGTAGTTAGTAAAAATAAAACCTAAAAAAAAAATTAAACTGTAAATCATCAGGTCAGTCGATACGCCGTATCTTATGGAAAAAGATACGCCGTATCGAGCCTGGAATAAATACGAATCAGAATAAAAGATGCGTCACATCCTTAACCACGGATGCGCCGCATTAAATAAACTGACAGAAAGTTTTAAAGTCAAAAATAAAAATGCAGAAAATGAAATAAGATATGACCAGTGCAGGTGATGCGTCGCATCTTATGATGGAGATGCGCCGCATCTTATGCAGGTCTGACAGACTCGACACAGAACAGAAAAGTAAAAAAATTTCTTCCGGGTTGTCTCCCGGTCAGCACTTGTCTTTATTCCAGAGTCTTCAAGTTAGACTCACGTTCAGCTCCTTATTATGTTCTATTGATCCCCACATGTCCGTGCACGATGTAGTTGCGAATTACTTCTTCACGAACATATTCCGGCCCCAATTCAAGTACACCTTTGTAGAATCCTTTCATCTTTTGGTACGGATACTCGATCCCTTTCTCAGCGTCATTTTCATCTACAAAAAGAAATGGTGTAAATTTGTAACAAAATTTGTTAGGGGCATGTTCAAACCTTGGGTGTCTCTCCGAACCAGTTGGAGAAAATATCGAACATTGTTCCTGAAAATTAAAAGCAGGTAGATTTCAAAGTAAAAACTTCCTAGTGTAAGGGGAAGTTAGAATATTTCCCGTTCGGGAATAAGAAAAATAAAAGTTGATATCTGCGGACGATGCGCCGTATCCAAAAAGTTGGATACGCCGTATCTTATATCGTTAAAACTTAATCAGACTTTTATTCAGAAACCAGATACGCCGCTTATGAATTAGAATGCGCCGTATCAAGTTCGAATTATCAAAAATCGATTATATTTATTAAAATTAAATGCGTCGTATTAACAAAAGCTAATGCTCCGTATTTTCGTTACGTTTCAAAATACAAGATTTTTGATTTAGCAGATGCGCCGTATCGATAAAGATCGATGCGTCGCTTTTGTTTAAAAATTCGAAAAACTATTTTTAATTTAAATAGAACATACGCCGTATCTGTTAAAACAGATGCGTCGTATGGCATTAGGGTTTAGAAAAATTTCTTATTAAAAACAGAATACGCCGTATCTTGGGGAAAGATGCGTCGTACTCGAATTTATTAAACGCGTTGTATTTTATAAAAATTAAACGCAATACGCCGTATCTGTGAAAACAGATGCGCCGTATCGTTTGTATTAGCACAATACAACGATAGCAGAATGCAGAAAAATACAGAAAAAGAAAAACAAAAATAAAAACAAACAAAAAGAAACAAAAATTACAGAAAATATGCAAATTATACAATGAATGCAATCTATCTAATACACAACAGAGTTAGTGGTTAGAATCTAAAAAAAATTAAAAAGAAAAACCTAATTAAAATACTAATCAAATTAACAAATAATAACAATTCACTCCCCGGCAGCGGCGCCAAAAACTTGATGCGCGTGCGTGTCGTTGCGGTTTAGCAGTATTAATGCCTACTCAAGTTTTAAATTTATATTTAGCCGACTTATCAATAACACACACACTTAACGAGCAGTGTACCCGGTCAGTATGAATATAATGGTAAGTAGAGTGTCGATCACTAAGAGTGGAACGTATTATCTAGTTATTCTAATCAGTATTTTAATATCCTAAGTTAGCTACACAACCTAATCTAACGCAAGGGGGGTTCAGCCTGAGAGACTGGCACGGTTTGGTTATGATTAAATAGTAAACTAAACTAATGAGCACGAATCAGCGATTAGCACACACGTACACAGATAGATACTCGAGACAATAAGAAGACCTGTCCTGATAATTAAGTAGCTTGTAACTTGTTTTATTGCTAGTTTTATATGAAGTGTATATAATTAAACCTTTCTCGTTGGCTCTAATCTTATCGGCGAGTAAACCCTTAATGATTACTTATGTCTATCCTATTTATTTAAGAGACGCTAAAACAAATAGGCGAGGAAGGGGCATGGCGACCCAAGCAAGACTCAGCTAGACACAGAGGTTATCAATGCACTAATAAAAGTCACCAAAGACATCAACATATAAACTTTAATTAATGGGAAAGCAATATTAAGGGGAGTGCATGATCTTCCGTAGTCACATGACACAAGCCCATCAATCCTGATGAATTAAAGTGTGCTAATACAATAAAACAAAACTACTTAATGAATTGAATACATGCAGGACCTTCTTACAGCTCTTGTATCTTCGTTTGAGGTGTGTCTTGTGCTGCTTGGTCGTCTGAATTCGGCTCTAGGGTTATATCTAGGTCTTCGGTCTTTTTGAGCTTAGTGTCTCAAATTCGTCTGTCCTTGGGGTATTTATAGTTTCTGTCTGAGGGGTCGATGCGGCGCATATAGTAGATAGATGCGGCGCATTGACTTAACTTCGCGTGGGGTCCAAGATTAATATATTCCGGAATATTCGTACACCGTCTTCAGATGCGACGTATCTTGATCTATGTATGCGGTGCATGTACTTGGATTGTAACTTGTGAAATCTTGATAGTGATACGCCATATGTTAGAAGTATGTTGCGGCATATCTGGAGTAGAACGAGCTTGATCTTCTAGATTTCAGTAGGCTTTTGACATCTTGCTTGTTTTGCTCCATAATTAGTCCAAAATTGCCAAGTTTCACATAATGCTTGTTTTTACCTGAGAATTACTAAAGTAAACATTAATGTATCGATTCTCATATATAATATAATAAAACAAGTCAAATAAATAGGATAAATGATGGTAATAAAACGTACTTATTTGAGTTCAGCATTATCCTAACCAGACTTATCAGGACATTACTTAAGATTATTACTCCTTATACCTGCTATGACTAGGCTTTAACCATAGAATCCTCTAAGATAAATTTTAGAAGAAAACTTGATGAGAAAGTTGCTGAACTTCAGTTTTTGTAAATGAATTGTTATTCCTTAGCAATTTTATACCAAGAGTTAATCATTTATCTACGATATTAATCAGACATATCGTAATTTATTGATTCTCAAATTGGATAAACTTCGCATTATGACCACTTGTTAGTATTAATATGTAATTATTCTAACATGGTCATTACGGGAATTCTAAAATTCATGTTTCTTGTGATATTGATAGAAGAAAGTCAGCATGAAAAATACAAATATTCCACTACTGACTCCTGAAGATATCCAAAAGTTGGTAATCAACCTCATTGCGGCAGTCCTCGAAGTGACTACAGTAGCTCACCTGAGTAGCAACAATATGGCCACAAGAGAAAAGAAGACGGTTGTGTCTTGTAAGTATACCCCTGAAAGTTTCACGAGGTGTAGGCCAGCTCACCATAAATGCCCAGACAGAGAAATTAAACCTAACATCAAGCGTGCCCTAGGAATTAAGCATAGTGTCACATTTAAGAAAAACAACCAAAATCGAAAACTCAATACCATCACCCCCACCTACTGCAAGTACACCAATGACCACAACTACCACCACCAACTAGGGATCAAATAGGAAACTAGTAGAGGTTGCATCTCCCTACTTGCTAATGGAAATGTTTAACTTGGAAAGTTACCTCCATGTCAAAAATGCAAGTTGCATCACAAGGGACTGCAGAGCCATGAATAAAAAGGAACAACCATCGGCCATAGTATGACATGGATGTGGTGGAAGTGGACACTACAAGAATCAGTGCCCAACTTCAATCCCAATTGGAAAATCAAGACTAGTGAAAAAGAATGAGAACTTGATATCAATATTCGAACAAAAGATAAATCTCTATAGTAGATATATAAATTGAGGTTAGAAACTCCTTAAGTTGTATTTCCTTTCAAATCTTTACCTTAGTTACGATGGATGTAATCTAAGTGTAGTAACTACCTTTCTAACGTATGAAACCTTCATCTTGTAATATTTCTATAATAATCACGATCTGCATTTAGTTTCAATATCTATTCTATTCCCCTTTACCCTGTTCATAGTTAGTACATAGCAATACACCATTATACTATTAGGAGATTTAGCGAATATTATTTCTGACCGAACCATAGACTATCACTACCCTGTAGAATCCTTAGACGGACCCTAAGATTTACTTCAAGGATATTCCATTAGTACCCTAGAAAATCCCTAACTTATCACTGTAGTTTGGACTAAAATTTTCTTATTCCTTTGAAAAAAATAATTATGTTGTTATTTTCCAAAAGCAACACGTTGAACACCATCTAAAACTTTTTGAAAATGCATAAATACCACAGTAACTGAACCAAACATCATATCATTTGATCCTCAATTATACATAGCCTGATCAACTATGTATAATTAAGGAAGAATCATGACATAATTGGAGCAGTTATCTTTTCAGATTTTCTAATAACAGTTTTTATTCAAAAGCAAAATATTAAAACAAAATAAAATATCACTTTTTGATTTAATGCAATAGAAGTCTACAGCTTTACACCTACTACCCATTACCTCTAAGATAGGAAGTTGACAAAATTATGGATAGAAAGCCTTAAGAATTAACAAGGATTTATAACAAACACAAATAGTATAAATTTTATTAGAAACCCCGAAAATTCATACATAGCGAAATAATTAAGAACGGAAGTACTAAGGTTACAATGATTACAAGATAAGGAATAGAATCACTAATAGGTTGACCCGCCATGACAACGAGGACCGCCACCAGCAACGCGATAGCTAGAGCCACGACGGGATGAATCACCTTGACTATCCTGTGCACGATAGCGAGACTAGATATTAGGCATAAGAATAAATAAGTTTTATTAAGGATTTCATAGAAAAAAAAACAACCATTACCCCCATATCTTGTCTACACCAATAGCGAGAACCACGATAGGCATTAGGACCGCTAGGACACAAACCAAGAATGCATAATCTTCATTAGGAACGTAAGCCAAATATGTAACCGCAAGAACCACATAAACGATTGCTAGGAATTTAATAAGGTGCGGCATTTTAAAGGTTTTTTTTTTTTTTTTTTTTTTTTTTTTTTTTGAATGAGAGAATTTAGTGGTGAAAGAATGAGGATTAAAAATGGAGTATTTAAAGGAGAAAAATAGTGGTTGGAATCACTGTACATGACCATTATATGTTACTGTTCATAGACGTTAGGAGTTACTATTTCTGACCGTTGGAAAATATTGTTCACAGCCCTTGGAATTATTAGGTGGCAAAACATTCGAATTTATTTCATCTAGTAGGAATAAAACTAACAAAACTACGTTCCCTTAAGTATCGAATGGAAATTCCTAGACAACCCTTTTAGGTTAAAGATATAAATAAGGACTAGCAGTGAGACGATATTATCAGATTTAAATGACATAAAGACAAGATAATATTTTATATAATATTATTTTTAAACTTGAGGCATTTTAAGCATATCAAACTTACATATCAAATCAAATCGTTGTACGATTTTATCATTCTCATTTTCACATTCACTATCTGAAATAGGTTAGAAATCTAAGCCCAACTCTTTCTATACTTCACTTTTCCCAACCTCTCAACCAAACATAGACTGAATCTCAGGACGAGATTCCCTCAATGGGGGGATACTGTAACCACTGGTAAAATTTCACTTTATAATAAACTATACTTATCCTTTCCTAGGTTTTTTATTTTTATTTTTATTTTATTTATTTATTTTTTATTATCTGATCTTAACTACTATCTCATGTGACGTAGCTCACATCCTCGATAAACGTGCTCGCATGCAACCCAACCTTAACTTGTTTAATGTTTATGCATATAAATATTTTCACATGAAAACTATAAAACTATACTATATCTCACTTGCCACTTTACGTTAATTCATTAACGTACGTATAAACTAATCGTTCCTTATCAAATAGAGTTCTATAAAACCCTAAACTATTATAACAACAGGTGTAAGTAACAAAACCCTAAAACTACTAAAGTACAACTCATTCAACTAAGGTACAAGCAGCTAAAGCGCAGAAACCCTAACTCCACTTAAACTCCCGGTACAAACCCTAATTTCATTAAACTATGATTTTATGTACTAAATTCACAAACCCTAATATACTTATATGAGATTTTCACAAATTATAAATGTACAAGTCTTCCAAGACAATGTACAAGTCTTTTATGCATAAAACTATATATATTAATAAAAATCCTATTAAAACCCTAAATATATTTATTTTAAAGCACAAATTACAAGTCTTTCATACACAAGCCTTAAAAATAAATTTTCCTAAACTCACTAAATATAAGTACAAGTCTCTAAACCTAGTGTACAAGTGCCTAATGCACAACATCCAAAAATCTCATTTATATACTTTATAACTTAATAAAAACTAACATATTATTTATAAAAATTAACCTAACATTAAAAGTATATTTTCTATATTTCTAAACCCTTAGTACAACTCTATAAAGCTCATGGTACAACCCTCTTAAGCACAACATGAATTATTTATCATTTACAAACAATTCGACTTAGATATAAAATAGAAAACCCTAATATTTTCCTAACCAACAAAACACTCAAACTAAACTAACTTATTACATCTCATAGACCCTAAGTACTACTCACTAAACCCAATGTACACCTTTATGAAGCTATTCGATCCATACTTACCTTTTCTAGTTCGAACCCTAGTTGAATTCTAACCAAATTAGTTTCTCAATAAAACCTACACCATATGCCCCCTCCTAAGTCTAAAATTCTCCACATCACCTTGTCTCCCTAGGTTGTTAGTTTCTTTGGTTTTTAAGCAAACACATCACCACCCTTATAAACCCTACACGAAATTCCCCCTCCTTCATCCACTTCGCTTCCAATGACTTGAACTACATCACCTTGTTCCTCTTAAACACCACAAGGTGATTAGAAATCCTAAGAAACCCTAACCCTACCTTTCCTATATATATCGATCCATAATTCATTTTCTTTTCCCACACAACTCGACCCACACCCAAAACAGTCACCCTTACTTAACCTACTGATCAAAACAGTCCACATAGAAGCTAAGAAGAGGTCTTGCAAAGGCTTGAATGCAGGAGAGCCTTTGGTGATTTATTTCCAAACTATTTCGTCACAAATTTCCCATAATCGACTAAACTAGTAAGTGAGTATATCTAGTCCTTTTCTTACCTTGTGAAAACTTTAAAAACTCTTAAATAGTTCACTAATCAAGTTTCAATAGGTAGTTTAGATCAAAACCTATGTTTCCTTTTCTTTTCTTTTGTTCGAACACAAACAAACGCCCCCATTAATTTTATATTTCGTAATTTTAAAAAAATAAAGGAAACCTTAAAATACATTAGAGATAATTTAGATATACTTATGATCATGCTAATGTACGTTAAAAACTGGTTAGAACATATAAACACCAAAAATCTGCTCGATATTCTTTCTTTCGTTTCTGTCGCAAACCAGTCCCAACTCGCCCACTTTGAACCTATTTTTCACCCATCAAAAAACCACTAAAAATTCAAGATTTTTGCACACCTAAAGACCACCCAGCTGTCTAACTGTAGGAAAAAGAACGTTATAAAATGGTTAATATATCACAAAGTTATTCGCGTCCCAATTCAGCCCCAATTTTTACCCATTCGAACATAAATAAATAAATTGGTACAAGCTTATAAGCTCGAATCACAAGCCTATAATCTGTAAATAAGCTGTTCATAAGTTGAAAATAAAGTGTACAAAAGAGTCGTAAAATGTCTCGCCTTTTCCCTTAACTTATAACACATTTTATTAAAATAAGGATGTCGGGTGTAACGACCTAGGAGTCTCAAGGGTATTTTCTACTAAAGCACTAATTAGTTTTATAACTTGGACTTAGATTGTTTTCGACATGCAGCTCAGCGGTAAAAAGTGTCATTTTTGAAACTATAGGGTAGAAACTGTCATTTGACCAAAGTTGACAGGTAAAAATTGTAATTTTATAAAAGTTGAAGGGTAAAAATTGTCATTTTATGAAAGTTCAGGGGTATAAACTGTCAGTATACTAAACTATAGGGGTAAAAAGTGTAACATTTTATAATTATTATTACTAATATACATATATATTTTCCGATTCGATTTATAATAAAAATTAATAAACGAAATACGTTTATTTCGATAACTAACGAACGAGATATATATTTTACGAACAAACGGAATGAAAACATAAAAATAAGAAATAAGATAAATCTTATAACTTTTGAAGAGACTTCATGTTGTCTCAATATAACATTTAATCAACTACCAAACCATTACGAAACGAACATTAAAACTTATATATATTCGGAAACGATTACTGAAACTTGACATAACGAACCAGGTTGCGTGCCGGAGACGTTTATCAACTCTATTTAACTTTGTTTTTCCATCCAGACTATCAAGGTGAGTTCGTAGTCCCACTTTTTATTACGTTTTCCAAACTTGTGGGGAGATATATGCTTCTAAACCGAACATAAGTATTTTCCTGATTGTTATTGCACTAAGTTAACTGTTACCTATTTATATTTATATTGAAAAAGTCCTTCATATCATGCACCATTAGTCACCTGCTGGGTGAGCGCGGATATAGTGAATAGATCTATTGGCCTGACGACCCGTTTGTTCTTGTCGGATGGATATCTTTGTGGTAGCCGGATAGACAAATGCATTATATTTGAAATCTAAACTCGGGGGCAAACCAAGAGGCTTGCAATCCCCACCAGGCAGTGTACCTGACCGATGTAGTATAGTGAAGTGGCAAGTACCGGGGGATTAATCGTTCTCTAGGGGAATAGTGTCGTTAGGATTGAAAAACTACTCTAATAGGTCTAAGGGTGAGGGAAGATTCTTTTTGTATTTTTATATTTTTTTATAAAAGCAAGTAAAATCTCGGGTTTGAAAGAGTGGGCGGAATTAGTTGCTAGTCAACTAACCCAAATAACTACAAATGCAAATAAAATAAAATAACTGAAAATGAAAAGGTTGTGAAACTTATATGGAGAGAAATGTGTTTACTTAGATTTCCTTACTCCCTAACTATCTTTTATCAGTTGATTAGTGTGTATTAATTGCGTGGATGACGGGTGTATTCCTTAATACCAATCGTGGGGTGGCGTACGTACATCCCCAACTCTACAAGCTCCTACTTCACTCCTATGTCGAGCCGGCTAAGAAGCTCCTAACATGGGATCACTTGAATTCGCTCATGCATTAAATACAACCATATAAACCTAGTACGCATTGGTTCATGTTTCTTAAGACGTTCAAGCAAGTTACCGTATAGGAGGTTAGCCAGTTTTCTTAAGCCTAACATCGATAAACAATCATCCAATACAATTAATAACACACTAACAACTAATAATCAATAGTTAGGTTTCATTAGATCTAAGCAAACACAAGATAAATCTAGCCTAGCATGTTAATCAAAAGACAAGAACAAGATATAATCAAACAACACATAGACATATTGATTGATTAAATGATTACTTATCTTCAATTAAACATGGGAGATCCAAGGGTATGAAAACCCTTAAAAATGGCAGAAATTCGTCTTAGGGTTTCTCCTCACAAAGTTGCACACACATGACAAAAAATTGCAAAACTATATATAGAACTTAGTGGCTGACGGCGTCACGTTATAGATCTTGACGCCGTCACCTCGCCGTGGCTAGGGTTCCCGGATGGTCTTCCTGACGCCGTCCCTCTTTAATCCTCCAAAATCATCCCTGGCTTATCAAGGCTTGACGACCTTCTTGACGCCGTCCCCCTTTAATCTTCCAAAATTTCTCTGGCTTATCAAGGGCTGACGGCGTCACAATAGAGCTTGATGCCGTCACATGTACTTTCCAGCATATTTTTGAGACTTTGTCGTTTTCTTCACTTTTATGCTCCAAAAACGTCCAAAATGCTTCCTTTTCCAGATTTCTTCTCCAAAGTACCTAAAATGACAAAAGGAACGATTTAGGGCAATATTTGATCAAATAAATACGATTTAGGGCTTAAATGACCCCCTAAAAGCGGTACACTTTTCGCTTCATCAAATACCCTTACACTTGAGATTTGCTTGTTCTCAAGCAAATGCGCTTTTATTCTAATCAAAATACAAGTTAGGGGTCATTTAACGGTAATATAAAAGTAATTACAACAAATAGTCGTTCCACTTTAATCATAATAAGCATGGAGATTACAAACTAGCACCTCACAAGTAGTGTTTAGATACTCACATCTCACAGGTGTCATAAAAGTATATCTCATAAATGAAAACGGATAATATCTCTCACTACCTATCATAGCAAATAGATTACCATAGGCTTGGGAAAGGATCAAAAACCTCCTCCACTAGGCATAAGCACCTAAGATAAACTATCAAAGAGGGCTTTTAAACGGGTTATAACGTTAGGTGTAGGGATATGATAAACACGGATTTGTTGGATAAGGGATATTTTACTGGTGGCGAGTTAAAGATCTTGATTAATTACATGTACAATATGGCGTTGCTAAGCCAAGAATAGACTCGACTTAAGCTAAAAACAAAATAACAAAAACATAAAATAAACATAAAATGAAACGGGATGGTAGTCCGTATGTTTTTTCTACTTTTCTTTTTCTCATTTTTTTTGTATTTTTCTTGATTTTTTTTTTTTTTTTTTTTTTTTTTTTTTTTTCATACACTCTTGCCCTACCATCCAAAATAGTACATAATAGGGGCGTTGCATTCCCCTTACACTTGAAGTTTTACATAACTTTACAATTACTATTCTAATTACTCGAATTAAGATAATCGAAACACTTTGAGTACTTTTAAAATATTTAGCACATATGGGGGTAATAATGTTGTTCTTCCCCATTACTCCATTACACTAGTACTTTACCCATGAGTCCCAATCGTACCAAAACAAAATGTACAAGGATATGACTCGACTTAGCAACCATGTAATCAATTAGATAATTAACTTGGGGTTTAAACAAATGTTGTCACAATAATGCACTAAAAATGAGTGCATACAAGGTAGGCTAAGGCGATTTGGGTGTAAATTTAAGTGGGGTGTAACAAATTCTTCCTTTAAGTAAAATGCTTAAAGGTCGAAACAAAAAGATAGGCTCTGAGGGGTGTACTAGGGGTATCGTGTACTAAAAATGAGTACAACGCAAAGGGTGTGGGAGAATTACTTGACCAATGTAGCCAAAGCAATTATAACAAAAACACAGGTGTAAAACAATGGGTTAATCCTAATGCCTCTTATCATGTAGTAAATCTAACTACACGAATGTAGTCTCACTTGTGGCCTCGGAATGGTCCTACCGCAATTTCTAGAATCTAAGTGCTACCGGTACACACATCATAGCATAAATGCTTTTCCTACCAATTCTAGGGGCGAACCTCACATATTTGGGGGGGGGGGGAAATTTTTTAGTGGTACGGTTTTGTGCTAGTCATATAACTCCTATCCGTGAGACGCTCATTAAGATCAAAGTTTCACTCCTATATGTTGTAAAAAAATTTAAATTTGGCACTAAAATTGCCCTAACAAGTATTTATCTCAGTTTTATTACACATCTACCATCAAACAAACAAAAATCAAGTGCAATTGTATTCTCTAAAGTATCGTACTTTACCCCCCCTTACACTTAAGATGAACATTGTCCCCAATATTCAAATAACAAGATGTAAAAGTAAATAAGGTAAACGAATGAAATCAAATACTCCCCTGATTCGCTCGGTGGATAAAGGGGTAACATGGTTAGATCTTCTTCCAAGAGAATGTAGAAGCTTCAAGACTAAAGCATCGCCAAAAGCTAGATTCCACATACATCTCCTCGTCCAAAATAACCTGTTAAACCTGAGAAAACAAACACGAAAACCTGCATAACATCGGCGGGATAAATTCTATATAAGGATATAATGCTTGTGGAATGATAATTTTGCAGATTCCTGGAGTTTATAAGTTAGAGATTTAATAAAAACTTTTTATGAAAACAAAACTTTCAAAAATTTCAGAAAATTAAAACCTGACGCCGTCAGGTTGTAATCAGAAATGATCTGACAGAATTCTCATGTTAAGTTTCCGGAAAATTTCTGGAAAAACCTATACCTTACTTCCTGGAAATCCTGCAAAACATCATTATGACTCGATACAAGCATTTGACTCAAACAAATACTAATATGTATGTTAATTTAATATTATTATGATTCATGTTCATTTGTTCTAATAAACCGATTTGGATTTCCCTTACACTTAACTTTTGCAAAATACCTTTATATGTAATTAAGACGAAGTTAAAAACAAGATAAAGCATTTTCACAATTTAGTTTCGAACATGAATCAATAAAAATAAAAATTAAACATACATACGGAAGCAAATAAAATCAAACAAACAAATAAATAAACACACAAAGCAAATAAAGCTTGGGTTGCCTCCCAAGAAGCGCTTGTTTTTGTTCGAGTCACGAGCCTGACTCTACCCTTATTTAACGGAAATAGGGGAGGTTTTCCCTACACTTAGGATTAAGTGTGGGTGAAAGTAGCGATACACACCCTTAGGGTGGAAATATGCCACGTGAGGAAAGAGTGACGGGTGAATTATATGCTCAAAGGTGCGGGATCCAATCATCATAACCTTACTTAGTTCAATTGGGTCAATGGGTGAATTGAAGTTTTCTCCTAGAAAGGGATCATCTTCTATCAACTTCGAGAGACTCCTAGTTGGGAATCCATCTTGACCTAATAAACCCGGTTTAAACCCATAGTGTTTCTTGTGATTAATCATGAATGGGTGATGTAAGTATGAAAGGTTATGGTTCACTCCTATATTAGCTTCCACTCCACATGGCCTAGAGTCTACTACCTTAATCTTAACATTACCCGGACTACATGGTTTGATGGGTGGATCGGGACCTTTTTCAATTCCTAAATTCACATCTAAGGATGGAAGATTAGGTAACGGTTTTGGCTGAGGCTCCGGTTCATCAAAACTAGGAACTTCCATAGAACTAAAAGAAAGGTTGTGACTACAAGTATTCAAACCTATTTCTTCTAGTTGTGTTTGGTCCAAGGGCTCTACCTCTATTGGGGTTCCTATAGTCTCTTCTACTTCTTCCGGGTAAGTCACGGGCGGTGTGTGTGCCTCAAATGATGGTAGGACTTGTGGGGTACTTAGTGGGCTTATGTTACTAACCTCATCATTCCTTGTGTCAAGATCACCTATATCCTCATGCGTGTCATGTGTTTTGGTGAAATCTATCCCACTCATGCAACTAGGTAGTTCAACACTAACCATCTCACAATCTTGGTCCAATTCAAGGTCCATGTTCTTAAAAACTAGGTCTTCTTGCTCATGGTACCTATAGTCGGATAAATCCTCCTCATTTGTTTCCTCAAGTTGTGATGTATATAAACCCATCAATTCATTCAACTTATGGTTCACGGTTAGGAAGCTTTCCTCAAATTTTTTCCAAAGGGTCTTATTAAAAGGAGTTGATCCTAACAATGATTGTTTAATAGAAGCCACACATGCACATAATTCATCAAACCTATCAAACTTTACACCCATCTCCTCTTGTATATATATCTAAGATCACTTAAAAATTCATTGGAACAACAGGAAGCAAATCTATCCGTGTAAAGTAATTGTCCCTCTATTGTTAATGATCTAAATGGAATTTCATCCGCCATGGTGACAAATGAAAATGGTTTTACAAACAAAGGGCACCAAGAAAAAGATAGACTAAAGAAATCTAATAAAAAGAAAATAAAAATCTCACTAGAAAGGAATCTAGTGAGTAGACCTAATAAAATAAAAATTCAAGCTAAACAATAACTATTCCCCGGCAGCGGCGCCAAAAAAATTGATGCGTGGTTTTGCGACCTTACAACAGGTTTTACCTCTCGAGGGATCTCAAGAGGCTTGCAATCCCCACCAGGCAGTGTACCTGACCGATGTAGTATAGTGAAGTGGCAAGTACCGGGGGATTGATCGTTCTCTAGGGGAATAGTGTAGTTAGGATTGAAAAACTACTCTAATAGGTCTAAGGGTGAGGGAAGATTCTTTTTGTATTTTTATATTTTTTTTATAAAAGCAAGTAAAATCTCGGGTTTGAAAGAGTGGGCGGAATTAGTTGCTAGTCAACTAACCCAAATAACTACAAATGCAAATAAAATAAAATAACTGAAAATGAAAAGGTTGTGAAACTTATATGGAGAGAAATGTGTTTACTTAGATTTCCTTACTCCCTAACTATCTTTTACCGGTTGATTAGTGTGTATTAATTGCGTGGATGACGGGTGTATTCCTTAATACCAATCGTGGGGTGGCGTACGTACTTCCCCAACTCTACAAGCTCCTACTTCACTCCTATGTCGAGCCGGCTAAGAAGCTCCTAACATGGGATCACTAGAATTCGCTCATGCATTAAATACAACCATATAAACCTAGTACGCATTGGTTCATGTTTCTTAAGACGTTCAAGCAAGTTACCGTATAGGAGGTTAGCCAGTTTTCTTAAGCCTAACATCGATAAACAATCATCCAATACAATTAATAACACACTAACAACTAATAATCAATAGTTAGGTTTCATTAGATCTAAGCAAACACAAGATAAATCTAGCCTAGCCTGTTAATCAAAAGACAAGAACAAGATATAATCAAACAACACATAGACATATTGATTGATTAAGTGATTACTTATCTTCAATTAAACATGGGAGATCCAAGGGTATGAAAACCCTTAAAAATGGCAGAAATTCGTCTTAGGGTTTCTCCTCACAAAGTTGCACACAAATGACAAAAAATTGCAAAACTATATATAGAGCTTAAGGGCTGACGGCGTCACGTTATAGATCTTGACGCCGTCACCTCGCCGTGTCTAGGGTTCCCGGATGGTCTTCCTGACGCCGTCCCTCTTTAATCCTCCAAAATCATCCCTGGCTTATCAAGGCTTGACGACCTTCTTGACGCCGTCCCCCTTTAATCTTCCAAAATTTCTCTGGCTTATCAAGGGCTGACGGCGTCACAATAGAGCTTGACGCCGTCACATGTATTTTCCAGCATGTTTTTGAGACTTTGTCGTTTTCTTCACTTTTATGCTCCAAAAACGTCCAAAATGCTTCCTTTTCCAGATTTCTTCTCCAAAGTACCTAAAATGACAAAAGGAACGATTTAGGGCAATATTTGATCAAATAAATACGATTTAGGGCTTAAATGACCCCCTAAAAGCGGTACACTTTTCGCTTCATCAAGAGCGTCCACTTTGTTATCATTCAACGAATAATGTAACTTTTATAACGTATTTCGAAAGCTCCCGCTAGGACCTCTATATGTAACTCTGATTAAAATAAATGAATGATAACAATTTTATTTAAAACGTCTCTTTTCGAGTCATTTTCTATTGTTATGACTACGATACTTGAAGTAACACCCCAACTTATATTTCCGCTGCGAATATCGAAAACGCGGGTGTTACAGATAGTCGTTTGGTGAATTATTGGAAAAGTAGAGTTTTCCGTCGTAAATTAGCATTTTTCACAACTTGTAAAAGTGACTAAATGACCTCGCAAAACTTATTTATAAATCGGTGTACATTGAGTGTTAGTAAATAGGCTCGACGTTTTTAGAAACCTTGTAACAATATCTTGATTTCGTATTATTGTCATTTTGTCCATATGGGTCTCGATCAATTAGAAAGACGGCTCTCAACGTGGTGTCTCGCAAAAATTGTTTTAGACTTAGAAATATTTTTCTTATTAAAAGATGATTAAATTTTGTTGTAATCGTTGTGTTTCATACGCGTGTATCTTGGTCGTTATAAGCTTGTTTTCTACGTTCTTTATATCCAGGGCTTCGTGTTACTGTGAACTAATATATTTTTGATATGTCAGCTTGTCTAGATCGCATCCAACGCCTTGTTATACCCATTGAAATTCGTGGGACAGCGCACAAATTTTCAGAAAAGTAGTTTTCGTCGTCAAACATAAAATTAACGTATCTTTCTCGTCGTAAGCTCATTTTTGCTCATTCCAGCGGTCAGGGTTTCGGTTTTGAAAATTTTCTAAATATTTAAGCCAAAATAGTCCATGGTTTACAGATTTTTCCAGAATCCACAAAAATGGACAGAACCTTTTCTACACTTTGTTAAAACCAATTTTTCTAGTTCAAGGCTTGCTTATATCACTTCCAATCAACACCACAACTAGTCTAAGCCTACTATACACCATCTTAGGGTGTCATGGGTTCCTAATCATCACCAAAAATGGTGGATCTCATGGGATTGCTAATAAAATTCTTATATCTATTTTTAGAGAGAAAAATTAAACATTAAGTGGCATCTAACATATATATATTTGCATGATTAGTTACTAGAACATAAAGCTAGATCAAATGAAGGTATAAAAGATTGGAAAATTTTATGAGACACTTACTTGAAGATTAATGAGAGTTTTGAAGAAAATGCTAAAGTATCCTTGGGGTTTTTATTTCAAAACCCTAACTAGGAGTACAAATGAGACTATGTAATCTTGATCTTATAAATATTTGATGAACTCTTCCTTGTTCTTGATGTTTGGCCGAGCATATGAGAGGAGAGAAAGAGAGGATTTTTACTAGATCGTCTTAGTTGTATGTATGTGTAAATGGAAGAAATGGGACTAAAAATAATATATGTATAACTAGTATTAATGATAGTCAAAATCATAAAGTGTAAATGGACCTTGAGGGGGGGGGGCATGTTGGCGTGAAACAAGGGCTAGCAGGCTTTGTGTGCTATTAAATGTTATTGTCTCATGGTTGCAAGATTTAATTAGTTATTGATGTGTATTATGTGTTACCGGGTATCGAGTTAGCTAGAAATAAATCCTGACGAACAAAATAAAATTTGACGAAGTTGTAGAAGTTGTAAAATCGCATTCCTTGCACGAATCGGGTGTTCTAATAATTGTCGTGTTGAAATTTTGCAAACCGGCGTTGTTATAAGCGTTTAACGGAAAATATAGCAAAGGGTTTCAAAACACCGGATAAACTAATAATATAATTCTTATATCATTATAATGAATTTAAAAATATATTAGGATCATAGTCGGGAGTGTTGGGTATAATGTTAGTAGTAATGACTTAGTGGTAACGTTTATTAAATAAATAAACATACGTTAATGAAAATCACTCAAACCCGTGCATGACCTAATATGATGATGATGTTACTGATGATATGTAGACTACACTAGTCTATATGATGTGTCCTTACTGATAATGCATGAATACGCAGCTAAACCATAATAGTTACGCGAATTTGAATACCCGTAAACCTAGTTTACGAAATGATGAATGATGACCATGAATAGTGATTTTCCTCTGAGAATGAA
The DNA here is from genome assembly GCA_021014915.2 of Artemisia tridentata subsp. tridentata. NCBI lineage: Eukaryota > Viridiplantae > Streptophyta > Magnoliopsida > Asterales > Asteraceae > Artemisia > Artemisia tridentata. Next base: position 218,540,401 of record CP139502.1, on the reverse strand, counting down.
TAGTGTTTCATAAATAGTAAAATTTTTGAAAACATCTCAAAGTCTTAAACTGACTTAAAAAATTGATGAATAGTAATTGATGAATAGTAAATAATGAATAGCACCCTGTGAATAGTACCCCCTGAATAGTAAATTGTCGAGGTTTGGAAAAATGACCTGAAATTATGAGTTGTCACAGTATATGAAGAAGCCGTTAAAGACATGCAGCATGAATTGGGGGAAGTTAATCAAGTTCATGTATATTACATCATTTGACTACAAATGTAGAAAAGTTCTCAAGCCAAGGTACAAGATGAAGACAAAGAGCGTTAACTTTAGTCATCCTCAACACTTGAAGAGCTTATGATGACCTTTCTTTATTTGTATTTGTACTTGTAGGAAATGATGTAAGTAATCCCATATGTTGCCACATTGGGGGAAGATTGTTTGGAATGCTCCTAACACAAAAATGTGACAACATATTCGGTATTACAATTGCTATATTGTAAGGCACAAACACATTGACTAGAAGCGTCAATTATGTAAAGTCTTGTGTTTGTTGGCCTATATATACCCTCATAGACTTCACTAGGAGGGTGAGCCTTGTTTGTTTATTTCACTTTCACTTTCAATAATAATAAAAACTAAGGTTTCCGCTTTATCTCTCTACACTCTCTCTCTCTAACATCTAACCATGGAGATGATGTATTATCATCATCCCCGACCTCCCGATTAAAAATATTATCACCAAAACATGATCCAGTGACGCATTGCACTAAACCAGGGTTCTTTGACTTTTCATTAAGCAAAGATGTAAATCAAGAACGATGCGTTCAATCTTCTGAAGGATAACACATCCAGTGCAGCTGAGCTCGAGTATCACCTGGAAAACATTGCCCGTGCAATGTCTAGCAAGTTCAGCTGGACTAATCCAGATATGATATTGGCTGGAAGCACTTCAAGAACAAACCAACCATATATCACAGACTGGACGAAGCCATTTTCGGTAATTCGAGTCTCCGATCAACCAGCCATTCCGTACCAATTCTTCTTCAACAATGATCTTGAGTTACTCATCTATGGAGCAAAATGTCAACTGAAAGATGCAACTTCCTTAACTTTGACACCAGCAGCAAGTTACACAATTCCTGCCATCAAGGAAACTGCAACTCGCCTCTTCACAATACAAAAAGTGCAGTATGACCAAGATGCGCAGCTAGGCATCTATCACTGGTTCGAGAAGAGAAAGACTTGGGACAAAAGCAAACTCACCAAGAACTCTTCTATTTTGGTGAAAAGTGATCTCAGAATTCTTGCTGTGGTGAGTCTAACGGGTGCGAAGAAATACGACTATACTTTCTTGTCCGAGATCAAAGTTGGAAGGCACGAACAAAAAACCTACTCATTCTCTGAGGGAGATTTCCCAGATCTAAGTATGAATGATCTAGAAGATATGTATCTGATCAAAGTTCAAGGGAAGCTGCAACATGTCACTCCGGAACTTCAATATGCTTATAGTACTTCAATACTCCACTTCGTCAGAAGGATGATCATCAAAGAACGGGCAGATGATCTTCAACTGTGGGTCGAGAACTATCAGAAGAAGTTGAACATAATCACACCTCAGCTATCACTTTCTCTAATCAACAATGAAGCTCAATACACTATGAAGAGGGAACCAACGTTTGGATTCGTTTACAAGAGCGACCTGACGATTAACTATTTCATGGCATATAAAGAGACTCATAAGTTCTGTGACCACACGTTGAGGAAGGTTCGTGATGGGTTGGTAATTCGAGATCGAGATCAAGAGTTGTAAATGACGAAGAGGTGGACGGGAGCTCAATTAAGACAAATCCGTCAGTATGTGCGGAAGATCGAGAGAACTTTGTATCATAGAGACCAAATGAGGAGATTCGAGAGCTATGTTGGAGTAAGAGCGTCATTCCCAATCAGAAATTTCTCAAGACCTGATCTAGTCTTCACTGAGTTCAAAAGTTCAGGATGATGTCAGAGTTTGGGTATTTTCTTTGGTTAATAATTCTTGTGTATATGATTGTTAACTATGGCTTGTGCACACATAACAGTGCACAACCCGTTCTTGTAATGAAAGGACCCAGAGGTACGCTTCAGTGCCTCAATCCTGATCAAAGGAGCGAAAGCTTCTTACTTATGAGTAGAATTAAACTATAATTTTTTCTAAGTCTTTCAAAATTCTGCTGATAAGGACAAGTATTTCCTTGTTAAGGGGGAGTATTTGAAACTTAATCTTTGTTCTGAAAACAAAAGTTCTTGAAATTCTTCCCGTAAAACTCAAAAAGAGCATATTTTTATCATAAGTTTAACAAAAACAACATGAGTATGCTATTTTTGAGGGGCAGAATAAAGATATGATTAAAATATGGTAACTCAAAAGTTGATATCTCACAAGAGCTCGACTCAGAGTATGCTATCCTTGAATGTGAACTGGACGGGTAATAATTTCAAGCTAGTTTTACTAGTGATGTAAACGTGTCTCGCAACGATCATGCTCATTGAAATTCAATCAATTCAAAAAGCGTTAACTCTTCCCGACATGTTCAAAATTATCTTAGCTAGTTTGGTTTATGGCAACACTAGTGATGTAAACATGTTTTTACAATCATAAGCACTTTGAGAGATTTTTCAAAAAGTTTGGTTTATGGCAACAATAGGATAGTCATGGAGTTATAAGGTGACTAAGGTTAGGAAAAACCGTCCTATGATCCGCCAGAGCCGAAGGGATCTACCCAAGGACAATTCCAATAGTTTAGTACTAGAAAAGTCCTAGGTATGATTGGAAAAAAAAAAAAAAAAAAAAAAGGAAAAATGAAATGAAAGTAGAAAGAAGGGGTTGAAGAATGAAAAAGAAAAGCAAAGAAAAGGGTGAAAAGAAATAGCCCTCCATTTGTTTAACTTTAGGGCAGACACTGGGTTCAATACATATGCTACTGGTTGTTACTAAAGTAACACTAGTATTGAAGATTAAAGTTGTCATGGACCCAGTGACGCACTGCACTAAACCTTCTAGCCACTCAGGTGTCTCTTAAAAGACAGTTTTTTCATTTCTCACGGAGAACCCTTCATTATCTATCAACCTCCCACTCCGAGATGTGTTGATATTGAAAAAGTAGGCACTCTGCTCCATGCCTCCGATGACCAAATAAGAGAACTTAATTAAGTCTAGAGCCACGAGATATATAAAAGATCTCTTAGGTACACTTAGCATGCACTGGTTGTTCAAAAGGAACACTAGTTGTAAAATATAAGAGTGTCTTTCACAGATCTTGGAAATGTGCCGAGAACATTCATGAGAGAATTCACAAATTGTGTTTCTCATTGATTGAATGGAAATCCTGCCAGGGTCAACATCAAACAGCCCTGATAGCAGGTCACTTCGGTAATCCCTTGTGGATTACGCTTAGTGTTAGCTACAAAACGGTCTACAGTCATGGGGTGATCTCCAGTGACTCACTGAATTGTGGGTGCAATTCGGTGTGTCTGTGTAAGCCCTTTCGGGGGTATCCGATTCAGAACGGCCTAGGCTAGGTTTAGAGAAAATCTTCACACTATGCTGTTGACGATCTCGAAGTCTAAATATCTAAGTACCGGATGATTTCTTGCTAACTGTTTACCTGCAGCGAATCATGGAGACCTGAAGTTCCACCATCTTTCTATCATGCTCATATCCTGAAGCAATGTACTAACAAAGACTAAGGAATAACAAAAGTTCAAAGAAATTCAATAAAAGTCAAAGAACATCCACTCTCTTGAGGATAACACATCTTAAAGGCTTCGTCCAGTCTGTGATATATGGTTGGTTTGTTCTTGAAGTGCTTCCACCCAATATCACATCTGGATTAGTCCAGCTGAACTCGCTAGAAATTGCACGGGAAATGTTTTCTAGGTGATACTCGAGCTCAGCTGCACTGGATGTGTTATCCTTCAAAAGATTGAATGCATCGTTCTCAATATTCACATTTGAGGGGGAGTATTTCCAAAACAAAAATTTTCCATCAAAATCATGCTTCAAGGCTTGTGCACACATCACAATGCACAACCCGTACTTGTAATGAAAGGACCCTGTGGTACACTTCAGTGCCACAATCCTCATATAAGGAGCGAAAGCTTCTTACTATTGAGTAGAACTAACCAGAATTTTTGATGTTTTTAAAATTCTGCTCAATAGAACAAGTATTCCCTTGTCAAGGGGGAGTATGTTGGGAATTACAGATTTGATGATTACAAAACCACAAGCAAGAATGAAGAAAGAAAAAACCATAGGGACCTAATATGTAATAGTTAGTTAGCTTGTTTAGTAAGCTAGGTTTTTTGTAACCTCCCTCTATTATATAAAGAGGGTTGGTGTCTAGGGTTACAATAAACCATTCATTTTTTTATAGACGAACTCTCTAATGAGAGTCGATTGAAACGTGTTAACGCGTTCTTTAGTAGTAGTAGGTTTTATTTATTTTTAATAAAGAAAAACCTTGTTAGTAACTTTGACTGTTGTTCTTATTATTCCGCTGCGTATGCAATCATTGTTGCTATAATCCTAGTTGGGCTAGATCTTGGATTCAACACTTGGTATCAGAGTGGGTTGCTCTGGATATCTAGGGATTTACAAGGTTTTTCATTGTCAAAGAGGAGCAGTTTTGGAGCATGAGTCATCGTACTGAAGCAGATCTGGTTGACAGCAGCAGATCTTGAAAATATTTGAGGTAATCGTTATGTTTTGGCTGTCCACAATTAATAAACCTCGTATTAAATAAATTGATCAATATTGAACATGTGGGGCTGATTGAATAAATTGACGCTTTCTGGTTGGTAAATTAATGGATTTGTCAATTATTTTATTGATTATGAGGCGTGAATATATTACATTGGTCAAACATTGGATCTGATTGATGATGTGCAATTAATGGGTCACGGATTCTACTATTGTTTTATTTTGAGAAGATGTCGCTGTTGCTATTGTTTATTGGAGTAGTAATTGGTGAATTGTTTAATTGGTGATCATGTTACCTCGTACTTATTGAATTAAATGGGACGGTGGTCAACGATTTGTGAGGTAATTTTTTGTATATCACGTGGGGCTTCAAGGAGATTCGTACTACCTTGTACGAATGTTTGGATTGGTGTTTTGTGGGGCTGAATTAACGTGTACTGTTGTTGTGGTTATTTATTCTGCTGCTGCAATATTTTGATTCTGCTGCTACTCAAACATGGATACTGCTGCTACGCTGTGTTACTGCTGCTCGCAAAAAATAAAAAAAATAAAATAAAAAAAAAGAAAAAAAAAATCTAGTTGGTTCCTGCTGGTTGCTTCGGTTTCTACTGGTTAGTTCCTGCTGGTTTTTTTTTTGGTTTTTGCTGGTAGTTCCTGCTGATGGTTTCTTCTGCTAGTGATGGTCGATTCAGTTGGTACTGCTTTCGTTATATTTAATACAGTAGGTCCTCAGACGCCCTTGGATTTTGGACGATTTGATGCTTATGGCTTGACTACTTTTTGGTTTGGTGTTTACAAGGTGTTTAGTACATAACAGGATAATGGTGTGGAAGGTCTGGGACCACACACACATTATTTTATTGGTTTGATCTGGGTTCAACGAGGCGGTTATGGATGATGAACGTCTGGGGCGACAATCCAAAATTGAGGTGTAATAAACATATTTTGTTCGTACTAAATCAGATAAGGTGTAAAGACATTTGTTGCATGGTTCGTTTTGGAGATTCAGTTCATGGGATAATTCTTAATTGGAACAGTTACACGCGCTTTACAAATATTTTGGGGGGCATATGATACCATACAGTTCATGATATGATTATTAAAAAGGAAAAATAATCATAAGCATTGAGTGGTTTCTGGTTGATCCGTCTGTGCTCACTGAGACTATCGGCCATTGCATGTGATCGCCATGCATATATTGACTACAAGAATTATCCAAAGACATTTTTCGTGATGTCTTTTTCGCACTGAAGGAAGAAATGATCTATGCCTCTGAGTTCATGATTCAAGCAGATGGTTAGTATATTTTTAAGGGGAAGCTTATTGTTCAAAAATACTTAACCATCTGCATGCATCACTTGAGGGGAAGCGTTTAAAAGATGCACAAGACCCCTATTGGATGATTACAAAAAGGGGAAGAAGATTTATGATGTGCAGCTTATTATTTCTGATGACATGTTTTAGCATTGTTTCTTCATGCAGATTGTTTTGTAATATCAAATAGGGGAAGATTGTTGGGAATTACAGATTTGATGATTACAAAACCACAAGCAAGAATGAAGAAAGAAGAAACAATAGGGACCTAATATGTAATAGTTAGTTAGCTTGTTTAGTAAGCTAGGGTTTTTGTAACCTCCCTCTATTATATAAAGAGGGTTGGCGTCTAGGGTTACAATAACTCATTCATTTTTTTATAGACGAACTCTCTAATGAGAGTCGATTGAAATGTGTTAACGTGTTCTTTAGTAGTAGTAGGTTTTATTTATGTTTAATAAAGAAAAACCTTGTTATTACCTTTGATTGTCGTTCTTATTATTCCGCTGCGTATGCAATCATTGTTGCTATAATCCTAGTTGGGCTAGATCTTGGATTCAATAGAGTATTTGAAAAACATAATCTTTGTTCTGAAATACAAAAGTTCATGAAATTCTTCCCATAAAACTCAAAAAGCATGTTTTAATCAAAAGTTAATAAAAAAACAACATGAATATGCTATTTTTGAGGGGAAGAATAAAGATATGATTAAAATACGGTAATAAAAATTTTGAAATCTCGTATGAGCTCGACTCAGAATTGAACCCTCAAATTGACGATATCAAAAGTCAGTAATTGAAAAGACATGTCCGGGACGGGTAATAATTTCAAGCCGGTTTATCCGGTGATGTAAACGTGTCTCAAAAAGGATGTGTCTGAGTAGATTGTACTGATTTCGAGAGATTTTCCTTGAATATGTTCTGGACGAGTAATAATTTCAAGCAAGTTCTACTAGTGATGTAAACGTGTCTCGCAATGATCATGTTCATTGAAAATCAATCAATTCAAAAAGTGCTAACTCTACCCGACGTGTGCAAATTTACATTAACTACTTATGAGCACATGTTAAGGGGGCGTATTTCTGAAAATCACAAAACTCTCAAAGTGTTAACAAAATATGTTTTTTACAATCATAAGCACTTTGAGAGATTTTCAAAAAGTTTGGTTTATGGCAACAATAGGATAGTCATGGAGATATAAGGTGACTAAGGTTAGGAAAAACCGTCCTATGATCCGCCAGATTTGGAGGGATCTACCCAAGGGCAATACCAATAGTTTAGAACGAGAAAGACCTAGGTATGATGAAAAAAAAAGGAGAAAAGAAATGATAGGAGAAAGAAGGGGTTGAAGAATGAAAAAGAAAAGTAAAGAAAAGGGTTAAAAGAAATAGCCCTCCAATTGATCAACCTTAGGGTAGACACTGGGTTCTATACATATGCTACTGGTTGTTACTACGGTAACACCGGTATTGAAGATTAAGCCGTCATGGACCCAGTGACGCACTGCACTAAACCTTCTAGCCACTCAGGTGTCTCTCAAAAGACACTTGTTTCATTTCACACGGAGAATCGTTCATCATCTATCGACCTCTCACTCCGAGATGTGTTGATATTGAAAAGGAGGCACTCTGCTCCATGCCTTCGATGACCAAATATAAGCACTTGATTGAGTCTAGAGCAACAAGATATAACTAAGATATCATAGGAACACTTAGTGTTGCTACGCTGGTTGTTTAACAAAAGGAACACAAGTTGTAAATTATAAGAGTGTCCTTCGCAGATCTTAGCAATCTGCCGAGAACATTCATGAGCGAATTCATAAATTATGATTCTCAGTGATTATGGAAATCCTGCCAGGGTCAATATCAAACAGCCCTGACAGCAGGTCATTTCGGTAATCCCTTGTGAGTTACGCTTAGTGTTAGCTCCAAAACGGTCTACAATCGTGGAGTGATACTTCGGTATAACTCAGTAGCTCACTGAATCGTTGATGCACTTTGGTGTGTCTGTGTAAGCCCTTTCGGGGGTATCCGGTTGAGAACAGCCTGGGCTAGGATTAGAGAAAGTCTTCACACTATGCTAATCTGTAAGTGCCGGATTATTTATTGCTAACTGTTTACACTGTAGGTAATCATGGAGACCAGGAGTTCCACCACCACCACCATTTTCCATCGTGCTCATATCCTAAAGATAAAGTTCTCACCAAGAAATAGAGACAACAAAAGTTCAAAGAAGTTAAAGAAAAGTCAAGGATCAAGCACGTCAAACTTTCACAAGTCAAACAAATAAAGCTTATGAAGTGAGAACTACTTGAGATATGAAGAACAAAGGTCAAAAGACATATGAGCATGGTGGAAAAGACGTAAAGACAAAGTCATTAAAGAACGTTGGTGGAAGGTAGATCGAGACAATACCATATCATATCCTAACAGGAACAAAGATTCTAAAGACGTCAAAAGCCAAAGAAGCAAAGATGACGTCGAGCAACCAAGATGACCAAGAATTAGGGGGAGATTTGTTGGGAACACGTTTTGTAGTAATTCAAGTATTGGTCATTTCAGGTTGTAAAATCACAAAGCATGATTGGAACAAAGAATCTAGCAAAGCTATTACACGAAGACTCAAAGTTCAAGACAAAACGCATCAATGAAGTTTAATGATCATATATTTCTATTGGTGTACCCATAACCCACATGTCACAGAATGAGATCTCAATGATCACCCTTTAGGGAGAGATTGTTGGAAACGCAAAAGTGATTATCGTAAATGTAATCAAAGAGAGATCTCAATGATCGTCCCTTAGGGGGAGATTGTTGGGAGTGCTTAAAGTGACGATCATTATCGAGTCAATGATTCTTGTAATATGGGCATGTAATAGCTCATTAGAATCATAAAAATATAGTCTACATGATAGTAGAAGTGTGCCGTCTAGTTTAGTCTTAGTATTTAAGTTAATGTTGAATTAGTGAAATATGTAAAGACGACACACTTCCCTTATCTCATATCATGGAGGTCTATATATATGCGATCCTCTCATTTGAGAGGTGTGGATTGTGAAGTGTAAGAGAAAATTCTCTCTCATTTTCTCTAGCTCTTTCTCTCTCTAATATCATCCTTCTCTCTCTAAACATAGTTACATGCGGTGTGAATTGATCTAAAATAGGTGACCTACATTAAGATTATGTTCTCTTATTAGGTCAGCCTGAAGCTTGAGGAATTCTTCCCCCCTGATAACCTGGTCTGTTTCCTTGATGACCTCCTTGGCCACTTCAGCAATCACAGGCCTATTGAGTTTTTCAGCCCTGATTCTATCCTTTTCATCCAAGACTGCGGCCACTTCCTCACTAGTTCCCATAAATTTTCTCCTAATATTTAAGGTGACTTCAAAATGTGCATCTGGGTCAGGACGCCTCTCTCCTGGTGCCTTTACCAACTTTGGAGGAGAGTCTTCAGTTTCCATTATTCCGTTCCCTTTGTCAACGGTAGGGGGTGTACTAAAGGAAGATTCAGGGACTTCTGTAGTTGCTATTGGTTCAGCTTGAATGGGAATTGAAGCAACCACAAGTGCAGACGAAGTTGCCGGTTCAGGAATGGGTTCATCAGGTTTCTCCCCCTCATTAGATGCTGGAGCTTTAGGGTAAGCATCTGTTGACTGAGGAGTGGGTGAAACTTGAGAAGTCTGAAGAATAGTGAGTATGGTGGAGACCATGTTCTTCACATCAGTGGTCTCATTCTTCAGTACGGAGATGTCTTCCGCCACGGTAGCTTGAGCATTGGTGAGTTCAGTAATCTTGGTGGTATAATGACTGATCAACTAATTATGTTTGGTGGAGAGCTGATCAAATGCTGGGGAGATTTTTGTCAGGCATTCATGGGTATTAGCTACTAACTGTTGAATTACATCTTGCTGAGATCTTAGCGGTGTAAGATCCACCTCTTGGAGAAGCTTGAGAAGCTCAACAATGTTGGTGGAGGTGGTCTTCTGAGAATCCATGAAATTAGTCAGCTTGGTAATAAGAGTAGGACCATCCTTAAACTCGTCTTGAATAGCATCAAGAGTCTGTAACACATTGGAGAACTGCATGTCTTGTGCAGAACCTAGATGATCAAGAGATGTCCTCAGGTCACTGATTTGTTTATCAGTAAAGGCAACGACCTGATGTAGTTGACCCTAAGATGTTTCAACAGTAGCCCTGAGGCCAGTATAGGATGCTGCTGCTTTAGTATGCTGATCCCATTGTTCTTTAGTGATCTCTCGGAAGAGGGCAGTGTTGGCTTTCCTATGGAACTTGAGCAGCTGCCTTTCAGTGAGAGGAAGAATGTTGTCATACTTCTGCAAATATGGAGGAGTAGCAGGAGCAGAGTCTTTGTAGTTTCCTGATGATGATGATGATGATGATGAGGTGTTGTTGTGGGGTTCTTGTTCCTCAGGAGGAGGAGATGATCGAAGATGTTTAGTGTACTGAGGAGAGTTGTAAGTTTCAGTCTCCATGTCATCCCCGACACCAAAAATATCTTCATCTCCAAAATCAACCATCTCCTCTTCAAACTCTTCATTTAGCAGCATCTCTAGATCTACTAGAGTTGGAACCTGTTGAGAATCCGGATCCCCCTCAAAAGAGGGCTCGCCTTCGTTGTGGCCAGGTCCTGACCCTTCCAGGTGAACAGAGTGAGTTTTCTCTGCCTGGACCATAGGGTCAGTTCTCGAGAGACTGAATTCGCCATGGGGGGTGTAGGTTTCGTAGCAGCGGGTGGTCATATACCTCCTGAGTCATTTTCCCCTTGGGTGCCTTCCGGGACTGGTGTGTTCTCTAGTACCATCACTAGGCAGTGATTTGTTGAGGTGCCCCATTCCATCAGGGTTGTACTGCCCTGTCGAAGATATAGGGACCGTTTCTCCCTGAGACCCTGAGTGTGATTGCTCAGAGCCGTAAATGGGAAGTTGTATGTTGAGGCCCCCATTTCTACCAAGGTTGTGCTGCCTTGATGAAGATTTAGGGGTCCTTACTCCCTGAGACTTTGATTGTGATTTGTCAAAGCCATAAATGGGATGTGAGAGGGTGTGGGTCCCCTTCTCAGCAGAGTGGTGCAGCTCTACTGAGGATATAGGACCCTGTTCTCCCTCAGGAAAAGGTGATGATTGACGAATGCCTTCATCAGGATGTGAGGGTTGAATGGTTCCTGACCCCACAAAATTGTATATGTCAGTAGAGCCATGAGGAGCGGGTTTGCCCGAGGACCCTGAGGGTGATTTCTTAGTGTCCTCCATTGGCGGTTGTTGTTTGGCCAATGAGGTCTCAACTGTGGGTGTCTCACTGGGCTTGGCCGTTGGTTTCCTTTTTTGAGGCTTTGAGGCAGAAGTCTCAGTGGCGAGTGGTTTGGGTTGAACCACCTTCCTAGACCCCGCCTTCTTTTTCTTCTTCTCTTTCTTGGAAGGAGAAGGTACAAGAGATATAGGTTCTTGGCCTTGAATGACCATAAACATGTACGTGGTCAGGGATACTGGTGTAACCTCAGTGAGGTCTCTCGAGTAGTTTGCCTTGTGTAAGACATCAGGGTTAGATCCCTGGACGTTTGGTCAAACATACTCGGAGCCTAATAAGTCCTGAAGCACACATAAAATGAACCTAGGGTAAGACATGTGTCTTTGCCTAGACTTCCCTGATAGCTTGGCTATGAGGTCTCTGAAGATCATCTCTCCAACATCTATTTTTCTACCCTCCAGGAGGCGGAACACAATCATTTGGTGTGATGTGTTCAATTGCTCTGTGGAAGACCATCTCTCCAACATCTATTTTTCTACCCTCCAAAAGACAGCAGGAAACCAGGTTTTTATGATGGGGGCTTTAGCCAAAAGGGTTCCTGGGGCCACCTCAGGATGTTTGTCATCATGTGGACCAAGTAAAAGCAATTCGGGTTTTACTTCTGCTTCAGTGGGCTGAGGGTCAAAGTTCTCAGCGAAATCAAGACCTGTGGCCTTGATGAAGGTTTGGTAATTTAGGGAGAGGGACTTTCTCGCATTCATCACTGAGAACGTGATTATGGTATCCTTGATGTCATCAGGGCTGGTGGCCACTGCTGTACACCAAAACTCCCTTAAATAGTCATGGTATATGACTGGGGGTGTTTTGGTGAATGCTGTAGAAAGGAAGCAGTTTTGTTGGTATTTTACTACATCCTTACTACGCCCTACGACATTGTTCTTGGTCAAATCCACGCCCTCTAGTTGGAATTCCACATTAGGGACGCAGATAATAGCTTTAAAAATAGCCATTTAAAAAGTCTTGGACTTGCAAGAAAAAAGGTTTTGGTTTAAAGGTTAAACACACACATTAGTTTTTGAAAAAAAAAAGGCAAGAGTTTGATTCAAAATTTCTAAAACATGTGTATGTTATTTTGTTTGGGGGTATTTATAGAGAAGTGGAGAAGAGGTGGTTATGGCATTAAGCGTATTTTTCTCAAAAAATTTAAAAACTATTTTGAATAAATGTTTAAGGTCCGCATTAAATACCATCTTTTCCACTATCCCGGGTTTCGTGTAACTTCCAGGTGAATAGTTGTGCCGTCTACAAAAGTGTTATTTGCAGAGTGACATCACCACAGATAATATCAAAAGATATTGAGTGTGAGTAGAGGCATTAAATGCCAAGTGGAATATGTGGTGATGAAGTGGGGGCCCAAGATGTGGATGCCAGAAGGCAAAAGAACATATATTCGTATATTAAATAGGTATTCAGTTACCAACCTCAGACATTTACTAACTAAATACTTAGAGCATTAAGTATAGCATTGAATGTCATCTTGAGGCCCCTGAATGACTTTTCATTCAGTAAGAGGGTTTTAGGGAAGGTAATTCAGTGATCTTATTCACTAAAAGAAACATTTAGTCAGGGACCTGAGGTTTTTAGAATTTACACTTAGTTGGATGGATTCAATCAGTTGACTGATTCTCAATATCCAACATTCCCAATTCAGCTTTCAGTCTTGTGAAAGTTGGTTCATCCAATAGTTTGGTGAATATATCAGCTAGCTGATATTCAGTGGGAATGAAGTGTAATTCAATGTCACCATTCCTGACATGGTCCCTGATGAAATGATATCTAATATCAATGTGTTTGGTTCTCTGATGAAGAACAGGGTTGTTTGAGATGGCAATTGTACTTGTGTTATCACAAAAAATGGGAACCATCTTATAATGGATGCCATAGTCACTGAGTTGACTTTTCATCCACAGTACATTTGCACAACAACTGGCTGCTGCAACATATTCAGCTTCTGCTGAGGACATGGCAACTGATTGTTGCTTCCTAGCACTCATACAGACTAATTTTCCACCAAGGAGTTGGTAGGAGCCTGAGGTGCTTTTTCTATCTATGTTGCAACCAGCATAGTCAGAGTCTGATTACCCTTTGAGATCAAAGACTGAACATTTTGGATAGTACAATCCAAGACTTGGAGTACCTTTCAGGTACCTGAGGTTCCTTTTCACAGCTGTGAGATGTGATTCTCTTGGGTCAGATTGATATCTGGCACATAAACAGACTAAGAATTGGATATCAGGCCGTGATGCCAATAAGAACATCAGTGCCCAATCATTCCTCTAAAAAGAGTTTGATTCACTGGTTTACCAGCAGGTTCAGGACCTAGGTTGTTTGGAGGAACCATGGGAGTTTTGACTGAGGCACAGTCACTGAGCTCATACTTTTTCAGTAGGCTCCTGACGTACTTCTCTTGACTGATAGAGGTTCCCTTATCAGTCTGCTTGATTTGCAGTCCAAGGAAGTAAGTGAGCTCTCCCATCATCCTCATTTCAAATTTCTTTGCCATTAGTTTTTCAAACTGTTTGCAAAGTTTATAACTTGTTGAGCCAAATATGATGTCATCCACATATACTTGTACAAGTATGACATCATCATTTGTCCTATAGATAAACAATGTGTTGTCTATCTTGCCTCAGATAAATTTTTTTTGGATAAGGAAGGCTGAAAGAGTTTCATACCATGCCCTAGGAGCTTGTTTAAGTCCATAAAGGGCTTTGTCAAGCTTGCAAACATAGTCAGAAAACTCACTACTTTCAAATCCATGAGGTTGTTGAACATAAACGTCTTATTTCAGTGAACCATTTAAGAATGCACTTTTACATCAATTTGGTAAACTTTGAAGTTCATGTAGGTTGCAAATGCAAGGAAGATCCTAATGGCTTCTATCCTTGCCACTGGTGCAAATGTCTCTTCATAGTCAATGCCTTCTTGCTCATTGTAGCCTTTGGCAACAAGTCTGGCCTTGTTTTTGATGACTATGCCATTTTCATTAGATTTGTTTTTGAACACCCATTTCATGCCAATGACTGTAACATCCTGAGGACATTTGACCAATGTCATTACCTTGTTTCTTTCAAATTGTTCCAGTTCATCATGCATAGCCTGAACCCAACTTGGATGTTTAAGTGCTTCTTTGACACTTTTGGGTTCTATTGTGGAAATGAAGTCCACAAACAGGCATTCATTGGCTGAGGCTGCCCTTAGTTTAGCAGCCATGCTTCTAGTAAGCATACCATCAGTAGGCTCTCCAATTATATTGACAAGTTCTATATCTTGAGACATAGTCCAACTGTCCTGAGTTCTTGGATACTGATTAGAACTTGTGGAGGCCTGATTTGGTGGAGGTGTAGGTTCTGGTGCAGACACTTGATGATCTTAAGGATCTAGAGTGTCTGACTGAGTTGGCTAATCACTGAGATTGTTTGGTTCCTGAGCACTTTGTTCAGACTGATTGATTTCATCAGTACTTGTTTGTGCTTCAACAAACTCAGTGATGGTTGGGTAATGAAGGTTGTGAGGGACAATGTAGTAGGAGATATCAGCATTTGCTTGATACTAAGTGGAAGGATTACTATCAGGATGATATTCATCAGGAGGATATCTTGATGAATCATCAATACCTATCCCTTCCACTGAGGTGTTTGAGAATCTGATTGCTTCAGTACTCTCATCAAAGGTAACATGGAATGTTTCCTCAGTTTGCTGTCTCCTTGTATTGAACACCCTGAAGGCTTTAGAGACAAGAGAGTATCCTAGGAAGTATCCATCATCAGCCTTAGCATCGAATTTCCCTAAGTGATCCTTGTGATTATGAATAAACACAGGACACCCAAAGACATGAAAATAGCTGATGTCAGGGATTCTTCCCTTGAATAACTCATAAGCGGTTTTGCTTTGTCTCTTGACAATGATGGATCTGTTTGGTGTGTAACAGGCAGTTTTGATTGCTTCAGTCCAAAAGTGTTTGGATAGGACTGATCCATTTAGCATTGTCCTAGCAGCTTCAATGAGTGTTCTATTCTTCCTTTCAGCAACACCATTTTGTTCAGGTGTGTAAGGAGAGGAAAAATTTTGGGAAATTCCTCTCATCACAGAAACATTCAAGTTCATGGTTTCTGAACTCAGTCCCATTGTCAGTCCTAATCTGTTTGACTTTGATGTCATTTTGATTTTCAATGTTCCTGACACAGGACATGATTGTTTCAGCTGCCTGACTACTTTTGGTCAAGAAGTAAACCCAAGTGTATCTTGAGTATTCATCCACAATGACCAGAGTATACTTCTCATGGTTAATGGACCTAGGACTGATGGGCCCAAAGAGATCTATATGGAGAGGATGAAGTCAGTTTTTGATGTAAAAGTTTTGCTTGGTTTTAAAGGAAGCTCTACGATGTTTACCTTTTTCACAGGCAGAGCAGGGTTTATCCTTTCAAAGCACAAGTGATGGTAAGCCAATGACCTTGTTTTGATTGGCAAGATAGTTTATGTTTTTGAAATTAAGATGGGAGAGTCTCTTTTGCCAAAGCCAGTTGAGGGTTTCAGTGGCCTTAGTAAAGAGACAAATTCCATTCTGAGTTAGTGTAGACATGTCTAACACATAAAAATCTTGTCTTCTTGGTGTAATAAGGACTACTTCCTTATTTGCATTAAAGATGGTACCTGGCTTATCATCAAACTAAACTATATATTTTGCATCACATAGTTGACTGACACTAATTAAATTGTACATAAGACCATTGACATAAGCTATCCTAGTAGAGACTATACCAATATAGTTTACTGAACCATAACCTTCAGTGAGACATGATGAGTTATCAGCAAATACCACCTGAGGTCCTGGTTCTTCTACAAACTTGTGCAGATACTCTTTCACACCAGTCATGCTCCTTGAACATCCACTATCTAGATGCCAAACTGGATACCTGGCATGTCTCGGCACAAATAGTAAACTGTGTTAGTTCTTTCTAGGACCCCTCTTCTTGGAGGGCTTGGCTTTAATGGCCTTTTTAAAAGTAACAATTGATGCATGGTCAGTGGTTGAATGGACTGAGCTTCCACAAATATTGCATTTGATTGCAGAGGTGGACTCAATAGAATGAGAGGATGGCTTGGTCATACCTCTTCTGGTCTGAATGACCTTCTCATGTCCTGAGGTGTCATGAGTGGGATCTCTACATATGTCACAACTAGTGTCCATTAGGCAATCCTTGGGAAGGTGGTCATTGAAGCCACAGTGTAGGCAAGGTGAAAAAGGCTTAGCCTTTTGTTTCTGCTTCTGCTTAGAATAAGAGGGATACTTAAAAGCTTGTGCTTTAAAGTTTGCAATTTTTGATGTGGCTGTGTAAGACTGGTGATCAGAAGTTCTGTAATCTTCCTTTTTGCATATCATACAAAAAAGAATTCTATAGAAATCAGCAGTGGGATGATTAATATAGCCACACAACCCACACCTTTGCTGAGGTTTGATAGGTTTTGGTTTGGTGGTGCTTGAGGAAGCTGATTTGGGTTCGTTCAATTTAGATTGAGGTTTCTCAGAAGATTCAATCTTCTCACATAGCTTCCTGACGAGCTCAGCCAACTGAGCATACTTTGAGTCAAGGCTTTCAGTTTTTACTTTAGAAGGGTCTGAAGTTGTTGAGTCATCAGTGGGAATTGACACTTCAGGTGTTTGCCTTTTCAGGATGGTTTTTCCCATTCCTGACTTCTCCTTTGGAGAATGCTGAGAGTAAACTAATGGTGTGAGGTCTGAGCTTGGTACAGCTCCCTGAAGGACTTTCAGAGGTGGGAGTGGTGCTAGTGATTCTGATTTAGACTCATTGACAGACTCAGTACTACTCGGTTTGTCAGTGAGTCCAAGCATATCTTTTATAGCCTGACTTTCAGGATGTAAGATTTTCCCAGTCTCAAAGTTAGGAAACTTACTGACTGGGTTATTTCTGACAATCCAGTCACTAGACTTGGGTATCATCTCTTGCTCAAAAGATACGCCAGCTGGAATGAAGGCCTTTTCATTGTGACTCTCACGGGGGGGATTCAGTGAGTTGGTCTTCTCGTATGACTTTCTTGTTTTCACAAGGAATTAGACTCACTATTTCATAGACTTTAGGATTCTTTTAGTCCAGCTTTCAATGACAACCTATTCTTTGTTAAGTTCATTTTGAAGAGCTTGATTTTGTTTCAAAATCTCGGTGTTTTGAATTTGATGTGTAACAGCTTCTAGCTTAGCTTGTTTTATGACAAGCAATTCATCTCTACACTTATTTAATTCTTGAACAAGATTGTTATATTTTGAAAGCAAATTAAGCCTTTGTTCTTCTACAAACTTATGATCTACACTAATGTAATTAATGTAAGACTGCCAATCAAAATTAAGCCTTTGTTCATGGTTATGTTGACCCATTCTCCATTCCTTGCATGGATTTTTTCAACAGCCAGTTCATCACTATCTGAAAATGCCATCAGTGCACTGACTTCAACTTTTTCATCATCTGAAGAGACCTCTTCTTCATCCAAGTCATAGGCTTCAGCTACTAGAACATTGTTCTTTGCTTGAGCAGGTTTGGAAGTTTGAGCAGCCTGAGACATTGAGGGATTGGCCTCAAGGAGAGCAAGTTTAGCCTTAGCTTTTCTATATTTTGCTTGAAAATCTTTTTGACCCTTTTGAACGTTATTGTTTTGAAAATGTTGGGTAGACTGAAGCATTTTAGGCTGAAACTTGCTAGTTCTTGATTAAGAATTGTTTCCAGAAAATTTATAAGAGGGTTCTGAGGTTGTTTTTGAAAGATAGTCGTTAGCAAAATGACCCTTTTTACCACATTTGAAACATTCAGTGGTTTCATTTGCTTTGGCTTTTGAAAAGTTTGACTAATTTCTTTTGATAAAACTTTTTGAATTAGCAAGGAGTACCCTTTCTTGATATTCTAAATGTAAATCATGTAGGTATTCCTCACTAGTTCTTTCATCAACCTCATCATCAGAATCCTCTTGAAAATCCTGCACAACACCAATAGAATAAAAGGCAGTTGATATGGGTGAGGTAGTCAGGGCCTTTTTGGTCCCAAGAGCTTTATTTGAGTCAGGGTATCTCCTAGAGATTAAGTTGTCCTCATAGACAAACTTTTCATAGATCTCAGGGAGTTTAAGGGTCTGGATGTGGTTAGCATTCTTAAGGCCCTGAGAGAAGTTTAACCACTTCTCAGGGAGAATGTTGACAAAGCCAACATGGATCTTATGCTTAGACAAAACTACACCATCATTTGATAATTCATTTATCAGGGTCTTGTATCTGGTATAGGTCTGAGAGAGACTTTCAGAGTCTTTTGCGCTGAAAGTGTTATACTCAAGTTTCAGGTCCATTATCCTATTTTCCTTGGTATTTGAGGGACCTTCAAAGCTATGAACCAAGTCAAGCCAAGTTTGTTTAGCTGTTGTACATTTAATGGCTGATTCCATTGTATCGTCAGGAAGACAAGATACAATAATGCTTTTCAGGCGCTGGTCTTGATTGACCACCCTTCTCTCATCAATGGTCTACTGAGCTTCAGGTTTAGGTAACCCTTCAGCAGTCTTAGGGACATAAGGACCTTCATTGATACAAGTGTTGTAGTATGGTTCCATACCAGTCAAGTAGCAAAGCACGCGCTTTTTCCACTTGCTAAATTTTCCAGCTTCAAGTCTGGGAGCAACAGATGAATAGCTTCCTCCCTTTTTGTCGACGAGCTGGGGCACATTAATATCAGCCATAGTAGGATCTTGGTTTTAAAAACCTTTTGAGCACTCTTTAGTTTTTGAAAAGATTTTACAAACTAGAGGCTCTGATACCACTTGTTGTTCCCGTTACATAAGTGGAAATAACTACAAAGTTAATCTAATTGTGTTCCATGACTGATTTAATGTATTGATTAATTTAGACAAATAAGTAAAACGTAAAGATAAAAACACAAGTTTTTCAACGTTTAAATTCTTATTAGAAATTAATCAAAAGAATCTATACCCAAGTGTTAGCGGAAATAACACTTGGGATTGAAACGACAAGGTATGGTATATTCTCCTCACTAAACTCAAGCTATGATTGAGTGGGAACAATAAGTGAACCACTGAGCTATCTCAAGGACTAGGTTGCTCTTTGGGAGAGAAAAGTGGTTTTGTGAAAGTCTAAGCTTTTAATGCACAAAACTTGTCCACTTTTCTCCCTTATGATCCTATTTATACACATGTATAAAAGAGCACCCGTGACTAAAAATAGAAAAAGAATGACCTAGCTAGTCTGGACACAATACAACAGTATTTTATCACAGTTCTAAGAATCTATTTTGGGAATCGGTTAATACTGCTTTCCGAATGTCAGTGATAACACTGTTCTTGTTCTTAAGCCTTACAGGGAAAGTTTGACTTTGGCCTGATAAAGACTTCTCCTTATCTTTTCAAACTCTTCCCGCCTTATCCCGCCTTTCTTTCAGACTTCAGATTCTTTGGGCTTGGTCTTCAGTCTTCAATCATTATAGTTGTTGAAAAGACTGGGGTTCAGTAAGTTCTTGTCATCACTCACTGAACCCATTACCTTCTTCTTTAGCTTAAGTGACACTCAGGGAGTTCCGCCTCACTGAATGATGAATCTTTCTTCTTAGACTCGTCCTAAGCATCCTGAAGGTAACTCACTGAGTGACTGTTCACTCAGTGACCTAAGAGTATTTATGGTTGATTAACACTTGGGCTAATTTGTATTCAAATCCTTGTTGTCAGGCCGCTTGGGTACTGAATTGACCTAACATCCCCTAAACTTGATATTTTCATCTAAAATTATCAAGTTTCCTTCAAAGTATAATCCTTCACCAGGAGGATGCTTCCAAACATTATCCCCTCATTTTCTTATAATCAGCCCCATAAAGTTGTTTCTCCATTTTCTTGAGAAGCTGATATACCATGTGTTGCCTTGGTTTGTGTCTTACTAATGTTACCACTGGCCTGCTCTGCATCTAAGCTAGCAGCTGTAGTGGCAGCCCTTACCAATATGTGACCCCTCTCCTTATGCACAGCCTCACCTGCAGCCATTCTAGCACTAGGCTGAGGTAGCATAGTGCCCTTTTTAGTGAACCTATGGGTATTAGTTTTTGGAGGTGATGATGTGGATGGTAAAATTATGTGTGTGTGATGGGTTTCAGTTGTGATTACTGAAACTTCACCCTGGTTTTTAAGATTGGACAAGTGCCACCATATTAGAAAATAATGGTGTCACTTTCCCAGAAAAAGCTTTCCCCACCCTTCTCATGTTTGCAAACAGTTTCATTCTGAGCAAGGGTGCATAAAATGTTCTTTTGTGAACCTTCTGTTGAGAAAGTTGTTGATCCAAAAGCCATTGCAAAAGTCTTGGATATAGAAAATAGTTGCTTGATGTATCCAAGTTCTTAACCAAACCTTCCAAAATCATTTTAGAAAAGTTAAACTTCTGTCGTGTAGTTAGGCATAGTACAGCAGAAGCCATAGTAGTGCCAAACTCATTCCAGCCAGTTGTTTTAGGGCTTAAACAATGTAAGAAGGTATGGATTAAAAATTTCCATTGAGGTGAGAAGAGTCCTTTGTAAAATTTCAGAAAGTCATTTTCCTTCTCATACCCCATGTTTTCAAGACCAGCAAAAATTGCAGAATTTAAGAGACACTCAACACCATTATCATCTGCTAGTTTAAGTGATTCTCTAACAGATGACTCAGTGATAAGTATTTCTTGGCCTTCTACATTAGCCTTTAACTGTACTTCTCCATTAATAGTTATGGCCTTAGCAGTAGACCAAAACTGGGTAATGTCATAAATGTATATAGTAGGTTTCACAGTTAATGCAAACCTTATAGGGTTTGCATTCAAGAAATCAGTGATTTCTATGAACCCTTCCGCCTCGTTAGATTTATCAAGAAAGGTAACCTTGTTATGACTCTCAGCAAATTTGCGTGAGGACATTTTGAGTTATGATTTGGGGATTTTGAAATTAGATGATAAAAACGTGTTAGGGTTTGTTATTAGAAAGAATTATGAGTGCGTGAAACTGACTAAGTGATCCAATTGGGAATTTAAACCCTTAAGTTACATAATCGTCCCTGCACTCTCAGACATAGCAGCATAAACCTAGCATTAGTAAGTTATGCTTAGCAACACTAAGTTATACTCAGCAGCACTAAGTCAGATTTTCACTTTAAACAACTGAATTATCAGCACTCCGACACATTGCTTATCCTGCAAAAGATTAGTCCAAAAACATAAAAACACAAACGAAAACACATTATCTAATAATCACATAAGCAATTATACTTAGTAGTTTTAAGTATAACAAGCAGTATAAACTAGCAGTTCTAAGTATAACTAGCAGTACTAATTACACATAGCAACAGAAACAGTTATTGACATATATAGCAGTACTAATCCTTACAAAACATTAAAAAACACAAAGAGATAAGAATTTTCAAAGATTTAACATTCCAATACTGGCAATCAAAAATTGAAATCTACCCACATCAAAAGCTTTTGTGAGCAAATCTACAACATTTTTGTCAGTATGAATTTTAACTATTTGAATTAACTTCTTTTCATAACAGTCTCTTATAAAATTATGTCTTATCTCTATATGCTTTGTTTTAGAATGAGAAACATGATTTTTAATTATCCGCATAGTACTGTGTAACAACCGACAATTTTTCAAAACTTATTTTACGAGCCAAAATAATTATTTTGATTTCCCTTAGCTTTTAGATGTCTTTGAAGTTGTTTGGGATTGAAAAACAATGGATATCTTGCTAAAACGTGAGCTTTATTCATTTATAGAGCCGATACAACCTAAAACACGCGAAAATTGAATTTTCCAGATAAATTAATTTCGTGAAAGTTATGCATATTTATACTCGTATTTATTGGAAAAATTATTTCGAACTCAATGGCGCAAGCTTCATAATTTTTCAAGTCCGTTTTGTACGTCGAGTGGGGCCCACATTGTTTTATTATAAAAGAATTACAACTATACATAATCCACCCCATTCAAAACTTTCACCGCCGCCACCCTCAGTTTCCTTTGTCCAGGTTTGGCCCCTCATGGGTATAAATAGGGCAATTTTAGGGTTTTCTCACTTATTATAGCCACCCTCACCGAAAACACTGTTCCAGAGCCATCACCAGAATCCGGCCAAAATTTAGGCCACCTCAAAAATCTCAACAATGCATAGATCAAGCAAAGGGGACCATTTCTAGAGTGTTTGGAGCCAAGAGGAGCTCGTTTGGTCGTACACCGCCACACACCGCCATCACCACCACTTCACCGCCATGAGCCGCCACCACCTCCCCTTCTTTCTCCCTCGTCGGTAAGCATCACGCGCCCTATATCTTTATTATTTTCATTCTATTTCAAACCCTAATCGACTAACAACGTCATCTAACAATTTTTATAATAAAACTAAACTAAAACTAATGTGTTCTATTAAATTTCGTGTCGATCTATTTTCTTGGAGCTAAAACCATTCAACTCATCACCGAGTCGCTTGGCTCGTCCGAGTCAACTCACGAGTTGAGTTGACTCGGAGCTATATTTGTTCATTTATATTTATTGTATTATACTTGAACTTGAATCGTCCATATTTGTTTGTTAGAGGTTGTTTTGTTGCATTTTGTGGTCAGCCGAGTGGTATAGCTCTCGACAAGGGTTGACCCGTGACTCATGAGAGTAACGGCCTATTGGTTATTTGTTTAGTTGAGTCGTTGTTTGGATTTATTGTCAAAGTTGGTTGAGCCGTGACTCGTTACGAGTCACGAAATATTGTATAGATGCTTGTTTGGGTAGTTTATGCTCGAGTACCGTGAGTTAAGTCTTTATGTTGTCAAGGTTAGCATAGTATTGATTTTCAATTTGGTATTGGTGTGTTTTGTTGAGTAATACCCTCAAAAAGGGTTTCGGTTGTGATGACATTGTATTAAATGACCACTAGGGTCGTTGTGGTGATAATTGTGGAATAAAACAACGACACCAAGAGGTGTTGTTCTTTTGGTTATGGGTCTCGGGTATGTTGGACTCTATTTGAGTTGATAAAGATTCAACTACGAATTGTTAATTGATTCTAGCGTATTTGACCCCACCACAAGCACCACATGTGTGGTGTAGATGGTTTGGGTTGTTCGTGAATAACACAAGTGGCTCGTTGTGTGTTTTGGTTCACCCACACCAACGTAGGGTATTTGTTGGCTCCTCGTTAACTCGACCACAAGGGTGGTTTTGGTTCTTTTCTAGATTAATGACACACCCACATAGGGTGTGCTCGTTGTAGTTTGTTGACATGGCAAAACAAAACCCACAAAGGGTATGATTAGTCCGTCCAGTAACATCACCAAGGGGTGCTCATTTATGTGTTTGATTATCTAGATTAACAAGAAGACCAGCAAACGTGGTCTTGTGGTTGCTGGTTGTGTGTCTTGACTCAATGACACCACAAAGGTGTCATGTGTTCATTTATTTTTTATTTTAACGAGAAGTAACAAAAGGGGTGCATGATTGTGTGTTGCAAAAATTATAGAGTTGTGTTTGTGTTTGTGCTGGTGTGTATGTTTGGTCTGGATTGGAATTGGGTTATGGGCTAAGTAGTCCAACTAGGGTGCGTTTAATATTAAATGGGCCGAGGCCCAATATGCACTAAGGTGAGTCCATGGTTGTGTGTGAGTTAGCATTGAGCCGAAGCCCAATGCACTTGGTCTTCATTTAATTTGTTTTCCTTAATGCTTTAACAATTTATTTCTTTTTCGCTTACTAACTTATTAATGTTTTGTTTTTGTGATTGATGATGATGTTGGATGCCAATGGATATATACCGTGATTTTGTCACCAATTCAATTTATATAAACGGACGCATTACGCCAAAGTTTATAAAACCTTCCAACAACTTATAAGCTCATGAACATACTCAGTGTTGCAAAAAATGGTCTACAAGGCCGATTAATCGCCGATTAGGTGCTACAAGGCCACCGACCTTGCTGATTTATGTAACTGGGTCAAACAAATAGGTCAACTGTTGTCAACAGCGGTCAATGGTGGTCATACTTGCTGGAAACCTATAAATCTTGCCGGAAGCACCCAAAACTCACTGTAAACTTATTTTTATCACTTATAGTAACTGTTTAAGTCTATTACAACTTTTTTTAGAAAACACCTTGCCGAAAATATCTAAAACTCACCGAAAATACACAAAAGTTGCCAAAAATAACTAAAATTATTCAGTAATGCCAATCCGATTAATCACCGATTAATACCGCCTAGACCGATTACAAGCTACAAGGTGGTCGACCGCCCGACTACCGATTCGCGATTTTTGCAACCTTGAACATACTACAAATCTTATAAAACTTAGATAAACGATTTTATCCAAATTTATACGCACGTTATACTTTTGGGATTCGGGGTAAACATCCAACTCATTCATCGACTCATCTTTAGTCTTATATTCTTTCGATATCGTTATTCGTTCATTCTTGAGTCTATTCGTTTTGGCATGAGTTACCGTTTGATTGTACATTTTACGACATCTACCCGAGAACATTTTACTACTTTTTCATTGATTCCTTTTGGATTGTTTGATTGTATTCCGTCAACTTTTACCGCTTTAATGCAATTTAATCTTGAAATGATATTTTCCAAAAACCACACGAGATACAAATGATTATGTCTTTTATCATCATTGAAAACTAAACCCTTTTTATATTAACACAGGCATTCAACGAACACTACTTCATAATTACTTGAGGAATTACTTTCTGAAACATGTTACTTACTAGGTTGTGCCGATCCAGTACTGTTGTGCTCTACTTTTGATATCGTTGTGCCTTTACTATTTGATGCCAGTTGTGATATTTGTGATACCTTGCATTGCTGCATATTGAGGTGAGTTCATAGCCCCACTTTTACTTGCTTAAACTATTTTATAAGATACTTGTGGTGAGATATATGCTACTGTTTTGACTATCATCACAATTGTTTGAAAACTTTACTTGAACTAAAAGCTATGTTTTCTACTTCCTGAAACTTTATTTGTGCTGGAACAACACTTAAACTTTCCCGGTACTGTGAGAGAAGCAGTAGCCATTTCTACTTTTCTCGTGCTGTGAGTGAAGTAGTAGCCACTTTACGAAACATCTGATAAGCAATAAGTACCGCCCTTGCAAAAAGCAAGTCCCTCGATCATGAACAATTAATCAATTGCGAGTGAGCGCGAATATAGTTTATAGGCCTATAGGATTAGACCATCCCATCCCTGTTGCTGGGTAGGCAACACGGGTGTGCTTTATTTAAGTTACCTAGGTATTTGGCAAGATACCTAGCTTTGGGGGCAACTATTATATTATGAAATCCATGGTTATATTCGACTTACGCCAGGGTTACTGGTGCCGGTTAACGCTTTGTATGTCATGAGCTTAGTACTGTGGTAATATATGGATTTATGGGTGCTAACAACTGGCCCACTGTTTCTGTTATGGGTGAAACAACGTGGCCCAATCTTGAGAATTGTGTTCAATTGATTTTATGCAAATGAACTTTCGGGCGTATAACAACGTAGCCCACTTTCTCTTCAACTTGAAATATTGCGTTCAATAACTTTTCTTAAACCTATGAATTCACTCAACTTTGTGTTGACTTTTAGAATGTTTTATCTCAGGTCTTTTCCGCTGCATATCTTACTTTTGAAGGAGCTTGACGAAGGGCATAGCATGGTCATAGGAGACTCAGAAAACTATTTGGGACCACTTTAAATTATTTTATGGAGCTTTATATTAAATAATGTAAATTGAATGTTTTCAATTATGAAATTTCTTCTAAAATGGTTTAAGTAAAACCGTTCTTTGTACCTCGTGTTGTGATAACTATTCAATAACACCCCAGGACCCGTATGTTTCCATTGATCCAATTTTGGGGTGTTACATATGGTATCAGAGCCACAGGTTTTAGAGAACTGGGTATTTTCGAGAACTGGAAATTTTCAAAAACCTAGACTATAACTATATTTACGAAAACATAAATCCTATGACCGTCACGTGCCTGCCTGCCAAGCTGATGCCTCGCTTGTAATTTTGTTTGGATAGCATATCTATGGAGATATTAAATGTTACATTAGATGAGATGCATGCCTTGCTATTTGATGGTTTATATTTTCTTATTTTCACTATTCACTATAAGTATTTTCATATACTAACGCCAATGCACCGAACCTGTCATGGAGTTACGCTATTTCCTTGCGTAACCACATTATTTGATTCCGAGTTTGGACATCTGTTGTGGTTTTTAAAACGATTCTAAAGTAGGGAACATAGTACTAGAATAACTAAACTGAGTATCCCGAAATTCATTGATCCTCGGTTGAGGGTAGACTGATCACCTATAATTAACCAAGGATAGTGGGGACATGGCCTAATCACCTATGTCTCAGAAATGAATTTTGCGATACTGGGGTTAGTTATAACAGGATTATGTTTCGGGATTGACTTTCTATCTTTAATTTTGGGAATGGTAAAAGTTTTGCATATGTGCACGAACACCGAATGTCACGAAGGTTTACCCACACACACGACACACTGGCATCACAACACCTCATGAACTGTAATACTTCTGGCACCGCTATACTTCTCCATTTATGTGAAATTCCTGTTTGTCGTCGTCTGATCATGATTTGCATCAGGACGGGCTAGACCCGAATGGACGTTGTTTTGAATTCGAACTGTTTATTTCAACTCGTTCGATATTATAATAAGCACATTTTGAGTTTACTGGAGTATTTGATTCTGGCTTTATTTGAAATTGGATTGCTTGATTTCTTGATTTTTGGGTCTCGTTGTGGATTCGATTTTGTTTCTTTAGCCTCGTTTTGTTTCTGGTAAAGTTACAGTCATCGCTACCCCAAACCTTACACACAATAAATGAACCGGGTTAGATCACTAGTCGTCTGAGAATGACCCACCCATAGCACTTATAAGATGAACCTCTTGATACAAGTAAACAACAAAGTAACCAATGAATCTTTGGCAAAACCTAGAAAACCTATAGTAGGTCGATTTGTAACCCAACAGAAGCTTTAGGAACTTATGTAGCAACCCGAGCCCCTATTTTTGAAAAACATACCTAACCTTTCACTTATCCCTCGGGAATACCAGTAGCCTACCTTGATACCCCTTTATAAAACAAGGAACTGCGATACGTTATTTTACGAAATATATATATATATATATATATGTTGATACGATATTTTGAAAAACAATATTTCCGGAGAACTATTTTTGGATGCGTTATTTTAGGTACGCTATTTCAACATACTGTTTTGAATACTATCTGGTACGGTCAACATTGGTTTTCGCTATTTTAAAAGACGTATTATATTGATGTACTATTTTGGGAACTGTTTTGGACACACCGTTTCGAGATACACTATTTATTTACGAAACGTATGAATATGCTGATACGATATTTTGAAAACGTTATTTCAGGAAAAAATATTTTGGGTACGTTATTCTAGGAACACCGTTTTGACAACGCTACTCCGACATACCATTTCGAATACTATTTTGGACGGTCAATATTAGTTACACTATTTTGAAGACGTGTCATATTGGTATATTATTTTGAGAACTGTTTTGGATACACTATTTCAAACACACCATTTTGAGACACGCTATTTTAGAAGTATTATTTTGGAAACACTATTCAGGGATACTATTCGAAATCCATTTCTGAAGACATTACTACTCTAGTATTACCTTAGACCATTAGGTCGCATATCACGTTTTCCCCTGCCCCTCAACTTGTGAGAAAGCTCGAGTACACCGCATTATAAGCCGATGAGTCGGACGACATCATTAGTTGCCTTAGGAAGTAACCTGTTAATTGAAATGGTCACCTTAATGGTTTAGTTGTACGAATTGGACCTTGAACACTATAAAGGAGATAATAGTACTTATGAGAAAACATTAACCTTAGGTAGTAAGTAGAGTTACATGTATTAACTATGATTACGAGGTTTGCCCTAGTGTTTGTGTTTCGAAGTTGATACTGGTTTCGATAATTCAAATTCTGTTGATTAGGATTTTGTACACACTATGGATCATAAACCATGTACCTCGAAAGATCATTAACCATTTCGCACCTTTACACTTTGACCGTGGGCCCATAACCCACAGGTCGTCAACTATAGCACTCCCGTTAGCATTTGTTTATCCTTTTTACACATCTTAAACATGTTTTACTTTCCAAACACTTTTGTTTTAATAATCACCACTAATGGGGCATATTAGTCGCAATACAAATAGTTTCAAATCATTACCTTAACTTCGTACATGCTTAACTTAGTCACACTTACATTCGTAACTTACTACATCCTTTCACATTTCATTATTATTACCACTACACACACATTCATGCAAACCATTTTCAATTATTTTACCGACCTTTTTTGTAGTCATCCTACACAATGTTTTACTACTATATTATAAAAACAAAATTTTGACCTTACCATTATTTTATAAATAATTAATTGATTTCTTAACATCATTCCACCAGTTATTTTACAAACCGATTTACTGTCTTGATAATATATCACAAACTAAGATTTTGTTATATAAACAATGAATTATTTTCCTACTGCCATATAAACTGTTTTACAACTCATTAAACAAACTATCCTATTACTAAATAATAAATCGGCTCGCTACTTTATTACTTTTTCATAAATCAACGAATAGTTTCACAAAATTTTTGCAAACCAAGTTATAATCCTCTTACAAAGTTTTACTATAGCTTTATGAACCATTTTACTCTCCTGCGAGCTGGTTTAGCCATTGTTTGATTTAAAAACAATACAACTGTGTTACTATCATCTTATGAATTTACTTCGCCATTACTTTCCAAATACTATGTTACTGTCACCCGACGAACCGTTTTGCTACTGAATCACTAAGTAAACTACAGCTTTGCTAATATTTTACAGATAACAAATGATTTTCTTAATACTCTATGCGTTGTCTAACAAATTATCTCATAAGTTGTTGTGTAACCCGACCTTTATCTTGCTAATATATATCACCAACTTAACTATGGTTTTGTTATTATCTTATAAATGATAAGTCGATCTCTATCACTCTATAAGCTGCTCTATAAACTATTTTATATAAAGTATTTTACAATCACCGTGTGAACCTTTTTACTTTTATGAAAAAGTGTCTTCATACTATTACTTCATAAACAGAATAGCCAATATGTTTTCTTTTTGCAAGTAAACCCAACCTTAGAAGTGAATCCTGCACCTTTTTCTGAGACTATAGATAACAACCTACCAAGCCTTGATACTGTTTCATCACTAATTAAGTTACATCATTAATTCCATGCGATTAGATCCCCTAATTAGTAGTGCATGCGTTTAACTAGAATGTCAATATACCACCGCTCTTAAGATATTGTACCCTTTAGGAATTCTAGACAACATCGACTCGAAACCCCTTCCATCTATGTAACCCGCTTCATTGCAAAGCTCTGATTTCCTTTTATGTGACACGACTTTTGCACCAGGGTGCCAAAGCAACTATTAATACCCGACCTCACCTCGTAAACAGGAAAGACTTTTCCCAACATAGTGTCAAGTTGAACTATAACTCTTAGGTCACTAATGCAACCATTTAAGTCATTATACCTCTTAGCACTGAGTTATCCCTTCCGGACCACCAGTACAAAAATTTTGGTCAGAATACCGTTTATTACCCTTTAAACAAGTTGGAAACTTGCACCTTTGAGCGTCGCCTGATATTAAACATTGAACCCCGCCCAACATTGGCAACTAGATCTTTTCTTTGGATATTTAGAAACATAGGTGGACGTACATGCTCAACTATCCTTTCTCTTTGATGTTCTTACTTTTAAGGATCTTTCTTAAAATGCTTTTAGTACATGTTTTGAGGATTAAGTTCTTCTGATCAAACCTTATCAAACTTTTGTTGCGAAATGCTAAACGTAAATTTTACAAAAAATTATCTTACCCATACCACGATTGAAAACCAGATTTTAAAAACTTATAAAATCTTTTGAAACTGTGTCATCTTACGTAACTGTAAATTCCCAACAAAGAAAATTGTAATGCTTGGAAAGAAATTTTGGTCAAATGTGAACACTTACCCAAATAAAATTTTCAAACAAAATTTCATCCATTCTTCTGAGGAGGGAAAACGCACAATTTCGAAACAAATCTTGAAGATCAGTCACCCCGCCATTTTAAAACTTTATATGTATCGGGCTGGGATTTTGTGTCACCAGAGTATAGACCTTACATTGCAATTAGACCATGAGGATTAAAGAGGAGACCATGCTGACAAAATTGTGAAACATCGTGTAGTTAAGACTTAAACTGTTTTCTCCTTCTAAACTTACCTCAGGGATCATTGTACCTCACCAAATTATCATAAGGGAGACAACTTATGGTAGACCATCCAGGTACCCTCCCACAAGCAAGGAGAAACCCTTAAAGTAACCTAGTAAGGCCCGAATATGGTACTAGTACCATCATCTTTTCACCGACACCGTTCCGACAGATAACTTGAATTAAATTGCGAGGACACGATGCCTTTTTAGGGGTATGTGATGTAACAACCGACAATTTTCCAAACCTTATTTTACGAGCCAAAATAATTATTTTGATTTTCCTTAGCTTTTAGATCTCTTTGAACTTGTTTGGGATTGAAAAATAGTGGGTATCTTGCTAAAACGTGAGCGTTATTCTTTATCGAGCCGGTACAACCTAAAACACGTGAAACGAATCGAATTTGCCAAATATATTAATTTCAAGAAAGTTATGCATATTTATACTCGTTTTTATTGGAAAAATTATTTCGGACTCAATGGCGCAAGTTTCATAATTTTTCAAGTCCGTTTGGTATGTCGAATGGGGCCCAAATTGTTTTATCATAAAAAGAATTACAAGTTTGCATAATCCAACCCTTCCAAATTTTCACCTCCGCCCCCCTCAGTTTCCTTTGTCCAGGTTTGGCCCCTCACGGGGTATAAATAGGGCAATTTTAGGGTTTTCTCACTAATTATATCCACCCTCACCGGAAAACGCTATTCCGGCGCCGTCACCGAAATCCGTCCAAAATTCTGGACACCCCAAAAATCCCACAAATGCATAGATCAAGCAACGGGGACCATTTATGGAGCCTTTGGAGCCAAGAGGAGCTCGTTTGGTCGTACACCGCCACACACCGCCGTGAGCCACCACCACCTCCCCTCCTTTCTCCCTCGTCGGTAAGCATCACACGCACTATATCTTTATTATTTTCATTCTATTTCAAACCCTAATCGACTAACAACTTAATCTAACGATTTTTATAATAAAACAAAACTAAAACTAATATGCTCTATTAAATCTCTTGTGGATCTATTTTCTTAGAGCTAAAACCATTCGACTCGTCACCGAATCGCTTGACTCGTCCGATTGAACTCACGAGTTGAGTTGACTAAGAGCTATATTTGTTCATTTATATTTATTGTATTATACTTGAACTTGAATCGTCCTTATTTGTTTGTTCTGAGATTGTTTTGTTGCATTCTGTGGTCAGCCGAGTGGTATAGCTCTCGACAAGGTTTGACCTGTGACTCATGGGAGTCATGGCCTATTGGTTATTTGTTTAGTTGAGTCGTTGTTTGGATTTATTGTCGAAGTTGGTTGAGCCGTGACTCGTTACGAGTCACGTAATATTGTATAGATGCTTGTTTGGATTGTTTATGCTCGTGTACCGAGATTTAAGTCTTGATGTTGTCTAGGTTAGCATACTATTGATTTTCAGTTTGGTATTGGTGCGTTTGGTTTAGTAATACCCTCGAAAAATATTTCTGTCGTGATGACATTGTATTAAACGACCACTAGGGTCGTTATGGTGATAATTGTGGAATAAAAGACCGACACCAAGAGGTGTTGTTCGTTTGGTTATGGGTCTCGGGTATGTTGGATTCTATTAGAGTTGATAAAGATTCGACTACGAATTGTTGATTGATTCTAGCGTATTTGACCCCACCACAAGCATCACATGTGTGGTGTTAATGGTTCGGGTTGTTCGCGAGTCACACAACTTTCCTTGAGCTTTCTTCAGTCTTGTAATCTAGACTTCATGATATGTGACAACTCATAATTTCAGGTCATTTTCCAAATCTTGACAAGTTACTATTTATGAATCACTATTCATCATTTAACTATTCATCATTTTTGAAGTCAGTTTGAGATGTTGAGAAGTTTTCAAAAAATTTACTATTCAAGAAACACTATTCATTCTCAGAGGGAAATCACTATACATGGTTATCATTCATCATTACGTAAACTAGGTTTACGGGTATTCAAATAAGCATAACCATTATGGTTTAGCTGCGTATTCATGCATCATCAGTAAGGACACTTCATATAGACTTGGGTAGTCTACATATCATCAGTAACATCATCATCATATTAGGTCGTGCACGGGTTTGTGTGATTTTCATTAACGTATGTTTAATTATTTAATAAATGTTACCACTCAGTCATTACTACTAACAATACACCCGACACTCCCGACAGTGATCATAACATATTTTTATACTCATTATAATGATATAAAGATTATATTATTACTTTACCCGGTGTTTTTAAATCAATAACTATATTTTCCATTAAAAGCTTATAACTCCGTCGGTTTTCGAAATTTCAACCCGATAATTGTTCTAACACCCGATTCTTGCAAGGAATATGATTTTACAATTATTATAACTTCGTCGTATTTTATTTTATCTCGTCAAGATTTATTTCTAGTTAACTCGGTACCCGGTAACACCTAATGTATACATAAACTAAACTAACACATGCTATAATGGGGGACATAAGCTTTAATTAGCCAACTTATTCTCTTTTTTCTTCCACATGCCGCCCCCCCCCCCCCCTAGCACCCCTAATCTTCACATATCACTTGATTAACTTGGACAATAATTAATGCCCCAAGGATATATGTCTAGGAATTATTTACAATAACACATACAAGATCAAGTACCTTGCTAAAATAACAAATTCTCTCTTCCTTTTTCTTCTCCATTTGCTCGGCCATACACAAGAACACAAGGAGGATCCATAAATTTTTCAAGAACTAGTGGTAATCAAGTCCCATTTGTGTTATTAGTTAAGAATTTGCTATAAAAACATCAAAGTTCCTAACTCATTGTTGATACAAAAGTTGGGCGTTCCTTGATTCCGTACCAATCAGATCTTAATGCTTGAGACCTGCGCACTAAGAAACAAAAAGACACCGTTAGGCTTATCGTGGGATTGTCTCCCACGATTATCCTCCGGCGTAAGAGTAAGTAATCGATTTAGGGTTTGTAGAAGAGTTAGGGTTTTGTAAGTCGTACCTTTGTGAGGGTTAAGATGCCCTCTATATATGGACACGAAATCCTTATTGGTTTCGTGTTCCCCAATCTTCGGTTTATCCCGCGTAGGGCGGTTAGTCGATATATATCCCATAAATAGAAGATATATTATCGCAGCCATAAATAACGTTGGGTTTGGGCCATCGTAAGCCCAAACCGTTATCACAATAGCCCATATCGTGACGGACTAGAGTCCATTCGTGATGGACTTAAGTATGGGTCGGGTTCGTGACCCGAATACGGACTATACGTCATCATGTCCCCCCAGTCTAGTGTGCGCAATGCGAAATTGCGGATGCTAGACTAACTAAAAAATATTCCCTGATGCGTAGCGGGGAAGTTTCAAGTATTTC
Organism: Artemisia tridentata subsp. tridentata; assembly: GCA_021014915.2. Classification (NCBI taxonomy): domain Eukaryota; kingdom Viridiplantae; phylum Streptophyta; class Magnoliopsida; order Asterales; family Asteraceae; genus Artemisia; species Artemisia tridentata. The sequence continues at coordinate 218,506,258 of CP139502.1, read as the reverse complement.
CCGCCAAAATTAGCAAGTTAATCTAGTCCAAGTATCTTCTTCGAAAATCGTGAGGGTGGGTGAAAAAGTGCTTTACCTTTTGGGTTCCCAACCATCCGATTGGAGCAAGTGGGGTACACATGTCGTGCATCCATGAATATGTGTACCCTATATAAACTGTAGCCGTCATTTGACTGTGGTTACCATAGTAAAAAGAAATCATCATTTTTCGCCATTGTTAAACCTTCAAGAAAGCGATCAACAAATCAACAAAAGCGAAGATAATAGCGCGTACGCCGATAATAGGTATCATGGTTCTTCAATTATCTGAGATTAGTTCCGATATATCTGAGGATGAACTTCGTCAGTTCACCTCAGACTATTATATCCCTCTTGCATTGCATCCGGTAGTTCCGGCCGCGAATGCGTCAATAGCGAATTTCCCGCAAGGGAAGGTGGGGGTTTATACGCGCTTCTTCGAATTTGCGAACCAGCGTGTTCCCATTTCCCTGTTTTTGTGCGATATCTTAAACCATTATCGCTTGCATATCTCTCAACTGCACTGTATAGGTGCGGCGAAAGTTACCAATTTTGAGGTAAATTGTCGCCTGTTGGGGATTGAACCCACAGTCCATCTATTCCGCGCGTTTTACCACACGTCGTGGTCAAACGGGTGGGTCTCTTTTGCTAAGCGCGCGGGATCTCTGCAGTGTTATACAAAGAAATTAGACGCACTAAGGGTATGGAGGGAGAAATTTTTCTGGATTGATAGTGCATTTTTTCCCTGTGTATTTGAGTTCTATACTCAAGAATCGTTACCGAGAGATGAGCGCCCAGACCTCGGATTGTATAATGTGGCAGATGCGGATACGATAGACACCAATCGCATACCTATTGAACCGTATCCAGAGGAATTTTTGGTGCACATGGGCATCAGTCGCAACTACTTTGGTAGTCCGGAAGAGGTGCCAACAATTTTGGATGAAAACAGCCGGGGTGGGTGCTTGTCTCTTCCTTCCTCTTCACTTAGTAGTTGTAAGCATTCTTTCCTTTGTAGTTTATCTAACACCTTTGCTATTTGTTTGTTGCTTTGTTGCGCAGAGATGGGCTTGTTTGATGTTGTTTGTTTGGCGAAGCCCACAAAGGTGATTGTAGGGGTGCGCCCCTTGAGAGATGGGGAGCAGCCATTGCTTGAGGCTACTGCAGGGCGCACAATGTTGATTGCGCAGGAGGAGACAGAAGAGACAGAGGAGATAGGGGAGGTTCCTGCAGGTGTCACTATGGCAACTCCCCTGCGTAGCTTTTCCTCTACTGGGTCACAGATCCCTGTTGAGTTGTTGCACGTAGACTCGTCGGAGAGTGCGATGGACGAGTCTGGAGAGGAAGGCTTGGTGCAGAAACGCAAGAGGTCGTCCGGTGATGATGGCGCGGGGACATCAAGTAAGCGCCCTGCTCTTTTTGTCGAGCGACCCACCGAAGAGGATGCGTCATCGCATAAAACTCCTCCCCCCACGTAAGCGTTTATGTCTTTAGATCTTCAGTCCTTTATTTCGCTATTAGTATGATAGAGTAACTTTGTTATTTGCGTGTAGGGCTGAGACTGCTGTTAATGATGATGCGCATGTGGAGAGTTCGCCTCCCAAGACTGATGTTGGTGAGTTTGGGCCTGAGAGTCCAGTGGATGAGGAAAAATCCGCTGGAGATGCGCCAAGAAGTAGCCTTCTTGAGGAGTTGGCGTTGGCTGCTGCGCACCAGGCTTAATTGGTTGCGCGGCTACAGGCTGAGTATGCTGGTGAGAGCAGCCTGGTTGCCCAGAGGGATAAGGAGATTGAGCTTCTAAGGGCGCAGTTGGCTGCGGCACAGGCTGAATTAAAAACATCCGCTATGTATGACCAGAAGGTTGCTGATGAGAAGATGTTGCTCATGGCTGATCTGGCTAAAGAGCGCACTGGAGCAAAGGAGTACAAGGCCTCCTGCCTTTGGGCCATGAGATATATGGAGCTGAACAAGGGGAAGCTTATGTCTGATTTGGATGGATTCCGCAAGGCTGTGGAGAGCTTGCTGGAGAATCAGGAGAGCAAACTGCGCAAACTCAGCATCGAGTATGATGAGGAGTTGTATCCTCATTTGGTATCAACTATAGCTGAGCGCAGGTGGCTTATCAGCCATGGTTTGCGTCTTGCCGCCATGACCACGCTGGAGTCTCGAGAGGTTAAGGAGTCCTTCGGTAATGTGGTTCAATGTGCCTTAGCGCGTGGTAAGGCGGAAGCAGTAGAGGAACTGTGCGCGGCCAAGGTTTTGGCGATGTCTCCCTCAGAAGTGCCTGGTTATAATGAAAATGCTTATGGTAAGCTTGTTTCTGCTATGGAGAGGTTAAAACTCTTTGAGCTTCCTCATATAGCGCAGTTGGAGCGTGACCAGGATTTCCCTATCAGTGTGATTATGGAGGGTTTGACCTTGGCTAGGCATTCATCCGAGGGTGCTGAGGAGCAGCTTGACTATTTTTTGAAGCCGGATGTGTCGCAGCTACATGTGCCCATTTTCGCGCGCCCTCGTGATATCCTCAACCCTTTTGCTCTTGAGAAAGAAATTCCATTGAAGACATCCTTGGAAGCTCATGAGATGAGACTTGCCAAGAAGAGGGGTCAGAAGGGGAAGGCTATCCTGTGTGATCTTGGCGCAGCCCACATTCCTAGATCTGATGGGGTACCTGTTAGCGTACCAACAGTAGCGCCCAAGGATGCTGAGTTGTTGCAGATGCTTACAGATGCTGGTCATGTGGCGCACCAGGCAGGTAGCTCAGGGCTAAGGCGTACTCGTAGCATGTCTTGGTAGTTTTGGTGTAGTGGTATTTTGTTATATGTCCACTTTTTCCTTGTACATATGCTTGTTGGATGTGTACTTTTGATGAACTTGTTATAATGAAGCGTTGATTTTGAATAATACCATTGTATGCATATTATATCAAATTTGGCTGTTTGTATAAACACATTTGAAGAAGGTTTACAAGGATTCATAATCACTTATACTTATCTTGTATGAAATTTATGACATAGTCGTGTATGACATGGTTGTATATAACATAATTGTGTATGAAATTTACAAGTTGCTGTGTACCCATCGTGGGGTGCACAAGTGTATGGATTGCAGCGTGCTACTAAGACCATACTAAGGGGTTAGTTGTCTTAACTCCTAATTTGTTAAACGCGCACAGTGTGCATTGATGTGTATCCGTCGTGGGGTACGCATGGAACTTACTCCAACGTCTTGAGAATAAGGTGTTTAACAAGGATGCGTGATCCGATGTTGATGGGTTTGCAACCCTCTTACTCAACGAGTCATTTATTAGGTTTACTCATCCTTTTACCATCGTGGGTTTTTAATTAGTGCATGCACGCCATGTAGGCAAAAGATAATATAACAAACAATATTGAGACATAAATTATATGTAAACAATAAAGTAAAGTGTGTCGCGGAGTTAGCTAGAAACCACAACATTTTATTAATACTTGCAAGTTTTTGTAAAAAGATAAAAACATTTGTCTAAATGAAACAAAGAATGTAAATACACGGATATTTATTTGGCACTTACTAAAGTGCGTATGTGTCTATGCATTGGGTCGTAACCTTTCCTAAAGATAGCATCTCTTGAGATTGCAGATATTCCATGTGCGTTGTAGCTCACGGCCTTCCATGTCGCGCAGCTTGTACGCACCTTGTCCTAGTGCTTCGATGACCTCATAGGGTCCTTCCCACTTTGGTCCAAGTTTTCCTGTGTCTTCTGCGTGGCTTGCATCATTAGCACGGTACACAAAGTCGCCAGGTCTGAATGAGGTGCTTCGAACTTTAGCATCATAGTATCCTTTCATCTTTGACTTGGTTTTTGCCTCTCGTATGGCTGCGCGCTCGCGCCTTTCCTCCAGCAGGTCCAAATCTGTCCGTCGTTCATCGTCATTGGTTGCGACATTAACTTCCGCGGTGCGGATAGTTGGCATCCCAATTTCGGCTGGTATAACAGCTTCTGTCCCGTAGACAAGGGAAAAAGGAGTGTCTCCATTACTGACTTTAATTGTCGTGCGGTGCGCCTATAAGACATGCGACAATTCGTCCACCCATCTTCCTTTGTGTTTGTCCAGGCGCGCTTTAATTCCTTCGCCTAGACTGCGATTTGCGCGCTCAACTAAACCATTGGTTTGTGGGTGTTTAACTGATGCAAAATGTTGTGTGATATTTAGCTCCGCGCACCAGTCTTTGAACGGGTTATCACGAAATTGTTTTCCGTTGTCCGAAATGATTTCCCCAGGTAATCCAAAGCGGCATACAATATTTTCCCAAACAAATCGTTTTACTTGGTTACCTGTGATTGTCGCAACTGCTTTTGCCTCAATCCACTTAGTGAAGTAATCTATTGCCACAATAAGGAATTTCAGTCCTCCTGCTGCGACAGGGAAGGGACTTGCAATGTCAATGCCCCATTTATAGAATGGCCATGGAGAAGTAATAGGCGTTAGCTCTTGTTGTTGTCTGCGCGGGATGGGTCTATGAACTTGGCAGTCGTTGCATTTCCTTATCACATCGCGCGCATCACGGTGCATAGTAGGCCAGTAGTATCCTGAGCGCAATGCGCGTGCTACGACGGACCGTGGTCCTGAATGCATACTGCATGAACCAGCGTGGATCTCTCGGAGTACGTAATCTGCCTGAAGAGGTCCAACGCATCGAAGCCATGGTTGTAGGAATGAGCGCCGATATAGGATACCATCTCTAAGCTCAAACCTCTGCGCTGTGCGCCGTATACGTCGAGCGTCCTTCTGCTCATCGGGCAAGTTGCCCTTGCTTATAAAGTCGATGATAGGGGTCATCCATGTAGGATCCTGCTCTTCTATCACCGTAGAAATCTCCATCTCCGAGATGGACTTGTTCTTTAGAATCTTCACCAATACTTGTTTTGACAGGTGCGCAAAGCTTGTAGATGCGATTTTCCTCAGTGCATCTGCTTTTTTGTTTTCCCCTCTAGGAACTTGTTTGATAGTAAACCTATCAAAACTTTGAATTAGTGACTTTGTCTTTTCAAGGTATTGAACCATGTTGTCCTCTTTAGCCACATATTCGCCCAACACATGGTTGGCTACTAATCGAGAATCCAGATTTGCTTCTAGGTTACGTACACCCATTCGATTTGCAATGCGTAATCCAGCGATTAGGGCTTCATATTCTGCCTCGTTGTTCGTGGCTGTGAATTCAAAACGCAGTGCGTAAGTGAACTCCATTCCTTCTGGATTAGTGAGTATAAGGCCAGCGCCTGACCCATCCACGCATGAAGATCCATCCGTGAATAAGATCCATGGCTCTTGTAGTTCTACCTTGCTTGGTGGAGGTGCGACATCGGTGTCTGGCTTTTCGATGATAAAGTCTGCTAGTATTTGCCCTTTGACCGCAGTACGTGGCATATAGGAAATGTTATGTTCGCCTAGCAGCACACTCCATTTTTGTAATCGCCCCGATGCGTCAGGTTTAGAGATAACTTGCTTGATTGGTTGGTCTGTGATTACCGCTATTGGATGCGCTTGAAAGTATCTGCGCAATCTTTTGGCGGCGAACACTAATGCAAAGACCAAATTTTCCATTGGGCTATAGTTAATCTCTGTCTTCTTGAGCGCTTTTCTTACGAAGTATACCGGTGTTTGTACAGAGTTCCTCTCTGTCAGTAGTACTGCGCTGACTGCTCCATGAGTCGCAGATAAGTAAACGATTAATTCCTACCCTGGTAGGGGTGCGACAAGCTTAGGAAGCGCTGCTATATGTTGCTTAAGCTGTTTGAAAGCCTCTTCCGCTTCCGCAGTCCAACGAAAGTCTCCCTTTTTTGTACACTTCTTGAGTGTTTTAAAAAGAGGGAGTGACTTATCCGCTGATTTGGACAGGAACCTGTTCAAACCGGCTAGTTTCCCATTTAGAGACTGGACTTCTTTCAGCGTGCGTGGTGAAGGAAGTTGGATGACAGCCTCTGTTTTTTCTGGGCATGGCTTAATGCCATCTGGTTCTATCAGATATCCCAAGAACATGCCTTCTGTAGCGTCGAAAGTGCACTTCTTGGGATTTAGCTTCATGTTGATCGCCCGTAGCGTTCTAAATGTTTCTTCTATATCGCGCACCACTTCGTCTTCAGTATGGCTTTTTATGACAAGATCATCCACATAAACTTCTAAGTTGCGGCCCACTTGCTTTTCAAATGCGTTATCTACCAATCGCTGGTAGGTGGCGCCCGCATTCTTCAGGCCAAAAGGCATCTTTGTGTAACAGTAGACCCCTTGGCTTATGTGGAAAGCTGTTTTTTCCTCGTCTTCCTTGGCTATTTGGATTTGGTGGTATCCCTTGTATGCGTCTAAGAAACATTTAAATGGATATCCACACAGAGATTCTACCTTCCAGTCTATCTCTGGCAGCGGATAGCAGTCCTGTGGACATGCTTTGTTGAGATCAGTGAAATCAACAAACATCCGCCAACTGCCATCACCCTTCTTGACCATGACTAGATTAGAGAGCGAGTCATGGTAATAGACTTCACGCATGATGCCTGCGTCTACAAGTTTGTGTACTTCCTCCAGAATGGCTTTTGCGCGCTCTGGAGCTTGGCCGCGCTTTTTCTGCCGCACTGGAGAATATCCTTGTTGAATTTTTAGCTTGTGTTCTGCGATCGAGCGTGGCATACCAGTCATGTGCTTTGGTTCCCAGGCAAAGATATCCAGATTCCTCTGTAAGAGTGCGCATACGGCCGCTCTGCCTTTGTCAGACAGCGATCCTCCGATTGATATTTCTTGCTCTGGGTAATCAGGGTGAATTGCGACCTTCAAATTTGGAACTTTAGCTGCGCTCTGTTCTGGGACGTGCGTTGTCTCACATGTAATCGTGTTACATTCTTCTGGTGGCGCAGCGTTGTTGTAAATGGTGACGATGCCGCCTTCTACTTGGAATTTGAGCATCCCATGCGTTGTGGATGGTACCGCGCGCAACGCCGAGATTCCTGACCTTCCAATAATGCCATTGTATGGCGAAGGAGATTTGATCACCATAAAGTTCATCCAGGCTGTCGTGGAGTGTTCCTTATTACCGACAGCGACTAGTAGGCGCAGTTGCCCCATAGGCCATATCTTTTCTCCTGTAAAGCCAGTAAGCGCATTCGTGGCTGGACTTAACTGTCTTTGTATTTCAGGACGCAATCTTTTAAAGCAATGTTCATACATTATATCCGCTGATGCTCCCCCATCGACATACATGCTGTGGATGTCGTGACCCCCCGCATTTATTTCAATGGTAAGTGGTTCTGCCGCTGCGTTGTCCGTAGTTAAGGTGGGGAAGGAGATTTCGCTTCCAGGAGAGAATTTTTGGCTCACCTTTTGCCTAATCTTTCGCTGCCATGATTGTATCATGTAGATAGTATCAGCTTTTTCCTTAGGCGCTTCTTTCTTGCCTCCGGTTCTCTGCTTGTCTTTCCCCTCCTTGATATTTTTAACGAGGTGGTCCAATCTACCTTCTTTCACTAGTTTCTCGATTAGTTGGCGTAACTGGACACACTCATTAGTGGTATGGCCCTTCTGTGCGTGATACTCGCAGTATCCGTTCCCTACGCGCCGATCCTCCGGGGTGCGCATAGGTGGGGCTATTGGAAAGTTCGCACCTTCCGTCGCGAATATCTCCTTTGGAGTTTTTGTTAATGGGGTGTACTTGTCGTTTCCCTTTCCGCTCCCTTGGGTGCGATAACTTTTGCTACGATTGCCACTCTGGTCATTGGATTGTCTCCTTGACTCTTCTTGTGACCTATGGTTCGAGTAGCCTTTCTTGCTATCCGCAGCGGCTGCTTCTCCCTGGACGAAGGACCTCGTGCGCTTCATGAGTTCGTCAAAGGTTAGGGGAACCCTATCATTTAACTTTTTTTATCAAATCTGGGTTATTGATTGCATTCATAAAACCCAATATTTTTAGTATCTCTGGGCACGCCTTGACTTGCATGCATTCTTCCTTAAAGCGTTCCATGAAAGCCCTTGTGGATTCCCCTTGTCGCTGTTTAACCCTAGCGAGTTCGACAGGGTTTTTGGCGCACTTCTTCCTTTGAGTAAAGTTTAAACGAAACGCCTTGCGCAACTCTTCAAACCCACCGATGCTTCTGCGTGGAAGCTTACTAAACCAGTTGCGCGCATTCCCTACTAATGTAGAGTTGAACATATGGCACCACACAGGTTGTGGCCAATTTTCGATAGTGGCTGCTGATTCAAAAATTTTTAGGTGATCATCAGGATCACCTGTCCCATCATATATTTTGACGTTAGCAGGCATGCGCCTTTTCTTATTCTCTGAAAAATCGCTGATGCGCCTAGTAAACGCTCAACTTTTTGGCGACGCCAGGGAAGAGACATGTCTTCCTCTTCCTGGTTGCGGTATTTTCCTCTTGATTTCCAGTGTCCAGTTTCTTTGTCCGAGGAATCACTTGAGGATGAGCGTACTCTTTTGCGATGCTTGCGTCGACTATCATCAGAATCTGAGCTTGCTCCTCTGTGGCGCTTGCGCCGACTATCCTCGAAATCAGAGCTTGAAGGGCTTTCACTTGGGGAGCATCGTCGCCCAAGCCTATCCTGAATCCTGCGTCTGCCAAGCCTAGCGTGGACATTGGCGCGCCGTTTCCCATCTTCATGCTCCTCCAGATGCTGAAAGTCGGCTGCTTCATCATCCACAACCTTCCTTCCAATCCTGGTAAACACTGGTTGTTTGCGGCTATCCTTCTCGCGTCTTTCCTTTCGGTAGCGCGGTGGGGATGCTTCGTACTCAGGGTCGAAGTTGAGCCTGGCGTGCAGACTTTGGCTTGACCTCTTCTTTGCCTCCTCTTGCATGAGCGCAGCCAAGGCTTCGTAGTTTTAAGATACGAAGTCACTTGGCGCTAGTTCAGGCGTGACTCCTTCTAGCGCGATGGAGTCCGTTTCCAGAACAAGATCCTTGTTTCGGATAGGCGCATTTGGTGGCTCGGTGAAGTTTACTTCTGGCATGGCGAGAGGAGTGCGCTGTGGGTCTACCGCGCGAGTACTTGTTGTAGTAGCATTGGTAGTCATAGTGGGCGGTTCTACTGGAGTAAAGAGCAGATCTGAGTACGCTCCTAAGCTTCTAGGCCCACTGGTTGTTCCAGAGGTCTGCTTGGAGGCCGCATCAGTTTGCTGTTTCTTCCCTAGTAAATCGTCATGCGTTTTCTTCGCATGCGGAGTCCGCTCCTTTCCATGCTTCGTCATTCTAGTTCTTAGCAAAGCTCTTAGTGTAGGGTCCCACGGATGGCGCCACTTGTTGATACAAAAGTTGGGCGTTCCTTGATTCCGTACCAATCAGATCTTAATGCTTGAGACCTGCGCACTAAGAAACAAAAAGACACCGTTAGGCTTATCGTGGGATTGTCTCCCACGATTATCCTCCGGCGTAAGAGTAAGTAATCGATTTAGGGTTTGTAGAAGAGTTAGGGTTTTGTAAGTCGTACCTTTGTGAGGGTTGAGATGCCCTCTATATATGGACACGAAATCCTTATTGGTTTCGTGTTCCCCAATCTTCGGTCTATCCCGCGTAGGGCGGTTAGTCGATATATATCCCATAAATAGAAGATATATTATCGCAGCCATAAATAACGTTGGGTTTGGGCCATCGTAAGCCCAAACCGTTATCACAATAGCCCATATCGTGACGGGCTAGAGTCCATTCGTGATTGACTTAAGTATGGGTCGGGTTCGTGACCCGAATACGGACTATACGTCATCACTCATTTCTCTCCAAAACTCTTCTAATACTTCAAGTAAGTGTTTTATATAATTTTTCAATCCTTTATACTTCCATTTGATCTATATATTGATGTATTTTCAAGTATTAGTAGTTAATCATGCAATGTACTTATGTTATATATACCACTTTACACATAAATAATCTCTAACAATAGATCCACAAGTTTTAGTAGTAACCTCATGAAATCCACCATTTTTGGTGATGTTTAGGAACCCATGACACACTAAGAAGGTGTATGGTAGGATTGGATTAGTTGTGGTGTTGATTGAATGCGTTTTGAACAAGTCTTGAACCATAAAAGTGATTTTTACAACTTATAGAAAAGGTTCTGTGCAAGATCGTGAAATCTGGAAAACTCAGTAGACTTTGAACTATTTTGGCCTTCATATTCATAAAATACTTTCAAAAATGAAACCGTGGGCGCTTGAATGAGTAAAAACCGACTTACGACGAGAAAGATATGATTTTTCTAAGTTTGGCGACGAAAAACTAATTTCTGAAAATTTGCGTGCTGTTTTCCCAAGTTCAACAACGAGGTGTTAGATGTGATCTAGATGACCCAAACTACTGAAATTATGTTAGTTCATGTTAATACGAAGCCGTGGATATAAAGAACGTAGAAAATGAGCTTATAACGACAAAGATACACGCGTTTGAAGTCCGACGATTCCAACAAAATTCCATCAGCTTTTAACAAAAATGTTTCTAAGTATAGAAAAACTGTTTTTGCACAACACTACATTGAGAGCCGTATTTCTCATTGATTGAGACCCATATGGTCAAACGTTAAACAATACGACTTCAAGACATCGTTACAAAGTTTTCAAAAACACCGAGCTTATTCACTAACACTTAACGAGCACACTTTCATGGCTAGTTTTGTGAGGCCATTTGGTCACATATTTTCAAGTAATGAAAAATGATAATTTTTACGACGAAAACACTATAAATATCGATAAATCACCAAACGACGATCGTGGGATATCGTTGCAACGTAGCTACACGAAAAGTGTTTATTAACTTAACGAGACATCAAAAATATATTTTTCGACGATGAACATTATTTTCAAAGTTCACGAGTGGTATCGATAACATACGTATTTGCATATGTTGCGTAAATTCATGGTTACATTAGATACATCATTCATAATAGGTTGCGGTTAGAGACCGAGCCACATTTCATCATATCCACTATTGTCATTGTGCTATCGCATCAGGTGAGTTTTCATAGCCCCGTTTTCAATTGATTATATAATTTCTAAACTCTCGGGGGAGAATACATTCCACATTTATACATACGGACCAAAGTATCAAAATTCATTTACATTGCTTAAGTTACATCATTGCCCAGATTAAAGTCCCCTTTATTTATCATGAACCGTTAATTATGGAAGTGAACGAGAGTGAGTGGATAGATCTATTGAGAGTGACGCCTCCGTTCGGGTTGGTAGCTCCAACTGGTCATACGAACGCATTTCATTTTAATCATATTAGAGTGGCTGGCAAAGCACTCGGTTTGGGGCATTTCATTCAGTCTAGCTTCGGGGTCATGAGCTTAAGAGCTAATGTATTATTTTTGTGGCATTTATGTTATACACCTCATACTTTTGGTTACCGTAGGAACTATTCATTTACATGAACCTATGATCTCACCAACATTTTTGTTGACCATTTTTAGCAATGTATTTTCAGGTAATTAAAGTATGCGCAACATGGCCTGCATTTGAACCTATTTTGGAGTCGTGGTGACGACGCGTCTCACTTACCTTTTATGCACTTATTATCGTTTGATTTATATAAACTTATTTCCGCAACATGAAACATCTTTTGGGACCTAACTTTTGTAACTCTGAATGTTTTTAATTAATCAAACAATGTATTTTCAAAACGACACTTTAGGTCGCTCAACATAACTGTAACTGTGGTGCTATCGTCAGTCACGCCCTCAAGTGTTCCATTCCGCTGCAAATCACCAAATTTGGGGGTGTGACATGGTGCCATGCACTCTTTTGCAAAGTGTCATTTCCTGTGACAGTTATAGCATTCTATCTTTGACTTATCAAACCCCATGTTGTCCTGACCATTGACTTTGAGCTGCCTTCCTATTTTCTTCAAGAATCTTCTTGCCCTCATTTTCAACATTGCCATCTGCCACTTCAAGTGCATCTCTTCAAGATCATCTGGATGAATCTGTTCTATGTCCTCATGTACAATCTAAGAACTGTTAGTTTGACCAGCCAAGAATGCATAGATAACAACATCTCTTAAATTATCAAAGTTTGCAGAACTAGTAGTATTAACTTGAGTACCAGCAATAGTAACTCCATGAGTAGTATTAACTGCTTCATTAGTAGTGCCAGAACTATTATTGGAGGAAGACACAAAAGCCATGTTTTGTGTGCTTGAAGATGAGCTAGATGACCCTTTGACTTCAGGTTCATACACTTTTAGATTGTTGTACAGATCATCTATGCTCATTGTATCTTGATCATCTTTGTTTCTCCACACCACAATATGTTTATGCCATTCTGGTGACAAGCTTCTTAGAAACTTCTGATTTATATCCTCTTGGGGAATTATTACTTCCACAAGTGCTAATTGAATAACAAGTTTCTGAAGTCTGTCAAAGGTCTGATCAAGATTCTCAGAACTTGGAGCAGCAAAGTTCTCATATTGTTGCTTCAAAAGATTCTTCCTAGTCTTTTTAGTAGCAGCATTCCCTCCAAATCTCTTCTCAATAGCTGCTAACAAAGACTTAGCATCTTTGATAGGATTGAAAGTCAACTGATATTCATTAGGAATGCCCTTCATAAGAGTGCTTCTAGCTTTAATGTACAATCTTCTTTGTGCCTTTTCTTCAGCAGTTTTAATATGCACAATAGTCTTTGGTAACGAATCACCATTCTCTATAACCTCCCATATAGAATAATCCACCATCTGAATGTACTGCTCTATTCTCATTCTCTATAGTTCATACTCACCAGACATGAGCATTGGCACCTTTGATGCAGTAATCATATGTGTAGATTCTGAATCCATGTCATCTGTAAGATCTGAACAACTTTGAGCTTAAACAGATTCTTCTTTATCACAGCTTCTAGATCACAAGCTCTGATAACACTTGTTGATCCCAGCAATACGCTTGATCGAATTCCGTAGCTTGTATGGTTTAGTTATCTTAGATAAATCTAAAACAACTAAGTATAGAAACTGTCTTAAAGTTTATCAAACACAATACACAATCTTGTATTTGATCTTGAGAAGAACTTTATAGCAATATAAGAGTAAACACAGAACACAATTGTATCAAACAAAACACTTCAATATTATTTATATAATACGAATACTCAATAGTATTAGGGTTTAAAACCTTGAAGTTCTATTAAAAACGTATATCAAACTCTATGCCCTAGGACCTCCTTTTATAGACTAAGAAGTCCTAGTCGGCTTACAATAACTTTCTATACGAGATAAATCGTTTCTATATTTATCTAACCGACTATACAATGTATATCTCTTCTGCAGTCTTAACTAAATACTCTAGCAACAGTAATATTAACTTTGGTAGCATTAACTCTTCAGCAGTTGTAAGTTTATACCAGCAGTACTAACTTTGTTCCAGCAGCATTAACCACTTAGAGTATTTTCCTTGAAGTCTTCCAGCAATCATAATGTACTCTAGCAGTCTTAACTTCATCTAGCAGTCTTAACTCTTTAACCAGCAGCAGAAACATACTTAGAGCTTTTTCATTGTAAAACCTGAGTAGCTGTAATTTCTTAGAGTAGTCTAAACCATTCAAGCATCAGCAACTCTTGAAAGCTTTAATTCCCAACACTATTATTGATGATACGTGAGTCATGACATGGTAAACATATTTGTAATTATGTGACATATATAATTGTTATGAGTGTCATAACCACTATTCATATTTAGTCACACTTGATTGGGAATTTGATACAAACATTTAAGATTTTAAACAGGAACGTATTCACCCCCCCTACGATTCTACGATTGAAATCAGAGTCACGTCGCACTAGTTTTCAAAACAAATGGTTTTTAAAATAGAGTACGGTCCGCGTATCAAATTTCTAATTAAGAGAGATTAAATATGAAAAGTGTTTAGTTGCTAAACTTGTGCTAAAATGCTTTGTTGCTCAATTCGTACTATTTTTGTTGGTTAAATACACTTCGTATACTAGCTTGAAGGAAACGAATTTATACACGAAAAACGTGTTTTTGTTTACTGGCGACGGTCCTAAAATATATGGACGGTCCCTTAAATATTTATGGGACTGTCAGTATTTAAGGGACCTTCATCAGAATAGTGTAAATTTTGAAAATTCATATAAAATCAACCGTAAGTCCATATGACTCGTGCCACCCGCCAATTTAAAGGTAATATAGTCCACTTTCATTTAAAAATACTTTCAAGTATTGCTTCCAAACTTAATTAAGTCTTAAATGCAAATTGCTACATAGTAGTCAAAACCGTATGTCACGTTTTAACGTAAAACTAGCTTTTTGCTATTTCTCTCGAGTCGGACATCTTTAGTAAATGAATTTTCAAAAATGGTGTATTTTTCTTTTCAAAATATCGATCTTAATTAATTTTTAAAATGGGGAGGATAATTCTTTTCGAAACAAAATCAAACAAGTACATACTGTTGTATCTAACATAAAAAACGATTACGAATATCTTTATGAGTGCTATGCTAAATGATTATGTGTTTTCTTATGTTTTAATGTTTTAGTAACTCACTTAGATATTTAGACTAAGTTTATTAATCATGTATGACGAAAACAATTGTCTTACACAATTATTTTTACAAAGGTTCAAGTCTTAAAATGTGTCACCTTAAAATATTTAACACTTCTGCAACATGATTTCTAAAACATTACATGCACTTATCTTGGTTGTCCATAGGTTGTTTAATCAAGAGAAAGGTTTATAATAATACATTAGTATTTAAGAAAATGTATTTTTGAACCTTGCATATATTTGAACACACACTAATTGTTTCAAACATGTAGTCATAAACTATTTTTATATAATTTGTGTATTGTATAAAAATGGTTAGGATAACTATTTTTTTTACTTATGAAATGTCAAAAACTATGCACATTATACGTAATAATAAATAGTTTTCGCACACAAAAATAAATGACAATCTTGAATCATTAAGTTAACATGTCATTATTATTAACCTCACATATACAACTAGTATTAAATTTGATGGAGCACATTTCATAAATCTTTATTTATTTTCGTTATTAAAAAGAGTGGTCGTGAGGGTCAATAAAGATTTCGAGCATATATCAATTCATTATTCAAATTATGATTGATATCCTTATCGAATCTAATTGACAAGTTTTCGAGTATAGACATGAAATTGGAATCATTATTTGTTTAGCTTCAAGATATAATCAAAACATAGCGAAATGTATTATCTTGAACCTACATACTCAATCACACTCGATTGGTATGAAAATAATGACGTCCTTCTCAAGACGAAAAGAATATGCATTGGATCATAACTCACACTTATTTTGATGATGTCATATTAAGTCTTCTTGTCCAATGGTTGTGTTCCAAATGTTAAACTAATAAGTTTAAAATATGTTTAAAATACACAACGAAGTAGGATTGACGACTTGGATGTTTCATCTAAAATATTCACGCAATTTACGTTGCAATGCAATTTGTAAATGTGTCATTTCTGAAAAATCAAACACGAGCAAACAAACAACATATGTAAACTTTGCTCATGAACGAGTCAAGACTCAAAATCACATGTCGCACATAATACATCATCAATCTTTAAGAAGATAACATGTATTTCAAAAGGATAATTTATATCCTATGCATCTCATTCTCCTTGTAACATGAATGGTTATATTATAAGAGAATACGTCATATCTTGCTTACACTAGTACAGATTTGGCCTACGGTCACACATGTGGTATTTTGAACGGCCACACAATAACTTATTTGTGTGACTAAATGTACCAGAATAAAATAAACAGCCACACTTGATCCGACTTGTGTGACCATTTCGGAATTACATCTGAGGCTACAGCCACACATTTGAATATTTTCATGACTATACGTATCTGGTAAAAAAAAATTAGACTTTTTATTCACTTATAATTTGGGACGTGTGACAGATACAAATAAGGTTGAAACATTAGTCACACTATATATATACATATGTGACAAATATATGTCACTTAATTGAAAAGTGTGACCAAAATCCATATATGGTCACACAAAGTAATTGTGTATGTGGCTAAATCATATACTCAAGTTTGTCACACATTACTTAAACGTGACTGCTAGTTTTTGTTGAAAATTTAGCCACATATGAATTTGAAATGTGTGACAACTGAAAAGTAAGTCTGAAGCATTAGTCACGATGTACATTTAAAAGTGACAAATATATGTCACACACTTGAACAGTGTGACCAAATTTCATATATGGTCACACTAAACCATAGGCATACATGATTAAGTGTGACCAAAATTCGATACAAATGGTCACGTAAGTTAATATGTGTGTCTAAAGTTAAGTGTGTGTTTGCCTACCAATTCCTAATGTGTATGGTCACATTTAATTGTAGCACAATCATGTGACTATAGGCTATACAATAGTCACACCATACCACAAATGTTCATCTAAATTATGTTTTTGGCCACATTATAAGGGTATTATATGTGACCAATACATTCAAAATAGTCACACTGTGAAATATTCATGTGACTATTATGTATAGCAAAATTTGAACTCCGTTATCATTAACCTTGATATTAGTCAAAAATTTCTGATAACTTATGCAATAGTCAAAAATTTCAAAATCTCAATGTTTTGGCTCCATTGTAAGCATTTATGTTGTCTTTAGTCCTATCTAGTTGTTCAACAACCACATTAATTGTACCATATGATATCATTTTTTTTCCTGCATTATATAATACCCCAGTTATCATCAAATCTTTATCATATCAATTGCTTTTCACCATAGATGCACAAAATGGTTGTCAAATGGTCTGCATTGACTGTTGGGTTGAAAGTGAAAACAAGGCTGGATTGACCTTTTTTCACGGCGTCCCCCTTATATGGATTTCAGGTGGTATGTTTGTCCAGTGTGCCTTGAAAGAAGGGGAACACCATCTTTTACTGGTAGAGGTGGTGTTACAAGGGAAAACACAACTACAACAGATAGTAGTGGATATGTAATTGGCTTACATATTAATGCATCTACAAGAGTTGGTGCTTACATAGGCAGTGGTGATGAAGAAACTGAACCAACTACAACTCAAACAGCAAGTGGAGTATGCCCATGTCAAGCACCAAGTGAGGAACCTGCTACTCAAAAACCAATTAAAGAATCTGCAAGTCAAACACCTAATGAAGAACCTCCAACTCATAAACCAAGTGATTCACCTGCTAGTCAATTAACCAAGTGAATCACCTGCAAGAAATGCTACACATTCTAGCAGTAATAACTATACATGTTTATCTCATAAGTGGTAATAACTATACATTCTAGCAGTAATAACTATACATGTTTATCTCATAAGCAGTAATAACTATACATGTTTATAAGTCAAACTGGGTTATTCCAAACACTCCACAATGTGTTTTTCAACTATACATGTTTATCTCATAAGCAGTAATAACTATACATTCTAGCAGTCTTAACTCTAACTCTAGCAGTCTTAATTCTATTTCTTGTCCTTGGGTCCTAGATACTCTCCCATCTTCCTGAGCAGTTCATATGCCATGTCATCATAAGTAAGCTGAAGCTTGAGTATTTTCTTCCCACGCAACATCTGATGTAGAATGTCTTTGTGAAACTTTAAAGGGTAATCCTTTTCTACAAGCATGTAGATCACCAACTCATTTACACTTAAAGCATGTACTTAACATCGTTGAATTTTTTCCATTCTTTAACAGTATTGTGCGTTATTCTTCTCCAACATTCATCCTCATGATTTGGTTCAAACATTACCTTTAAGTAATTCCAGACTTCTCTATCATAAGCTTGTTCTGGTGTCTTATTACCAAATATTTGTTTGAGTAATTTCCATAGAGCTATCATATCTCGTCTATCAAAATTATGAACCATGTAAAGAAAGCTTACAAACCTTCTAGAAGAACCATCATGCCTCTTAATATCGTAATAAACTGTTTCCCCATGAGATCCAGATTTATAATCAACAATGGTTTGTTTGACACTTAAAGGTTGTGCATCCATGGCTTCTCCTACAGAGACAACTGCAAGTTCAGTGTGAGCTTGCATTTGTTCTTTAGCAATAGCTTGCTCAGTTTGTTCTTGTTTTCTCTTTTTACTGCTTTCTCTTTCCAACTATTCACCTGCTCTCTTTGAACTTGTTTTCTCTTCTTTCTTTTCTTCACTGCCCTTCACCACCTCAGCATTCAAGAAGCGTTCATTGTTTCTCTTGGCAATTGCATATAATTCTTCAATTCTTTTATCATCCAAGAATTTCAAATCCTTTAGTTTCCAACTGGCCACATTCTTCAAATACCTGCACATGAGATCTCTTTGTTTTGGAGTGGATGGCTTGTTCTTCTTAACTGCATATCTTTGTGCAGCATACAACTTCTTTTTTGAATCAAAAAATTCTTTCAGCATCCTGGCTTTTTCATCTACTAAGTACTTATCTTGCTCTTCTTTATGTATTCTCTTAGCAAGCTCAGAATCAGCTTCAACCTGAGCCCTTTCCTCATCCCATGAAGCTATTAACTCTGCATCTTTTTCTTCTTGTATTCTCTTTTGTTCCAAAATTCTCTGATGTTCTGCTTCATACTATTGTGCTAATTTCTTAGCAACTTCAGCATCAACATTTAATTCCTCTTCTTTTAATAATGGTTTCTCCACAGGCTCTTCAGTAAGAATCCCTTTACCTTTGCCTTGTACATGTGGAGTTGATCGTTTAGCTTTTGGAGAGGACGATGGCTCTTGTATCACAACACCTTTGGTTACTGGTTTTGCTGTCTTCAGCTCAGCAAGTACACTAACAGCAGTTGCAAAAACCTTTGGTGTAGCAGTACTAGCTTTTGTAGTACCAACTGTAACTGGCTCACTAGCACTATCAGCAGTTGTAACCTTGCCTAGACGATGATCAATCACCACTTGATTCCCTTGGTTATCAGCAACTAAAAATTCCATTGGATCACTCTCTTCACCAATACTTTTACCCTCTTTATCCTCCCCTGAAACTTGGTGTAACCACTCGTAAAATTTCCTAATTACTTTACAGAATTATTATCCTTTTTCCACGGGTAATTTTTTTTTACTTATTTGAATGTATCTCTCATCTTATGTGACGTAGATCACATCATTGATAAACGTGCTCCCACAAGACCTGCCTAACAAACCTAATGTTTATTTCATAAACATATCTATATGAAAACATTACAATATGCCATTTTCCACTTTACGATAAATCCTTAACAAAAGTACAAATAAAACATTCATTATTTGAATAGAGTTTCTAGGAAACCCTAAAATTCATCACAACACCAAATATGATTAACTAAACCTCAGAACATAAAAAAAATACA
This sequence comes from Artemisia tridentata subsp. tridentata, assembly GCA_021014915.2. Lineage (NCBI taxonomy): Eukaryota > Viridiplantae > Streptophyta > Magnoliopsida > Asterales > Asteraceae > Artemisia > Artemisia tridentata. The sequence goes on along the minus strand of CP139502.1, from coordinate 218,486,887 downwards.
ACATATCTGAGTTTATGTACAAGTTACTAAAGCACTAGAAACCCTAATTCCATATCAGCTCCCGGTAAAACCCTAATTTCATGAAATCATGATTTTATGTATTCATTTCACAAACCCTAATTTATTTATACAATATTTTTACAAAATATTAAGTTTACAAATTATTTAAGCTAGTGTATAAGTCATTGATGCATAAACTCATTTATTTACAAAATCTTTATTAAAATCATATTTATATTATTTTTAGAGCATAAATTACAACCCATACATGCATAATTCTTAAAAATTATTTTTCCTAAACTCCTTAAATATTTTTACAAGTCTTTTAGCTCAAAGTACAAGTGCCTAATGCACAAAAACTATAAATTCCATTGAATTACCTTTTAACTTAATAAAAACTGAACAAATAAATTTTATAAACTAGTAAACTATTAAAACTATATTTTTCACACTTCCTAAATTGTTGTACAACTAAATTAAGCCTAAAGTACAACTCACATAATCACACTCCATCTTTTCCCATGTAATTCGAATTATACTTATGTATATATATCTTAACTAATTTTCTAAATAACAAAACTCTTAAACTAAATTAGTTCTCATCTTTAAACCCTAGTTACAACCTACCAATGCCTATTGTACCATCACCTAAAGCATCACACGCCCCTCCTCATAAAATCTGGTTCGAACCTAACTAAATACCTTAACTAAATTTTACTTATAATGAACCTAGCCAAGACACACTCCATGCCCTCTCCTAAAAACCCTTCCACATATACACCCTCCCCTTCAAGCACCCCTCTCATTGGTAGCTAAAACCCTTGCCCCATATTCGCCCACATCTCCTCCCTTACACCTTCCCTCTCCTCCTATCCATGTGGCATACTTCTCCATATTTCTGTCATCCTTGTCTCAAGACTTTGTTCCCTTATCACTTCATCAAAACCCTTAATAACCACATCCATAAATAACAGCCAACTTCACCTCTTATACCCTCATCCATTCGACCAAACACCAAAACCATCCCTTTCATTTCAATCCTGAACACAACCCTAAATACAATCTCAACACCAGCCCTAGAAATTCCAGAAGAGGAGAATCTAACATGTTCAAGAAGCAATCCATTCGAACCTCATAGACCCTACTCGAACCTTAACCCCAAGTAAGTCTTCCACTTTTATTTTTACTTCAGTTTATTTGTTTTAAATACATCTAAAAACATCAACACACAACCCACTAATAACGAACATGATCAAGAACATTAGTTTTTCATTTCTTTTCCTGGTCTGATCGAACAGGAAGAATAAACACACCCATAATATTCGAATTATTGTCTAAACAAATCAAGCACATGTTAAACATGATTAAACACATCAAATATAATCATAGCATACGTAAAAACCCTAGTCATAATCTATAAAAACCCTAAAACCCAATCGAATGGTTTTGTCTGTGTTCCAGTCGAACCAAATACGCCCCACAGCCCAACTTTCGATTTGAAAACCAACACTCAAACAACCCTATTAAATTCTGGTTTTTGGCATGCGTTTAGAACACCCAACAAACAAAATTTAGAAACAAGAATCATGGAAAATGATAAAGTTTTCACAAAGTTATCGGGGTCTAAAGATTGCCATGTATCGCTAAATAAGAATAAGGTATTTCCAGTTATTTAATTTTCTGTTCTACTCGACTAGTTACCCAACTTCTGACCTGTAAATCGACCACCTAGAAGTCTTTATAAAATCTGGTTCTTGGCATGTTTTAAGTTCACCCAGTAAATAAAACTTAGGAAAAAGAATCGAATGAAAAGGTTAAACAAGCTAGGAGATATCGAGTCTTGAATTTTGCCCCATATCGCTAAAGTTGGAAAGTAAGTACCAGTTATTTATTCTTCCACTTTAATCGACCTAAACTACCAACTTTCAACCTCATTTTCGACACCCATAAGATCTCTAAAAATTTTATGTTTTTGGGCACATCAAAGTTGAGCCAGCAAACTTGTTTTAGGAAGAAAAATCACTTAAAACCATCGAGTGGTTTAAAAGATATTTGCGTTCAACGTTTGGTCTATCGCTAGTCAAAAATCAAGTTTCCAGATTTGTTATTAAAACATGATCGACCACCCGACTTTTGAAATATTATTCGACCATCAAACGAATTTAATAAACTATGATCTTTGACATGTTTAAAGTCGACCTAGCTGCCTTTTTATAGAAAACAAGAGCTCGTTAAATAATCCCGTTTTCGTTAAGATATTTGTGTTCAAAACTCTAGCCAAATTAAATATTTCATACGTGTGATTTTTATTAAATTAAAGTTTTAGGGTTGATTTTGTAAATAAATATTATCAAGGGTTATTTTCAGTCAATAACAAAAGAACAGGGTAGAAATTCTCATTTCTGAAACTTGAGGGTAAAAACTGTCATTTTCCAAAAGTCCAGGGTGTGAACTGTCATTTGACCAAACCTTAGGGATTAAAGCATAACTTTTCATAACCATTATCCTTATCATTTCTACTTTATTTCCTGAACCAATATTAACGAAATACGTTTATTAACGAACAAACCGAACCGAAACTTACAGATAAAAGATAAGATAAAATCTTACTTTTGAAACTACATATTGGCTCAATTAAGCATTTAACCATTAACCAAAGTATTGCAGAACGAAACAAAATAAACATATAATCATCAGAAATGATTACTAAATATTGGCATAACAACCCAGGTCACTTGTCCGGAGACGTTTATCAACTTTCTTTCATTTTGTTTTCCATCCAGATTGTCAAGGTGAGTTCATAACCCCTATCTTTTAAATGTTTTGAATTATTCTTGGGGGAGATACATGCTCATAACATTTACAAACATTGTTTGCATTTATATGACTTATGAATCACTAATGGACTTTTTCCCATATTAAACACAAGTAATTTTCCAACGTTACTCTTATTTTATTGCCTTAAGCTAAGTTTAATTAAGCCAAAAGTCCTCCCATCATGAACCTCTAATCACCCGCAAACCAGGGTGAGCGCGAATATTGTGGATAGATCTATTGGGCTGACAACCCCTTTGTGTTACCGTAACGTAACCCAAAGCATTATATTTGAGATGAATAAAGAGATGTGGCAATCTCCTACCCGGGGGCAAGGTTACCTACATTTAATTATGGGGTAATTATTACATCATTAGCTCATGACTGTTGATGTTCTGTTAATGTTTTGCATTTCATGAGACTTAGTGCAATAAAATACATCCTTCCCTAATAATAATTGTATTCTTTGCAATTATTACGTTTAATCTTGTGTTTAAATGATTTCCAACTGAACTGAACGACATATTTCTGAATAACTGGACAAACTATTTCTGAATCATTGAACAACGTATTTTTGACAACAGAAACTGGCTTATTTCTGAATAACTGGAACCATCACATTTCTGAATAAATGAAACATTTTCATTTATGAAACTTTATGAATTCACTTAATCTTTGTGTTGACATTTTAGCATGTATTCTCAGGTTATTGGAATCATGGATTGGCACGGGATTGGCTATGGACTATGTTATCATTCAAACCAATAATATAATTTTATTAATGTATTTTGGAACCTCCTACTGGGACCTGCATATTGTAACTCTGATATAAATGAATGATAACAATTTTATCTAAAACATCTAACTTTCGAGTCGTTTTCTATCATCATGACTGTGAACTGTTTAGTAACCCCCCAACTTATATTTCCGCTGCGAATATCGAAAACGGGGGTGTTACACTTTGCCTTCATTCCCCCCCCCCCTGTTTGGGAGCATCCTTAGAAGCTTCAGAAGATTTAACCTTGTGTTTGGGAATTCTTGATCCTTTGACTCCTTCTAAATACCTAACCCATCTCTTCAAAGCCTTTATCTCCCCACCTTGAACTTTAATGACTCCAGCTTGAACTTTGATGACTCCATCTTGAGAAGCAGCTGTTGTTTGCAGATCAACAATTTGTGCAGACAGCTTGGCACGGGTATCCTTCAATTCATTCAAAAGTTGCATACTATCCTCACCACTTCGGCTTGTGTTACCTAGCCCGAGAGGTGGATCATTGGAAAAGTTAAGTTCAGTCTCACCCCTAGGATGAACATATGAACCCCCCATTGTTTCCATGTGAGTGGGTCCTTCACCTGAATCAGTTCCATGTGGACCGGACTCATTAGAAGTTGTCTTGGTTCAGGTCTTAATGATGTTACCACTGTCCTGTACTGCTGCTAAGCTAGACACAGTAGTGGCAGCCCTTGCCAACATGTCACTCCCCCCTTCAGTGACAGCCTCATCTGCAATAGTTGGTATAGAACCACTAGCAAGAGGTAGCTCAGTGTTCTTGGTGTTAGTCCTACGTTTATAGGTCTTTTGTTGTTGTTTAGATGATGTAGCCAAAATTGTAGGTGTGTGATGGGTACCAGCTGGGATTGCTGAACCATCACCCATTTGGGTTTGGGCTAGTGCCACCATTGTTGGAAACAAAGGTGTCACTGTCCCTGAAAAACCTTTTCCAACCCTCCTAATATTAGCAAAAACCTTTTTGGTAAGGCAGGGAGTGGAATAAACATTTTTGTGATTTTTCTTATTTTTAAATTGGTTGTCCAAAAAGAGTTGCAAAAACCTTGGATATAGAAAACATTTAGCCGAAGAACTATCCAAGTTCTTAACCATACTTGCAAAAATTAATTTTGAAAAATTAAATCTTTGAGTATTCTCAGCCAAACAAATTATAGCAGAAGCTAAATTACTGCTAAATTCATTCCACGTAGTGGTCTTTGGACTTAGACACACTAAGACAATATGAATTAAGAATTTCCACTGAGGTGAAAAATTACCTTTATAAAACTTTAAACCATCTGATTTTCTCTCATAGCTCATCAGTGAAAGTTTTTCAAATATTATAGTATTTGGAAGATTCTCAACTCCGTTAGCATCATCTAGGAGAAGATCTCTTCGAATAGACGCCTCTGTAATGATAATCCTCTGCCCATCTACAAGGGCATGGATTTGTGCTTCCCCATTAATAGTTTTGACCTTAGCAGACGACCAAAACTGGATAATGTTAGAAGTATATGTAGTAGGTTTTACTGTTAATGCCAACTTAATATAGCTTGCATTAAGGAAATCAATGATCTCAGTAAAATCTACAGACTCATTGGATTTTTCTAAAAAGGCAACATTATTATGAGGTTCGGTAAAAGTTAGGTTCGACATTATGATTTGATTTGGGGGTTTTGCAATATGACGATTAAAATTCGTTTAGGCCGTGGAAGAGAGAGAGTAATGTGTACGTGAATATGATTGTGTGCCGCAATTGGGGATTTATACCCTTTAAGTAAAAAGTGACACAAACGTACCCTGCACTCCGAACCAGTACTAACGGATAACCAGCAGTACAAAGTTTTCGCTACCAGTACAATTTTTTTCCTAGCAGTACAAACGTACCCTGCACTCCCAACCAGTACTAACCAAACACCCCTTTAACATCAGGGGAAACACAATTATCATAAACTAATAATAATAACTGCATTCAAATATCATAAACTTGTATGAATTGGAAAAGTTAAGTCATATATTAAACCAAGTCAAAATAAGTTTACATTTACATAGGCAAAATATAAAAACAAAAGATGCATTAAGAAATAAATAAAGTATCTTGAATAGTTTTGTAAACATCAACTATTTTCTCTCTTGTTTCTTCTATTACTTTGTTCCTATCATCAACTTTCTTCTGATGCTTCTCAATGATCTCTAAATCTTTCTTGTTCCTTTCTTCCAACATCTTTATACACTTGTTGTAATATTCTATCAATGTGTTTTCAGTACCATACTGGCCTTTATTACATTTCTCCCAAATTTCTTGGGATATGCCAAAATTTTTATATTTATCAGGGATTGGAGGAGGAGAATCATCCCTTGGGCGTTTGTTTTTGTTTGAAACAGGAGTTGAAGAGGATTCAGCCGTTGAAATTTGAAATATAATATCTAATGAAAATATCAAAGGAGTTGTATATGAACGGTTTTCCATGTCGATAGGTATAAATAGGCTGGAGAGGTATACGAACGGTTCCCAATACTTTAGGCGGGAAGAGGGACCATGGAAATGCACCAAAAGTAAACAGATGGATAATATTGGTCTGATTTGGTTTGGATTGACTAGTGTAGTTGATTTGGAATTATGTTTGGTGTTGAATCGACTAATTGACTTTTTGATTAGGGTAATTGATATTTTCTATATTAATGATATTAAATCTGATTAGGGTTTGACTCGAAAAAATGAAACCGAGGGAATATTTGGAATGATTCGCGATCAGGTTCATTATTATTGACCCGAGGAAAGTGTGTGCGTTAAGGTTGCGTTAATGCACCTGCGTTAACCCCTTAACGCCACGTTACGGTGAGCTATAATAAAATTAAAAAAAAATCATTTCTACCCCCTTCTAGAGTACTATGTATCCGTTGTGTTTAAAAAAAAATTACAAAACACCCCCTTGGTTCTTAAGCGGGATAATCAAATTCAAATTCAAAAATTCAAAATTCAACTACAAGCGAGATAATATAATTTCAAATTAAAATTTCAGGGTGCCTATATATATACAACACCACTAGAGTATTATTATCACACACACAACTCACCGGTTGTGGAACAACCGGCAAATCCCTTTGGACTGAGTGAGGATGAACTCCGACTTTTGGGGAGCAAGACGAGGAAGTGAGCAGAGAAATTGGTTTGATATTCTGGAAGCAAAGTATGATGATGGGGAGTTTAGGTCCTTTTCGAGTGAGGATGGTTCGGTTTCAGATGATTCCTTTTCTTAATTTGTAGTTTTAGTTTCTATTAATCGCACTATGTATTGTGTTTTAAGCAATGTTGTAAAAATCGGCCGTGGCGGCCGATTAATCGCCGATATATCGGTTATCGGCCGCCGGCCTTGTCGAATTATGCAAATCGGACAAAAAATCGGTTTTGGGAAAAAAAGGGCCAAAAATCGGCCAGAAATCGGCCATATCGGCCGATTAATCGGCCATATCGGCCGTATCGGCCAATTAATCGGCCATATCGGCCGTATCGGTCAACTTTAAAAAAATAAAAATTTAGGCATTCTACTTAATTTGGGGATCGTTTATTTCACTTATAACACACAATGAGCCTCATAATCAGAATTGAAGCCTTTTATTGAGGTTTGGAAACATAGTTGGCTTGGAATCAGTTATGATCTTTTGTTTGGTCTCCAGAAATACCCAAAACATGCCAAAATTGCGAAACCGATTAATCGCTGCAGGGTGGTCGACCGCCACACCACCGATACGCGATTTTTGCAACATTGGTTTTAAGTTTAATTTTTCTATTAAAGGTGAAAAGGTTAAAGCTGACGTGGCAGTGTGTTAAACTTTAACACTGAGTGACCATTGGTAATGCTCTTAAATTTGGTTAACTACGAAGTAAGGAAATTAGAAGTGTACGTGAGACCATGGTTGTTAGGATCCCGATCCTGATCTTAGGATTTACGATTTTACGATACTGCAAAGCAAAAACGATCCGGATCTTACAAAGGATCTTTGAAAGCTTAATACTGTAACACCCCCAATTTCGTGATACGCAGCGGAATTCAAATTGGGTGTTACTTCATGGCACAACAGTTGAATAGTAAAAAACGATCACCAATTTAGTCGTTTTAAAAGATTTAACGTTCGAATATGAGAGTTTACAAAATGATGTCCCAGTGGTTTCAAAGTTTATTAAATAGGTTTTCGAATGATAATAAAATTTATAGCCTTCATAAGTATTCGTGCTCCTCCGTGCCATCCCTGCTCATTATGGACCTGAGATAAATACATGCTAAAAGCGTCAACACAAAGGTTGGTGAGTTCATAGAGTTTGTAAGTTAAAACTGTTGATTTCCAAAATCAAAGAGTTTGTGAGTCCATAGTTGTTGTAAATAAATAGTTGATTATCAAAATCAAAGAGTGAGTAATACCATAGTGTTTATAGTTAAACCAGTTGATTATCAAAATCAAAGTGTGAGTAATACCATAGAGTTTGCATAAAATCAGTTGATTTTCAATAGTTCCAAGTTTAGATAATAATTGTAACAAATAAAAGTATTAATACAATAAGCGGTGGGTTATGATATTATACACCCCTTGTTCGTTTGTTAGCCCTAACCGGGTCAACACAAAATAGTTATTGTTTGCCAGGTAGTGATTTTTTGCTATATAGTGAAAACAAGTTCAAGTTTAATAAAAATAATGGCAATACTGTATCATGACTACAGTATCGTTCTATTGCTCCAAGTCTCATGAAGCTCAACGTTTAACAGGCATCAAAATGATGTAAAGTATATAGGCCCTCGAGATGGGTATTTGCCAATAACCCATAAGTTTGTTCAAATAAAGTGCGCGTGGGTGGCGCATCCTAGCAGACCCAAACGGGGATTGTCAGTCCCAAATAGATCTATTCACAATTATTTACGTTCACTCGCAAGTGATTAAGGTTCATGATATGAGGGACTTCGAACATGGCAAAAAAGGTAAACTTAGGCAATAGTGAAGCAAGTATAGCATACAGTTGAAAATCACTTGTGATCATGTTTATAGTAGGTATCTCTCCATGAGATATAAAAATGTATAAATGTGAATTCATAAGTTCGTAGTAATCCGCAAAAGTTTATAGTGTTCTTTAAAAGTAAGTGTTACGTTTCAATAACAAGCAGAGTGGTTTATCACCTAAGTATAATGTTAAAGGTAAACTAGTAAAGTTTATATGAAATACAAGCATGTATTTCCACCATAAGTAATTCAAAATAGGTAAAAGAGTGGTCTATGGAACTCACAGTAGTATGTAAAGTGTAGAGTACTTGAAAAATAATAGCAAGTAGTTTAAGCATGTATCTCCCCCAAAACGTTTATAAAACAAGTAAAAGTAGGGGCCATGAACTCACAGTAATCCGTGAAAGTTTCTAAAGTACTTGTATAAATAATTGAATATGGTTTGAGCATGTATCTCCCCCAAAAGTAGTTCAAAATGTATAAAAGTAGGGGCTACGAACTCACCTGATGCGATAGCAATAATGACGAAAGTGGATTCACTGAAATGTAAATTCAGTTGAGATTTCGGAAATAGCTTCACACACGACCTGAATAATAATAATGTTTGAGAATTCGTCTCAGCACGAATAATGAATGTGATATGAGGAATCGTATGACGATTTGGTCGGTGACGTGAGTGTGATATGCTTAATATGTTTAAAGTTCAGAAATAATATTATTAATAATAATTATTTTGTTGTTATGATTTAGAAATCATAATGATCTTCATCTCGAATTGGATGAGACAAAACGTTGAGTCGAGTGGCTTAAAAGTCGTTATATATAAATATAACGTATAAGTTTGTGTTTGAACGAGACAACTGAGAGTTGAGGGTGTATTTTATAATTTGAGAATTTGGAATGAAAATATTATAATGTTTCTGTTTACTCCTGAACTTTCGCTATTTTTACACTTTATACCCTAACGGTGTTTGCGTTACCCTGTTAGTCCCTAGTTTATAAAAGTTACATTTTTAATCCAAGTTTAACCCAAATGACAAACTGAGTTTACACTTTAATATAAAATCGTTTTCCACCCTAATGATTCTGTTTTCACAGTTCTAGAACCTAGTTTTACGAAGTTGGCAAAAAAAATCCCTCTAGGTGAAAATATTTGCATTTTTAGTCCAAATGACATAAAAACGTGTGGAAAAATTCTACAAAATTTCCGAAGCTTATTTAGGCTTATTAAAGCTTAAGTCAACTATTGGTTTGACCAAAAAAATTAATTTTGATATATTGGGCCATAAAACGCATAGAATAGTGGCCCGTAAAGAAATTTAGAGGCGAGGGCATGAAAATTCTTTTGGGTCTGGATTTGGATTATTTTTGTGATTCTAAAAGCGTTCAGTATGGGCCCAGTGGGCCGTTCCTTCGCCAAGTCTTGTTGGGCTTTACCTTAGTCCAAAACCAAAAAAATATACTCCCTCCGTCCCACTATAAGTGTCCACAATGGAATATTCAAAGTCTTTGTTTTTCAACTTTGACCGTAAATATTTTTGTTTGTGTTATATAATACTTGATGAAAGTTATATGAATTGATTTAGTTTTAGATGTGTTTTCATTGGGTATAATTTTCATCAAGTATTATATAACACAAACAAAAATATTTACGGTCAAAGTTGAAAAACAAAGACTTTGAATATTCCATTGTAGACACTTATAGTGGGACGGATGGAGTAACAAATTTAGAAAATAGTTCCTAGTAAAAATTAGCAATGGCAGTTTAAAATGGGTCATTTTGAGTGACGGGTTGAAGATATTTTCAAGTGGTCAAAACATGAAAAGTTTAGTATCTCAGGTTGTCTAATATGTGGTGTAAAAATAATTAGGGGTTGTGTACACGAATTCGAAATAAATGAGTCACTAGTTGGCCTAGTCGCTAGTTTTGTAAACTGGAAGGTTATAAAATTTACCAAGTGTTGTAACCAGTTTTTGTAGCATTTACTTTAAGTGCTTTTAAAGGCTTTAGAGAGCTTTTCATGAAAAGTTTTGAATACGAAAAATGAAGTTTGATATATGGGGATTCGAACTGAGCAAAAACATTCGTGGGTTGCTTTTACGAATTCGAAATTATAGACCATGAAATGAGCGAGTTGAGGCAGTTTTGCCAAGTCAAAAGACTTAGAAATATTCCAAGTCTTTTGTGATATGGTTTGAAAACTAGTCTTGGCAAAAAAACGAAATGGCTTGTGTATATGTGTGATACGAATGCATGCGAGGAAATGGGGTGATCATTGGTGATCCTTGGTGGCTAGGCAACACCATGGAAATGATTCGAACCCAAGTCTCACTAGTATGTATGTAAAATAAACATGTAAACTTATACGTTCGAGTTAACTAGCTACGAACTGGAATAAATGAAAAATGAATTCGAAATGAATTGAAAAGGGATTAGAGTGACTCACAACACCTCAAGAGTGGGTAGAATCGAGTAGGAGAGGGTTAGGACCAACGAAGATTCCTTGGCTTGCTCGACTGATAGAACTCGATCACGAATTAAACTCCAAATGTGCAAGATATTTCGAGTGAGCTTGATTGAGTTATTTCTGGACTTAAGGGTTTCTGAGATCAGAATGGTTGTGTTTGAGTGTGATCACAGTAAGAATGCATGCATGTTTATATAGGGTCGCTTGGTTCATGTACGTGGAGTTCAAAATGAATCAAGTGGGTTTCATTTGGAACTAATTTATGTACTCAAGTCTTTGTTTTGTTGTGGCGTGAGAATGGAGTGTGTAAGTAAGGTTGAGTGTGTAAGGAAAGTTTCAATGATGATGGTTCTTGATGTGTTTGGCCGGCGCTAAGGACCAAGGGGATGAGACAAATGAGTTTTAGTGTTGATTAACAAGGCAAATAAATAAAGATATAGAGGCTTGTAATGATATATAAATAAACAAATGATTGAATTTTAAGAAAAGATTACAACACCTTATATTGAAAGGAGAAATCTCGACAGTGAGACTAGAACAGATAACGAAGGCTTTGGGGCTTGCTTAGCAGTTCCCTAGTGACTAGAATAAACTTGGTTTTGACTTGAACAAACTAGCAAATTCTTGTGGTTTTCCTTAGGTTGCCTCGACAGTAGGCAGTAGACAAAGAGGAGTCTTCAAAATATTTGGTAAGTGAGTTGAAATGTATATGCATGAAACGAAATGCATGAGGTTATATCAACTTGAGATAGGGATAAAAGTGAAAAAAGAAGAATAATTTCAGAGGTTCATGTGAGGGGATGTTATCTCATGTAGTTAAAGCATGAAGAGTAGCTTATAGGTGTTATATGTGTAAGTTTATATGTGAATGCTTCGGTTGAGTGTTGGATTGAATAACCGAATGATTGAGAAAGTGATTAGCTAGATGACAAGGCTCATGAATATCTTGTTTGTTTATTTAGTTTCATGTGAGAAGAGTTAAGGAAGCAAAAGATACAAAATAGATATGTAGCGTTGTATGTTCGATCATTGGGTCCAAAGCAATCTTAACGTGACCAAAGATAATGGAAATGATCGAATGAGTTATTCTAAGTCGAGTTGGATTCAAGATAACACAAGTTATTTCTAAACACACTTGTGAACTCGAGTGGTAACGTATATGAGTTTGTCACAAGGAATGTGAAAACTGTTACAACGTCCTGTTTAGTAGTATTGTTGAATAAAAGCAAAAAAATTTAGTCCGTAAAAATGGTTAATTAAACTGTGACGATAGATTATTCTTCGTTTACCATTTACAAATGAAAAGGGAAATTTAAGGGATGTTATAAATACTCTTTAAAATCTCATAATCATAATTTAAGACAGCATTTCTATGAAATATTTACATAATTTGTCTTTATGATATATATTAATTTATAGATTTGTATAATATTACAAAAACTATTAACAAAATGACATTATAGTAGGATCTTAAGATCCCGATCCGATCTTAATTACAAGCTCGATCTTGCAAAGACGAAATCGATCCTAAGTATTTGGATTTACTGGACTATTCGAGACATGACACCCATAGACTATTTGAGACATGCTACCCGTAGACTAACATATTTGGATTTATTGGACTATTCGTTTGGTTATTGTTTGAGTTACGGATTGGTTTAGCTTTAAGGGTTTAGGGTTTAGGGTTTGTATAAATACTCGTTATATTATAAATAATGTTTTTTTTTTTTTTTTTTTTTTTTTTTTTTTTTTTTTTTTTTTTTTTTTTAATTTTTTGTCCCTTGCCTTTTTTTTATTCGCCTCTTTGATACGTTATGTTTTATAAAAAATGGTAACGTTTTCAAAAGTATCAAATAGAAATATATTAAACATCAAATATAAATAATACATTAAACGTCAAATAGAAATTACATTAAACTACGATACGAAAATTAAAACCAAACTACAAATGAAAATACGATAAGGAAATTAAAAAGAAACTACGAATGAAATTACGAAACAAATTAATTGAAGGTATCATCTGAGTCTGGGTAACCATCTTCAGTCGAAGAGGAATCAGGTGAGAACCAACACATTTCCCATTTTTTCCTACGTTGTTCTTCGTCTCTGGCTTGCTGCTCCAAACGAGCAGCTTCCTCTTCTCGTTCACGTTGTTCCATTTCTAGGAAGACTTCCATATCTTGCTCCATTTTTCTGAGTTGTTCCTCTGTTAAACCAAACGGATTTGGGTCTTGGTCGACAACCGGTGGATTGTGCACCGGCTCATTTTCCGGTGGATTGTTCACCGGTTCTTTTTCCGGTTGGAAAACCGGAAAGATATGTTCAGGTGGAGTATGGAATTCTTCATGTGGTGGACTTGGAAATTGTTGCGAAAAATCTTGGTGAGGTGGACTTGGAAATTGTTGTGAGAAATATTTTTTGAAAGACATTTGCAGCTTGGGGAATGATAAATTTGGATCTTGAATATCTATAGCAGTCTGAATGTGTTTGTGTGTGAGATGTGTTTGATAAGTATGGGTATTTATAGGCTAGAAATCCACACATTTTTTAAAATGAGTTTGAATTTGAAACGGATATAAATATATCCCGCCCAAGATTCTTTTATTTTTAATTTATAAATTGAATTGATAAATTTTAAATATATCCCGCCCTTTGTTTAATTTGAATTTTAAATTTGAAATTTTAAATATCCCGCTCGTTATTTATATGTTTTACTGTTACTTTACATTTGAATTTGAATAATACTCGTATGGTTACTTTTACTTTCAAACTTATTTTTAAAATAGCCTCCATCGGCTAGTTTAACGGCTAGTTTCCACTATCAAAGCCACTTTCACAACACTTTGTTTTCTCATACAACTTCTTATATAACTCTCTCGCAAGTATCACTAATTTTAACACAAACACTATGGCTAACGAATTAACCAGCAGAGGTGCAAAAGGCTATCCTCACCCGATTACGCAATGAACAAGAAAAAGAACTCAAATTGATTAACAATTTGCTAGGTGAGATAACTCATATTATGCTACAGATGCATAATCGTGCTCCAGAAGTCGAAAGGTTGCGTGAGTTGCCTCAAGACCATCCAGCTATCAGGGTCGGTCTAGAAACTCTATTAAGAAATGATGAAACAGATCTGCAACTTCATGTTGCCTTGAAGATGGTTAGGGAACAGGTGTTACAAGTGTGGGAGGAGAAGTCGGATCTTATCGACAATTACAAATCTATATAAAATTTCGTATCGTATTGTGATTTGTATGTAATGTTATGTTTTTTTAATTTTGTTGCATTTTTTTATTTTATCTATTAAAGCTGAGTTATTGTTGGGAGTGGTTAGAGTATTTTCATTTGTTTTGTCGATGGATTTTTGCGTGACTTAATCTTAATACCGCCAATTTTGTCCATATAATATTCAACTACAGATAACTGATACCCGCGGGGAAACCCGAAAAACCGATGGATAATATTAATCGGGTATCCTGTAGGATATGGGGCGGGTATGGGTATATTATAAACGGGTTCGGGTACGGGTACACTAAAACCCACCCCGAACCCGAAACGTTGCCATCACTAGTTACCGGCTATAGCCGGATTTCACCGCTACGTCAGCACCATTAGCCTTTTTTTTTTTCTTCTTTTACAAATCTTGCCACGTCAGCTATAGTTAAACCAAACCACAAATTCAATATTCAACCGGCGATTAATCCCTTTACCCGATCATTTGTAAACACACACAATAATTAATAAACCCTAATCAACATACACATTATTCTGGCAAACACAAGCACGCAAACAATGAATCCAAATAACAACAAAGGTATGTTTTTTACTATTTTCACATATCAGTTGATGATTGATTGTACAATAATTAGTGAGAGGATTCAATACACTGGAAGGTGGTTAAACCTTTGTTGCTTTGTGTATATGATATGTTGAGTTAATATGATCAAGTATGCGGAATCTACTTAATCACACTTAGAAGGTTATTTTGGGTGTGGAAATGAAACAGTTATGCTTGTGTATATTGAACAAAGAACATGCAATGTTATCACCAAATGATTCAATATTATTCAAGATAATACGAGTGATCTTCACTATCACTAGGGTTACAAAACCTTGAATCTTATGTTTTTATGACTTGTGATATTTGTGATTGTTCTATGTTCTTAACAGTTATCTTCTAAGCACTTAATAATTTTCACACTATTAGACACACATTATATCTAGTCTAAGATCTTTCTTTTATAACACAAGAAAGATCTTTACAATATTGTCAAGTCTAATCGAACACATGCTTTTAGAGTGTTAGTCATTAAGATACAACATGTATCTATGTTTACAACTTGTTCTGAGAATATAACATAATGACTGATCACATGGGGTAAGATATTATCTACCGTGTATTGTTGACTTTAATACACATAATATCTTTGAATACTTATCCACTCAGCAGCAGAATCATTCGACAGTTATCCACTAAGCAGTAGAAAGTTCTTCACCAGCAGCAGAATCATTCAGCAGTAGAATGTTTAACGCTAGCAGCAGAATCAAATGCTCTAGCAGTAGAATGATATTTAGAGTATTTCTTTGAGCAGAACCCGATATTAAACTTCTTGAATATTTAATTCCCAACAATCCTCCCCTAAACATGTGAATCTTTTTCAACATGTTTCTAAAATAAATTTTGGATTGTGAAGATCTTTCAAACACTTCTGTTCTTCAAGGTTAAATATATTTCTCAGTAACTCATCTGCTATTTCCTTTTGACTTCGACAATATTAGTACCTATCTTCAAGCCTTAAATAAAGCCTAAAAGATGGTGCAATTTCCTTGGATGGAGGAATTATAAGAGGCAATGGTGCTGTGTATCTTGGATGCTTGTTTCAACAAGTGAAATCATCTATCAGCATGCTTTTGCAAGTGATGAACAAACGTGGTGAACTGAAATTGAAACTTTTCTCCGTTTGACCTAGATAGAACTTTCTCCTTTGGAATGCTTCATCCCTTCTGAATATATATATTACTCCAGAATAACATATGTTCTTGTCATTTTCAACCTCCATGTCATCATCTTATATGCTCTTGTCTTTTCCTCCCTTTCATTGGTTAATCTTCCTTCTTTGGAATTATTTCCTCCCCTGAGATGCAAATAACATTTTATCCTCCCCTGTTTGGAAGATCTCTCACTATGTTCCAAAATATTTCTCTCCATCATCTGAGCTATCAATTAGAACTTGTTATCAGACAATGTTGTACATGTAGCCATCAATTCCTTAAGAGTTTAATTTGTTGCCCTCATCCCTTCTAGGTGTGTTAACTCCTATGAGAGGTGATTCATGGGGCATTGACTCATCATCCATCAATGGATGGTTTTACTGAGTCCTTTTGAAAATCCTTTTTAAGAAACTTTTGACTGAGCAGTATGTTCATGATTTTATTATTAAAACTCATACTGCTTTCAACCATTTTGAAGGGATTAAGTGTATAAGTGACACTTAATCAAAATTTCGGTTTAAAACAACCTCTGGTTGTGTAAGAACCAATGTTTTTCAGTTATAAATAACTGCCCGTGTGAAGATAAACCTATTCAAAAGGCTTTCTTGACAGGGTTTCCAGCTCATAGCAATTGTTGCCTCTAACACAAGTGTTAGATTCACTTTTACTAGTTGTTCTTTCTATCAGATGTCCTTAGACTTGCTCATTATACTTAAGAGTATAAAATGATAGAATGTGAGTTGTATCAGTTAGTTTCTGATCAACTAAGTCATCAAATCAATGTGAAACATCATAATCAAGTATCAAGAAGGAAGTTTTAAGGAGGTTTGAAATTCCCAAACTTTTTCTATCATAAACCTATTATGTCAGCAACTAGTATTATAATTCTGCTGATCACGTATTTCACTTGAAACTTCCTTTGTGTTCACATGTTCATACCTGAAATTGTTAGTCTAAAACCAAAAGAACAATGTACAAAGTACTTGTCTTGCATTAGAATAATCATATGACTAACTGTATGAATAACACAATTTAAATTTGTACCAGTAACACAAAATTTTGTAATAGCAGTAGTATCTTTTAATGCCAGCAGCACAAACAAAGATTTATTTACAAAAACACAAAGTTTAAAATCATTAAGGATTAAGCATTCCAATACTTGCTACCAAGTACTGAAACATTCCAACATCAAAAGCTTTTGTTAGCAGATCTGCAAAGTTGTATTCTGAAGCAATTTTAAGAACTTGAATTAATCTTTTCTCATTGCAGTCTCTTATAAAGTGATGTCTAATTTCAATGTGTTTTGTTTTAGAATGTTGCACTGGATTTTTAATTATGAAAATAGTACTACTATTATCAATATGAATAACAGTGTTCATGAAATTGTACCTATAGTCAAGAAGTTGGTGTTGAAGCCATAAGACTTGAGCACAGAAACTTGCAGCAGCTACATATTCAGCTTCAGTTGTTGAAGTAGCCACAGTTGTTTGCTTCTTACACTGCCATGTGATAAGTCTACACCCAAGGAATTGACATCCTCCAGTTGTTGACTTTCTGTAAAAGCTAGCATCAGCATAATCACTATCTGAAAATGCTACCAAGTCAAAAGGTGACTCTCTAGAATACCATAGTCCCAACCTAGATTGACCCTTGAGATATCTAAAAATTCTCATGACTGCTGTTAAATAAGAAACCTTTGGAGTTACTTGAAATCTTGCACAAGCATAAACAGAGAACATTATATCAGTTCTTAATGATGTGAGATACATCAAAGATCCTATCATAGATTTGTAAGTGTGTACATCCACATTTTCTCCATCTAAATCTTTAGGAAGTGGCTTCTTAGAGTCCATTGGTGTGCTTGCCATTTTTGAATCAGCAAAGTTGAACTTCCTTAGTATCTCAGTAACATGTTTATTTTGACTAATAAATATGCCTTCATATGACTGTTTAACTTGCAAACCCAAAAAGAATGTAAGTTCCCCCATGGAACTCATCTGAAACTTATCATGCATAAGCTTCTCAAACTCCAAACACATCTCCTTCCTTGTAGATCCAAAGATAATGTCATCCACATACACCTGCACTAATAAAAGATCCTTCTTGTGCTGTTTGATGAAAAGTGTCTAATCAATCTTTCCTCTTTGAAATCCACTTTCTATTAAGTAGGAAGCTGGTGTTTCATACCATGCTCTAGGTGCCTGATGAAGGCCATAAAGAGCCTTAACTACTCTGTACACTTTGTCTGGATTGTCAGGATCAATGAACCCTGGAGGTTGTGATACATACACCTCTTCTTCAATTGTGCCATATAGAAATGCACTCTTGACATCCATTTGGTAAACTGTGAAGCCTAAAAATGAAGCATAAGTTAAGAAAAGCCTAATTGCCTCAAGTCTTGCTACTGGAGCAAAAACCTCACCATAGTCTATACCTTCTTGTTGTGTGTACTCTTGGGCTACTAATCAAGCCTTGTTCCTAATCACGATTCCCCTTTCACCCCTTTTATTCTTGAAAACCCATCGAGTGCCGATTACCTTTGCATCCTTAGGTAAATCAACTAGAACCCATACCTTCTGAATCTTGAACTAAAGAAGCTCCACTTGCATAGCTTCTACCCACATTGAATCATCTAAGGCTTTCAGAATGTTCTTTGGTTCATCTTGTGAGAGAAAACATACAAACAAGCAAGAGTTTGAAAACTCATGCTGTTTTGAAGCATAAAGGGCATCAAGAATCCCTTGTTGGTCGGAAGACATCAGTTGTTGTCTTGTCTTCACACCTGATTGTACATCTCCAATCACATTTTCTAGGGAGTGGACTTTGTGAATCCTTGTGTGTGGGGTTGAAGGAACTTGATAGTTCGGTGTGATATTGCTCAAATCTACCTCATTATTTGAGAAATCTGCTTCATTTGAGTCTGAAGGGCCAGCAGTAGAATCATTTGGCCTAGCAGCAGAAAAATTAAACCTAGCAGTAGAATGCTCTGTCTTAGCAGCACTATCATCAGCCGAAACATTTTGTTGTTCCTTTGTTCCATCTTCCTTGTATTCACTTTCAACAACATCTTTAGCTTTACCAGAAGAGGATTCATCATTTGTTGAAGTTGAAGCCACACTGGTACTTATTGGCATCCAAACATGATCTTGATTTGTCTCCTTGTCTAACCCTGCCTCATTTGTTGTTTGTGAACCTGAAAAATCATTAGTTTCTGCAACAACAGGCACAAAATTCATAGAATGGGTTAATGACTCTAGATTAAATAGCCAATTAGGACATTCACCTACTACATTGGATTTATGCTCTAAAAATTCCACATGTAGGTTTTCCTCTACTTTCTTGGTTCTTAAGTTGTATACTCTAAATGCTTTACTATTGAGAGAATATCCAACTAAGAAACCTTCATCTGCTTTGCCATCAAATTTTCCAAGATGGTCTAAGGTATTGAGAATTGTCACATGACATCCAAAAGGTCTAAGAAATCCTATTGCAGAAGTTCTACCTCTAAAAAGTTCATATGATGTCTTATTGTGAGGTTTAACAACTAAAACTCTATTCTGAACATAGCAAGCAGTGTTGACTGCTTCAGCCTAAAAAGTTATAGGTATCTTAGAGTCAGCTAACATAGTTCTAGCAGCTTCTATTAGTGTTCTATTTTTCCTTTCAGCAACTCCATTCTGTTGTGGAGTTCTAGCAACACTAAATTCTCTCCTAATACCTTTTTCTCTGCAGAATTCATCCATAACTCTATTTTTGAACTCTGTCCCATTATCACATCTAATGACTTTTACCCTTTTGTCTACTAGGTTTTCTATCTCAGTAATGAAAGTCTTAAGGATGCTAGGTGTCTCATCCTTAGTAGCTAAAAAGAAAACCCATGTAAATCTACTATAGTCATCAGTAATAACTAGACAATATCTCTTATGTTGCATAGTTCTAACATTTGTAGGACCAAATAAGTCCATATGAAGCATAAACAATGATTGATTGATAGAGTTAAAAAATTTTGGCTTACAAGTGGCTTTGCGTTGTTTGCCTTTAAGACAAGCAATGCATGTTTGATCATTTTCAAATCGTTTTTGAGGTAAACCTCTTACCAAACCATTCTAACAATCTGATTTATGGTTTTGAAATTAATATGACCAACCCTTCTATGCCATAACATTGATTCATCCAATGTGGCCTTTGCAACAAGACAAGTTAAAGCCTTTTTAGGAACAATGTTCTTCATGTCTACACTGTACATATTGCCCTTTCTAGGAATTTTAAGAAGCACTTGATTTTCATCAGGCATCTTAAAATCAGGAGAAAGTATAAGACATTCAGTGTCACAGAAAATAATTTTGTTCTTTTTGTCACACACTTGTAAGACACTAAAAAGATTGTAATTTAGCTCTTGTACATAGTACACATCTTCAAAATCTAAATTTCCAGTTTTAATGGTACCTTTACCGGAAATTTTGCCACCAACACCTCCTCCAAAGGTAACATAGCCTCCATCTATTGATTGAAAATCTGAGAGATACGACTTGTTGCCTATCATGTGCCTTGAACATCCACTATCTGGGTATCCTTGATCCTCTTGTTTATCAATTGAATGTTCCTGCACAGTAATGAGAAGTATTAGTTTCTTTTGGGGACCCAAGCCATTACTGACTTGGACCTGCCTCTTGCATCAATGAAATTTAATCTCTTAAGAACAGTTGATGCAACATTGGATTTAAGAATCCAACATGCTGAGGCCTTAACAGCATTTCCCCGTTTTCCCTAGCAGTAGTATGAACCACATGCTTAGCAGCAGACACTGTTAGCTTTGTACTTGTACCCTTTGGTTTCCAAACTTGTTTTTGGACCACTGCTCTTGTTTTAATGGGACTTTGAACAGTCTTTGATGCATTTGTATAAAAAGATTTTGCATATTTAACTGTTGGTCTTGGGTTAACAGTCATGAATGGTCTAGCAGCAGAAACTGCTTTTGTAACTGCTCTGGGTTTTGATCTTTTAGACTTAGAGTGAAAGCGAGTTTGAGGTGTTTGCCTTTTGAAATTCACCCTATTGTTTTCATACCCAGATACCCATATATTACAGAAAGCTGCAAGATGATCAAAACTACCACATGTGTAACAAGCTTTATTATAAAAGAAAAAGTCATCACCTAATTTGTTAGACTTGAGGCCATTCCAATTTCTTTGGTTACCTCTGGGCTTGCTAGTGGATCTATATTGTTCACAATATTTAACTGGTTGCCTAACATGTTTAATGTTTGATCTAGGCTTAAGAATATCCTTTTTTATCACTTTAGGAACCCTTGTTCCTGCTTTCTTAACTACTTCAGGTTTAGACATAACCTGTTCATCTTCATCATCATCAGATACCCAGTCTTCAATGACTACTCTATCTGATCTTCTATCAGAGTACACCTTGTCGTCAGGAATTGAAGTTTTACTTAAACTTTCACTTACTTTCTTAGGTTCATCAACAACTAGCTTGGTCTTTGGTTGTACACCATATTGTAGCTCAGGTTGTTGAAATTCAGGGACACCTGAATTTTATAGGTCAATCCCTGGGGGTTTAGGGATACCTCTGTATGGAGGTGGGACACTCTTATATCCTACTCATGACTTAGCTCTATTAATCACTTGACATTCTATCATGTTGGTCACACCACTAGAAGCATGTTCTAGTGTCTGTGTAGTCAAGTGAATGTTTCCATTTTCCTTTTTGACCCTATCAAAAGCCTCTCTTAAAAGCTTAATTTCAGCATCTTTAAAGAATATGTCTTGTCTTAGAAGAGATTTTTCATCAGAAAAAGCAAGTTCATTTTCTTTGTAGTATAAGATCTGCTTTTCTGTTGATTCTAAACCACACTTATAATTAATGTAGTTTTGATGAGTTTTGCTTAGCTCTTTCTTTTGTTCATCATAATGTTTGATTAAAGTTTGTAATTCTTTAAGAGCAGTACAAGCATTTGAACAAGCTTGATTTAACAAATTATAGTCAAAGGAATTGCAAAAGAAATATGCAAAACCCAAGGTTCGTTGTCCCGATTGAAGATTGAATGAAATTGTAATTTCGGAATCGTGAAACGTGTAGTGATTGTGAGAGTGAGATATTTGGGTTTTTAAACTAAAAATATGAAATTATATCTGAAAGCAATCAATTAACTAAGGCAAATTCTAATCTAAAGTGCTTAAGGCTAAAAACGCAAAGAAAATCTAAAAACGCGTAAAACCCGGGCTAATCCCGAGTTTAAAAGTCAATGTAGTGAAAAATCAACCCTAGTGGTGCAAAATTAATTTTCTAAAGTCCTATTTAGTGAAAGAAAATTTTGGAAAAAAGAATTATATTTTTTTGATTTTTATTTTATTTATTATGAATTAAAATCTAAAAGAAAGTAATTAAATGATTAAAAATAGTAAATGATTTTGGAAAATTATGAAATTTTGCTGGAAAGTACTTTGAACTATTCAGAAGCTAAGAAAATTGAAAATTTTGAAAAAGCTAACTGGAATAGGCTGTTATAAGCTAAAACAGTTTTAATAAGCTAAAGAAAAAGAAGGTGGTTAAAAGAAAAGTATTGTGAGTCTATAAAAGAAGAAGTCCCAAGGGCAGTTGGTGTTGGGTGGGTGTGGTGAGCTGGGTGGCCAGGGTTCGAATCCCAGCAATGTCTAATTTTTTAAAACTATTATTTATTTATTTATTTTTTCTTTTAAAAACAAATTAAGCTAATGAAAATAATAAGATTTTGTGAAAACTTTTTTGTTTGAAAAGCTTAAATAAGCTCAGTAGAAGCTTAAAAACTTAACAGTTCAACTAGTGAAGCTTAAAAGAGAAAAGTGAAAATTAAAAGCTAACTTAGAGGCTTAATTTTAACAGCTAAAAAGCAAATAAACTTTAAACTAACTAAAAGCTAAGTCTAACAGGCTAAATCCACCAATAAAAGAAACTTAAACAAGCTCAGAAGCTAGATTCAACTTAAAACAAAAACTGCTACAAGCTTATCCTAAAACAATCTAAATAGCTAACTTGAAGATAAATTTTAAGCTAGCTAATAAGCTACTAAGTGAAATCTAAGCTCAGAATTTAAAAGCCTACACTACAAGCTACTTGGAAAACAAAAAATTAAGCAATTAGCACAAGAAGATAAGCAGATAATAAGCTGAAAAGAGGGGCTACTAGGGACAGATCAGTGCAGGTCTGCATATGCAGTCTGATGCAGCAGTAGTGGAAATGGACCTCCAATTCCTTCAATACTCAATGCAACGGTGCCAAAACTTGGAATCTCACTTAAAATATTGAAATACACCTAAAGTTGCCAAAAAAAATGGACCACATAAGCCTCAGCTTATTGGGAGCTTAATTGAGTAGTTCTAGTTCTAGATTTTCCTCCACAGACTCAAAATCACAAAAGGCTCCTAAATAACTTAAATTCTACTGAAAACAGCTTATATATGCTATAATAAGCTCAATCAAAACTACCCAAATGGCAAATGAACAGTAGCATTAGATTTTAACTTAGAATGAGCTTTTAGCCAAACACTCTTTAATGAAACTGATTTTGCAATTTAACACTAAACCCTACTGATTTAAGCTATGATATGGATTCCTAGTAGTTTACTAACTTAATTATCTACTGATAAGCAACTTTCAATTTTAAAATAAGCACTTAATAAGCTATATCTTCTAGTGACTGTTTTAAGCTTTTTATGACTTTTTGAGTAAAAACAGGTTTGAACTAGTAACACCTAATAAGCTCTACTTTAACAACCAAGTGATCAACAAATAAGCAATTATCACTCAGAAAAAGCACTTAAGTATCAGAATAAGCAAATACTACTAAGCTATAATTTGGAATAATGAGACTTACAAAGGACTAGCTTGAGAACAGAAGTGAACTATTAATCTAACAACCCAGGCTTGTGAACACAAGCCAAAAATTACCAACCAAGCTTATCCAGAACAGCTTATCTCCCAAAGTGCTTATTTGACCATACTTTGACTTTGGTTGACTTTTTTTTTTACTTTTGGGAAATTTTGAGGGTAAAACAGTTTTAAACTTAACTAAAGCTCACAATAAGCTATAGTAGCTTATATGAACTTAATCTAAAAAAAAAGAGCTTATTGAAAGCTTGTTTTGAATATTTTTGTCTTTTTTAAGTATTTTTTCTATTTTTTGGTATTTTTGGCTCAAAACAGAATTTATGAAAATATTTTGATAAAAACTTGAAAAGAGCTTAATAAGACAGAAAATAAGCTAGTATTAGCTTATAACAACTCACATAAAAAACTAACAACTCACATAGATTAAATATAAGACAAATTAAAGCTAAAATTTCATTAAACCTTAAAATCTGAGCACAAATATTCCTTACAACTTCTAAAGACACTGAATTGAAAATAACAACTAAAAAGTAATTAAAAACGACACTAAAAGAACCCTAATTTAGACTCTAAAAAACTAACTCTTTAGCTGTGAATGAGGAGGTACTATTTATAGAGCATTTGGGGAGCTAGGGTTTCCAGGAACCTTCAGGAACTCTTAAAATCGACCCTTGGATCCAACTTGGGCACCAATCCATTTCATCACAGCCGTTGATCATGAATAGTGGAGATACCACCAATAGGAATGCTGGGATTTTGCCACCTGGCATTCTTTGAGTTGTCAGCATTTTTCTAGAAGCTTTTTAGGCGGAGTAATTTAATGTGGGAGCAGGGTAAGAAGGGGAGAACGATGATGAATAGTAACTAGGTAAGTTTGGCGGGTAAATTAGTTTTGGTTGTTGACCGTGTTTTTTTCTTGATTGACTTGGGTTAATTACTGGAAAACGGGTATGGGATCCGGGTTTTTATTTAATTAGGAAGTGGGCTGGGCTTTAGGGAATGGCTTGTTTTTGGGTTTGATTTATTAGGTTTAATAAGGTTAGGATTTGGGTTGGGGTAGTGTTTTGGCTGGATTTTAGGATTTAGTTATATGGTTTAAGGATTAGGTTTGAATTGGTTTTAATAAGGAGGGACTATTTCTGCCAACTTCTGAAAATTCACCAAGGGCTGATTTTGTAATTTTACAATGATCCAAGGGCCGTTCTTCAAAATATTTTCTTTGACGAATTTTTCCCCGGCTTCGGCTCTATAAATATCTTTTCCAAATCTCGTGCCCGTGTTTTCCGGATTTTTCTTCGTTTTTGTCCTTTTTCTTTTATCCGTTGCCTGCATAAACATAAACACAAAAACACAAATATCTTTGGCATTTTGGTTAGTTTTTTGGTCGTTTTGGTCTTAATTTAGTCAAGAAAAGGTATGTGTTTAAGCACATACCAAAATCCCCCAGACTAAGATATTGCAGTGTCCTCACGCAATGTTATAAAAACACGTTTTTGAAACCAAAAATTTCTAACCACTTTTTACTAACTTTGAAAAGTAGCAAAATTTTCAAAAGAGATTAAGAAATCTTAAGTTTTAAAAACTCCCCATTTTTCTTTTTATTCTATTTATGTATTTTTCTTATGATCATGTGACGGTTTTGTTGACAATCATTATCTTTCAATAACTTTTAGGGTCAACGAGTAGGAAACAAATTTATACACGAAAAATGTGTTTTTGTTTACTGGCGACGGTCCTAAAATATATGGACGGTCCCTTAAATATTTATGGGACCGTCCGTATTTAAGGGACCTTCATCAGAATAGTGTAAATTTTGAAAATTCATATAAAATCAACCGTAAGTCCATATGACTCGTGCCACCCGCCATTTTAAAGGTAATATAGTCCACTTTCATTTAAAAATACTTTCAAGTATTGCTTCCAAACTTAATTAAGTCATAAATGCAAATTGCTACATAGTAGTCAAAACCATATGTCACGTTTTAACGTAAAACTAGCTTTTTGCTATTTCTCTCGAGTCGGACATCTTTAGTAAATGGATTTTCTAAAATGGTGTATTTGTCTTTTCAAAATATCGATCTTAATTAATTTTTAAAATGGGGAGGATAATTCTTTTCGAAACAAAATCAAGCAAGTATATACTGTTGTATCTAACATAAAAAACGATTATGAATATCTTTATGAGTGCTATGCTAAATGATTATGTGTTTTCTTATGTTTTAATGTTTTAGTAACTCACTTAGATATTTAGACTAAGTTTATTAATCATGTATGACGAAAACAATTGTCTTACACAATTATTTTTACAAAGGTTCAAGTGTTAAAATGTGTCACCTTAAAATATTTAACACTTCAGCAACATGATTTCTAAAACATTACATGCACTTATCTTGGTTGTCCATAGGTTGTTTAATCAAGAGAAAGGTTTAGAATAATACATTAGTATTTAAGAAAATGTATTTTTGAACCTTGCATATATTTGAACACACACTAATTGTTTCAAACATGTAGTCATAAACTATTTTTATATAATTTGTGTATTGTATAAAAATGGTTAGGATAACTATTTTTTTTACTTATGAAATGTCAAAAACTATGCACATTATACGTAATAATAAATAGTTTTCGCACACAAAAATAAATGACAATCTTGAATCATTAAGTTAACATGTCATTATTATTAACCTCACACATACAACTAGTATTAAATTTGATGGAGCACGTTTCATAAATCTTTATTTATTTTCTTTATTAAAAAGAGTGGTCGTGAGGGTCAATAAAGATTTCGAGCATATATCAATTCATTATTCAAATTATGATTGACATCCTTATCGAATCTAATTGACAAGTTTTCGAGTATAGACATGAAATTGGAATCATTATTTGTTTAGCTTCAAGATATAATCAAAACATAGCGAAATATATTATATTGAACCTACATACTCAATCACACTCGATTGGAATGAAAATAATGACGTCCTTCTCAAGACGAAAAGAATATGCATTGGATCATAACTCATACTTGTGTTGATGATGTCATATTAAGTCTTCTTGTCCAATGGTTGTGTTCCAAATGTTAAACTAATAAGTTTAAAATATGTTTAAAATACACAACGAAGTAGAATTGACGACTTGGATGTTTCATATAAAATATTTACGCAATTTACGTTGCAATGCAATTTGTAAATGTGTCATTTCTGAAAAATCAAACACGAGCAAACAAACAACATATGTAAACTTTGCTCATGAACGAGTCAAGACTCAAAATCACATGTCACACATAATACATCATCAATCTTCAAGAAGATAACATGTATTTCAAAAGGATAATTTATATCATATGCATCTCATTCTCCTTGTAACATGAATGGTTATATTATAAGAGAATACGTCATATCTTGCTTACACTAGTATAGATTTGGCCTACGGTCACACATGTGGTATTTTGAACGGCCACACAATAACTTATTTGTGTGACTAAATGTACCAGAATAAAATAAACAGCCACACTTGATCCGACTTGTGTGACCATTTACGTTGCAATGCAATTTGTAAATGTGTCATTTCTGAAAAATCAAACACGAGCAAACAAACAACATATGTAAACTTTGCTCATGAACGAGTCAAGACTCAAAATCACATGTCACACATAATACATCATCAATCTTCAAGAAGATAACATGTATTTCAAAAGGATAATTTATATCCTATGCATCTCATTCTCCTTGTAACATGAATGGTTATATTATAATAGAATACGTCATATCTTGCTTACACTAGTACAGATTTGGCCTACGGTCGCACATGTGGTATTTTGAACGGCCACACAATAACTTATTTGTGTGACTAAATGTACCAGAATAAAATAAACAGCCACACTTGATCCGACTTGTGTGACCATTTCGGAATTACATCTGAGGCTACAGCCACACATTTGAATATTTTCGTGACTATACATATCTGGTAAAAAAAAATTAGATTTTTTAGTCACTTATAATTTGGGACGTGTGACAGATACAAATAAGGTTGAAACATTAGTCACACTATATATATACATATGTGACAAATATATGTCACGTAATTGAAAAGTGTGACCAAAATCCATATATGGTCACACGAAGTAATTGTGTATGTGGCTAAATCATATACTCAAGTTTGTCACACATTACTTAAACGTGACTGCTAGTTTTTGTTGAAAATTTAGCCACATATGAATTTGAAATGTGTGACAACTGATAAGTAAGTCCGAAGCATTAGTCACGATGTACATTTAAAAGTGACAAATATATGTCACACACTTGAACAGTGTGACCAAATGTCATATATGGTCACACTAAACCATAGGCATACATGATTAAGTGTGACCAAAATTCGATAAAAATGGTTACGTAAGTTAATATGTGTGTCTAAAGTTAAGTTTGTGTTTGCCTACCAATTCCTAATGTGTATGGTCATATTTAATTGTAGCACAATCATGTGACTATAGGCTATACAATAGTCACACCATACCACAAATGTGCATCTAAATTATGTTTATGGCCACATTATAAGGGTATTATATGTGACCAATACATTCAAAATAGTCACACTGTGAAATATTCATGTGACTATTATGTATAGCAAAATGTGAACTCAGTTATCATTAACCTTGATATTAGTAAAAAATTTCTGATAACTTATGCAATAGTCAAAAATTTCAAAATCTCAATGTTTTGGCTCCATTGTAAGCATTTATGTTGTCTTTAGTCCTATCTAGTTGTTCAACAACCACATTAATTGTACCATATGATATCATTTTTTTTCCTGCATTATATAATACCCAAGTTATCATCAACTCTTTATCATATCAATTGCTTTTCACCATAGATGCGCAAAATGGTTGTCAAATGGTCTGCATTGACTGTTGGGTTGAAAGTGAAAACAAGGCTGGATTGACCTTTTTTCACGGCGTCCCCCTTATATGGATTTCAGGTGGTATGTTTGTCCAGTGTGCCTTGAAAGAAGGGGAACCCCATCTTATACTGGTATAGGTGGTGTTACAAGGGAAAACACAACTACAACAGATAGTAGTGGATATGTAATTGGCTTACATATTAATGCATCTACAAGAGTTGGTGCTTACATGGGCAGTGGTGATGAAGAAACTAAACCAACTGCAACTCAAACAGCAAGTGGAGTATGCCCAAGTCAAGCACCAAGTGAGGAACCTGCTACTCAAAAACCAATTAAATAATCTGCAAGTCAAACACCTAATGAAGAACCTCCAACTCATAAACCAAGTGATTAACCTGCTAGTCAATTAACCAAGTGAATCACCTGCAAGAAATGCTATACATTCTAGCAGTAATAACTATACATGTTTATCTCATAAGCAGTAATAACTATACATTCTAGCAGTAATAACTATACATGTTTATCTCATAAGCAGTAAAAACTATACATGTTTATAAGTCAACTGGGTTATTCCAAACACTCCACAATGTGTTTTTCAACTATACATGTTTATCTCATAAGCAGTAATAACTATACATTCTAGCAGTCTTAACTCTAACTCTAGCAGTCTTAATTCTATTTCTTGTCCTTGGGTCCTAGATACTCTCCCATCTTCCTGAGCAGTTCATATGCCATGTCATCATAAGTAAGCTGAAGCTTGAGTATTTTCTTCCCACGCAACATCTAATGTAGAATGTCTTTATGAAACTTTAAAGGGTAATCCTTTTCTACAAGCATGTAGATCACCAACTCATTTACAGTTAAAGCATGTACTCCACATCGTTGAATTTTTTCCATTCTTTAACAGTATTGTGAGTTATTCTTCTCCAACATTCATCCTCATGATTTGGTTCAAACATTACCTTCAAGTAATTCCAGACTTCTCAATCATAAGCTTGTTCTGGTGTCTTATTACCAAATATTTGTTTGAGTAATTTCCATAGAGCTATCATATCTCGTCTATCAAAATTATGAACCATGTGAAGAAAGCTTACAAACCTTCTAGAAGAACCATCAAGCCTCTTAATATCGTAATAAACTGTTTCCCCATGAGATCCAGACTTATAATCAACAATGGTTTGTTTGATACTTAAAGGTTGTGCATCCATGGCTTCTCCTACAGAGACAACTGCAAGTTCTGTGTGAGCTTGCATTTGTTCTTTAGCAATAGCATGCTCAGTTTGTTCTTGTTTTCTCTTTTTACTGCTTTCTCTTTCCAACTATTCACATGCTCTCTTTGAACTTGTTTTCTCTTCTTTCTTTTCTTCACTGCCCTTCACCACCTCAGCATTCAAGAAGCGTTCATTGTTTCTCTTGGCAATTGCATATAATTCTTCAATTCTTTTATCATCCAAGAATTTCAAATCCTTTAGTTTCCAACTGGCCACATTCTTCAAATACCTGCACAAGAGATCTCTTCTTTGTTTTGGAGTGGGTGGCTTATTCTTCTTAGCAGCATATCTTTGTGCAGCATACAACTTCTTTTTTGCATCAAAAAATTCTTTTAGCATCCTGACTTTTTCATCTACTAAGTACTTATCTTGCTCTTCTTTATGTATTCTCTTAGCAAGCTCAGAATCAGCTTCAACCTGAGCCCTTTCCTCATCCCATGAAGCTATTAACTCTGCATCTTTTTCTTCTTGTATTCTCTTTTGTTCCAAAATTCTCTGATGTTCTACTTCATACTTTTTTGCTAATTTCTTAGCAACTTCAGCATCAACATTTAATTCCTCTTCTTTTAATAATGGTTTCTCCACAGGCTCTTCAGTAAGAATCCCTTTACCTTTGCCTTGTACATGTGGAGTTGATCGTTTAGCTTTTGGAGAGGATGATGGCTCTTGTATCACAACACCTTTGGTTACTGGTTTTGCTGTCTTCAGCTCAGCAAGTACACTAACAGCAGTTGCAAAAACCTTTGGTGTAGCAGTACTAGCTTTTGTAGTACCAACTGTAACTGGCTCACTAGCACTATCAGCAGTTGTAACCTTGCCTAGTCGATAATCAATCACCACTTGATTCCCTTGGTTATCAGCAACTAAAAATTCCATTGGATCACTCTCTTCACCAATACTTTCACCCTCTTTATCCTCCCCTGAAACTTTGCCTTCATTCCCCCCCTGTTTGGGAGCATCCTTAGAAGCTTCAGAAGATTTAACCATGTGTTTGGGAATTCTTGATCCTTTGACTCCTTCTAAATACCTAACCCATCTCTTCAAAGCCTTTATCTCCCCACCTTGAGCTTTAATGACTCCAGCTTGAACTTTGATGACTCCATCTTGAGAAGCAGCTGTTGTTTGCAGATCAACAATTTGTGCAGACAGCTTGGCACGGGTTTCCTTCAATTCATTCAAAAGTTGCATACTATCCTCACCACTTCGGCTTGTGTTACCTAGCCCGAGAGGTGGATCATTGGAAAAGTTAAGTTCAGTCTCACCCCTAGGATGAACATATGAACCCCCCATTGTTTCCATGTGACTGGGTCCTTCACCTGAATCAGTTCCATGTGGACCGGACTCATTAGACGTTTTCTTGGTTCAGGTCTTAATGATGTTACCACTGTCCTGTACTGCTGCTAAGCTAGACACAGTAGTGGCAGCCCTTGCCAACATGTTACTCCCCCCCCCCCCCCAGTGACAGCCTCATCTGCAACAGTTGTTATAGAACCACTAGCCAGAGGTAGCTTAGTGTTCTTGGTGTTAGTCCTACGTTTATAGGTCTTTTGTTGTTGTTTAGATGATGTAGCCAAAATTGTAGGTGTGTGATGGGTACCAGCTGGGATTGCTGAACCATCACTCATTTGGGTTTGGGCTAGTGCCACCATTGTTGGAAACAAAGGTGTCACTGTCCCTGAAAAACCTTTTCCAACCCTCCTCATATTAGCAAAAACCTTTTTGGTAAGGCAGGGAGTGGAATAAACATTTTTGTGACTTTTCTTATTTTTAAATTGGTTGTCCAAAAATAGTTGCAAAAACCTTGGATATAGAAAACATTTAGCCGAAGAACTATC
This sequence comes from Artemisia tridentata subsp. tridentata, assembly GCA_021014915.2. Taxonomy (NCBI): domain Eukaryota; kingdom Viridiplantae; phylum Streptophyta; class Magnoliopsida; order Asterales; family Asteraceae; genus Artemisia; species Artemisia tridentata. Next base: position 218,454,968 of record CP139502.1, on the reverse strand, counting down.
CAAGTTCTTAACCATACTAGCAAAAATTTATTTTGAAAAATTAAATCTTTGAGTATTTTCAGCCAAACAAATTATAGCAGAAGCTAAATTACTGCTAAATTCATTCCACGCAGTGGTCTTTGGACTTAGACACACTAAGACAGTATGAATTAAGAATTTCCACTGAGGAGAAAAATTACCTTTATAAAACTTTAAACCATCTGATTTTCTCTCATAGCCCATCAGTGAAAGTTTTTCAAATATTGTAGTATTTGGAAGATTCTCAACTCCGTTAGCATCATCTAGGAGAAGATCTCTTCGAATAGACGCCTCTGTAATGATAATCCTCTGCCCATCTACAAGGGCATGGATTTGTGCTTCCCCATTAATAGTTAGAAGTATATGTAGTAGGTTTTACTGTTAATGCAAACTTAATATAGCTTGCATTAAGGAAATCAATGATCTCAGTAAAATCTACAGACTCATTGGATTTTTCTAAAAAGGCAACATTATTATGAGGTTCGGTAAAAGTTAGGTTCGACATTATGATTTGATTTGGGGGTTTTGCAATATGACGATTAAAATTCGTTTAGGCCGTGGAAGAGAGAGAGTAATGTGTGCGTGAATATGATTGTGTGCCGCAATTGGGGATTTATACCCTTTAAGTAAAAAGTGACACAAACGTACCCTGCACTCCCAACCAGTACTAACGGATACCCAGCAGTACAAAGTTTTCGCTACCAATACAATTTTTTTCTAGCAGTACAAACGTACCCTGCACTCCCAACCAGTACTAACCAAACACACATCAGGGGAAACACAAGTATCATAAACTAATAATAATAACTGCATTCAAATATCATAAACTTGTATGAATTGGAAAAGTTAACTCATATATAAAACCAAGTCAAAATTAGTTTACATTTACATAGGCAAAATATAAAAACAAAAGATGCATTAAGAAATAAATAAAGTATCTTGAATAGTTTTGTAAACATCAACTATTTTCTCTCTTGTTTCTTCTATTACTTTGTTCCTATCATCAACTTTTTTCTGATGCTTCTCAATGATCTCTAAATCTTTCTTGTTCCTTTCTTCCAGCATCTTTATACACTTGTTGTAATATTCTATCAATGTGTTTTCAGTACCATACTGGCCTTTATTACATTTCTCCCAAATTTCATGGGATATGCCAAAATTTTTATATTTATCAGGGATTGGAGGAGGAGAACCATCCCTTGGGCGTTTGTTTTTGTTTGAAACAGGAGTTGAAGAGGATTCAGCCGTTGAAATTTGAAATATAATATCTAATGAAAATATCAAAGGAGTTGTATATGAACGGTTTTCCATGTCGATAGGTATAAATAGGCTGGAGAGGTATACGAACGGTTCCCAATACTTTAGGCGGGAAGAGGGACCATGGAAATGCACCAAAAGTAAACAAATGGATAATATTGGTCCGATTAGGTTTGGATTGACTAGTGTAGTTGATTTGGAAGTGTGTTTGTTGTTGGATTGACTAATTCACTTTTTGATTAGGGTAATTGATATTTTCTATATTAATGATATTAAATCTGATTAGGGTTTGACTCGAAAAAATGAAACCGAGGGAATATTTGGAATGATTCGCGATCAGGTTCATTATTATTGACCCGAGGAAAGTGTGTGCGTTAAGGTTGCGTACCTGCGTTAACCCCTTAACGCATCTGCGTTAACCCCTTAACGCCACGTTACGGTGAGCTATAATAAAATAATAAAAAAAAAATCATTTCTACCCCCTCTAGAGTACTATGTATCCGTTGTGTTTAAAAAAATAAAAAAAAAATTACAAAACACCCCCTTGGTTCTTAAGCGGGATAATCAAATTCAAATTCAAAAATTCAAAATTCAACTACAAGCGGGATAATATAATTTCAAATTAAAATTTCAGGGTGCCTATATATATACAACACCACTAGAGTATTATTATCACACACACAAGTCACACACAACTCACCGGTTGTGGAACAACTGGCAAATCCCTTTGGACTGAGTGAGGATGAACTCCGAATTCTGGGGAGCAAGATGAGGAAGTGAGGAGAGAAATTGGTTTGATATTATGGAAGGAAAGTATGATGATGGGGAGTTTAGGTCCTTTTCGAGTGAGGACGGTTCGGTTTCAGATGATTCCTTTTCTTAATTTGTAGTTTTAGTTTCTATTAATCGTACTATGTATTGTGTTTTAAGTTTAATGTTTCTATTAAAGGTGAAAAGGTTAAAGCTGACGTGGCATTGTGTTAAACTTTAACACTGAGTGACCATTGGTAATGCTCTTAAATTTAGTTAACTACGAAGTAAGGAAATTAGAAGTGTACGTGAGACCATGGTTGTTAGGATCCCGATCCTGATCTTAGGATTTATGATTTTACGATACTGCAAAGCAAAAACGATCCGGATCTTACAAAGGATCTTTGAAAGCTTAAGATCTTATAGGATCCCGATCTTTACCATAGGATCTTAAGAACTAATACGATACGATCTTACTTTTCTCAAACCACAAACTAAAAAAGTATGGAATGTATTTTGTAGAATTAAAAAAACAAACAACATGTTAATACTCTTTAAAATCTCATAATCATAATTTAAGACAACATTTCTATGAAATATTTACATAATTTGTCTTTATGATATATATTAATTTATAGATTTGTATAATATTACAAAAACTATTAACAAAATGACATTATAGTAGGATCTTAAGATCCCGATCCGATCTTAATTACAAGCTCGATCTTGCAAAGACGAAATCGATCCTAAGTATTTGGATTTATTGGACTATTCGAGACATGATACCCATAGACTATTCGAGACATGCTACCCGTAGACTAACATATTTGGATTTATTGGACCATTCGTTTGGTTATTGTTTGAGTTACGGATTGGTTTAGCTTTAAGGGTATAGGGTTTAGGGTTTCTATAAATACTCGTTATATTATACGTAAGTTTTTTTTTTTTTTTTTTTTTTTTAATTTTTGTCCCTTGCCTTTTTTTTATTCGCCTCTTTGATATGTTATGTTTTATAAAAAATTGCAACGTTTTCTAAAGTATCAAATAGAAATACATTAAACATCAAATATAAATAATACATTAAACGTCAAATAGAAATTACATTAAACTACGATACGAAAATTAAAACCAAACTACAAATGAAAATACGATAAGGAAATTAAAAAGAAACTACGAATGAAATTACGAAACAAATTAATTGAAGGTATCATCTGAGTCTGGGTAACCATCTTCAGTCGAAGAGGAATCAGGTGAGAACCAAAACATTTCCCAGTTTTTCCTACGTTGTTCTTCGTCTCTGGCTTGCTTCTCCAAACGAGCAGCTTCCTCTTCTCGTACACGTTGTTCCATTTCTAGGAAGACTTCCATATCTTGCTCCATTTGTCTGAGTTGTTCCTCTGTTAAACCAAACGGATTTGGGTCTTGGTCGACAACCGGTGGATTGTGTACCGGTTCATTTTCCGGTGGATTGTTCTCCGGTTCTTTTTTCGGTTGGAAAACCGGAAAGATATGTTCAGGTGGAGTATGGAATTCTTCATGTGGTGGACTTGTAAATTGTTGCGAAAAATCTTGGCGAGGTGGACCTGGAAATTGTTGTGAGAAATCTTTTTTGAAAGACATTTGCAGCTTGGGGAATGATAAATTTGGATCTTGAATATCTATAGTAGTCTGAATGTGTTTGTGTGTGAGATGTGTTTGATAAGTATGGGTATTTATAGGCTAGAAATCCACACGTTTTTTAAAATGAGTTTGAATTTGAAACGGATATAAATATATCCCGCCCAAGATTCTTTTATTTTCAATTTATAAATTTAATTGATAAATTTTAAATATATCCCGCCCTTTGTTTAATTTGAATTTTAAATTTGAAATTTTAAATATCCCACTCGTTATTAATATGTTGTACTGTTACTTTACATATGAATTTAAATAATACTCGTATGGTTACTTTTACTTTCAAGCTGATTTTTAAAATAGCCTCCATCGGCTAGTTTAACGGCTAGTTTCCACTATCAAAGCAACTTTCACAACACTTCGTTTTCTCACACAACTTCTTTTAAAACTCTCTCGCAAGTATCACTAATTTTAACACAAACACTGTGGCTAACGAATTAACCAGCAGAGGTGCAAAAGGCTATCCTCACCCGATTACGCAATGAACAAGAAAAAGAACTCAAATTGATTAACAATTTGCTTGGTGAGATAACTCGTATTATGCTACAGATGCATAATCGTGCTCCAGAAGTCGAAAGGTTGCGTGATTTGCCTCAAGACCATCCAGCTATCAGGGTCGGTCTAGAAACTCTATTAAGAAAAGATGAAACAGATCTGCAACTTCATGTTGCCTTGAAGATGGTTAGGGAACAGGTGTTACAAGTGTGGGAGGAGAAGTCGGATCTTATCGACAATTACAAATCTATATAAAATTTCGTATCGTATTGTGATTTGTATGTAATGTTATGTTTTTTTAATTTTGTTGCATTTTTTTATTTTATTTATTAAAGCTGAGTTATTGTTGGGAGTGGTTAGAGTATTTTCTTTTGTTTTTTCGATGGATTTTTGTGTGACTTAATCTTAATACCGCCAATTTTGTCCATAAATATTCAACTACAGATAACTGATACCCGCGGGGAAACCCGAAAAACCGATGGATAATATTAATCGGGTATCCGGTAGGATATGGGGCGGGTACAGGTATATTATAAACGGGTTCGGGTACGGGTACACTAAAACTCGCGCCGAACCCGAAACGTTGCCATCACTAGTTACCGGCTATAGCCGGATTTCACCGCTACGTCAGCACCATTAGCCTTTTTTTTTTCTTCTTTCACAAATCTTGCCACGTCAGCTATAGTTAAACCGAACCACAAATTCAATATTCAACCGAAAATTAATCCCTTTACGCGATCATTTGTAAACACACACAATAATTAATAAACCCTAATCAACACACACATTATTCTGGCAAACACAAGCACGCAAACAATGAATCCAAATAACAACAAAGGTATGTTTTTTACTATTTTCACATATCAGTTGATGATTGATTGTACAATAATTAGTGAGAGGATTCAATACACTAGAAGGTGGTTAAACCTTTGTTGCTTTGTGTATATGATATGTTGAGTTAATATGATCAAGTATGCGGAATCTACTTAATCACACTTAGAAGGTTATTTTGGGTGTGGAAATGGAACAGTTATGCTTGTGTATATTGAAAAAAGAACATACAATGTTATCACCAAATGATTCAATATTATTCAAGATAATACGAGTGATCTTCACTATCACTAGGGTTACAAAACCTTGAATCTTATGTTTTTATGACTTGTGATATTTGTGATTGTTCTATGTTCTTAACAGTTATCTTCTAAGCACTTAATAATTTTCACACTATTAGACACACATTATATCTAGTCTAAGATCTTTCTTTTATAACACAAGAAAGATCTTTACAATATTCTCAAGTCTAATCGAACACATGTTTTAGAGTGTTAGACATTAAGATACAACATGTATCTATGTTTACAACTTGTTCTGAGAATATAACATAATGACTGATCACATGGGGTAAGATATTATCTACCATGTATTGTTGACTTTAATACACATAATATCTTTGAATACTTATCCACTCAGCAGCAGAATCATTCGACAGTTATCCACTAAGCAGTAGAAAGTTCTTCACCAGCAGCAGAATCATTCAGCAGTAGAATGTTTAACGCTAGCAGCAGAATCAAATGCTCTAGCAGTAGAATGATATTTAGAGTATTTCTTTGAGCAGAACCCGATATTAAACTTCTTGAATATTTAATTCCCAACAATCCTCCCCTAAACATGTGAATCTTTTTCAACATGTTTCTGAAATAAATTTTGGATTGTGAAGATCTTTCAAACACTTCTGTTCTTCAAGGTTAAATATCTTTCTCAGTAACTCATCTGCTATTTCCTTTTGACTTCGACAATATTAGTAACTCATGGTGCAATTTCCTTGGATGGAGGAATTATAAGAGGCAATGGTGCTGTGTATCTTGGATGCTTGTTTCAACAAGTGAAATCATCTATCAGCATGCTTTTGCAAGTGATGAACAAACGTGGTGAACTGAAATTGAAACTTTTCTCCGTTTGACCTAGATAGAACTTTCTCCTTTGGAATGCTTCATCCCTTCTGAATATATATATTACTCCAGAATAATATATGTTCTTGTCATTTTCAACCTCCATGACATCATCTTATATGCTATTGTCTTTTCCTCCCTTTCATTGGTTAATCTTCCTTCTTTGGAATTATTTCCTCCCCTGAGATGCAAATAACATTTTATCATCCCCTGTTTGGAAGATCTCTCACTATGTTCCAAAATATTTCTCTCCATCATCTGAGCTATCAATTAGAACTTGTTATCAGACAATATTGTACATGTAGCCATCAATTCCTTAAGAGTTTAATTTGCTGCCCTCATCACTTCTAGGTGTGGTTAACTCCTATGAGAGGTGATTCATGGGGCATTGACTCATTATCCATCAATGGATGGTTTTATTGAGTCCTTTTTGAAAATCCTTTTTAAGAAACTTTTGACTGAGCAGTATGTTCATGATTTTATTATTAAAACTCATACTGCTTTCAACCATTTTGAAGGGATTAAGTTTATAACTGACACTTAATCAAAATTTTGGTTTAAAGCAACCTCTGGTTGTGTGAGAACCAATGTTTTTCAGTTATAAATAACTGCCTGTGTGAAGATAAACCTATTCAAAAGGCTTTCTTGATAGGGTTTCCAGCTCATAGCAATTGTTGCCTCTAACACAAGTGTTAGATTCACTTTTACTAGTTATTCTTTCTATCAGATGTCCTTAGACTTGCTCATTATACTTAAGAGTATAAAATGATAGAATGTGAGTTGTATCAGTTACTTTCTGATCAACTAACTCATCAAATCAATGTGAAACATCATAATCAAGTATCAAGAAGGAAGTTTTAAGGAGGTTTGAAATTCCCAAACTTTTTCTATCATAAACCTATTATGTCAGCAACTAGTATTATAATTCTACTGCTCACGTATTTCACTTGAAACTTCCTTTGTGTTCACATGTTCATACCTGAAATTGTTAGTCTAAAACCAAAAGAACAATGTACAAAGTACTTGTCTGGCATTAGAATAATCATATGACTAACTGTATGAATAACACAATTTAAATTCGTACCAGCAACACAAACTTTTATAATAGCAGTAGTATCTTTTAAAGCAAGCAACACAAACAAAGATTTATTTTCAAAAACACAAAGTTTAAAATCATTAAGGATTAAGCATTCCAATACTTGCTACCAAGTACTGAAACCTTCCAACATAAAAAAGCTTTTGTTAGCAGATCTGCAAAGTTATATTCTGAAGCAATTTTAAGAACTTGAATTAATCTTTTCTCATTGCAGTCTCTTATAAAGCGATGTCTAATTTTAATGTGTTTTGTTTTAGAATGTTGCACTGGATTTTTAATTATGAAAATAGTACTACTATTATCAATATGAATAACAGTGTTCATGAAATTGTACCTATAGTCAAGAAGTTGGTTTTGAAGCCATAAGACTTGAGCACAGAAACTTGCAGCAGCTACATATTCAGCTTCAGTTGTTGAAGTAGCCACAGTTGTTTGCTTCTTACAATGCCATGTGATAAGTCTACACCCAAGGAATTGACATCCTCCAGTTGTTGACTTTCTGTAAAAGCTAGCACCAGCATAATCACTATCCGAAAATGCTACCAAGTCAAAAGGTGACTCTCTAGAATACCATAGTCCCAACCTAGGTTGACCCTTGAGATATCTAAAAATTCTCATGACTGCTGTTAAATAAGAAACCTTTGGAGTTACTTGAAATCTTGCACAAGCATAAACAGAGAACATTATATCAGGTCTTAATGATGTGAGATACATCAAAGAGCCTATCATAGATTTGTAAGTGTGTAGATCCACATTTTCTCCATCTAAATCTTTAGGAAGTGGCTTCTTAGAGTCCATTGGTGTGCTTGCCATTTTTGAATCAGCAAAGTTGAACTTCCTTAGTATCTCAGTAACATGTTTATCTTGACTAATAAATATGCCTTCATATGACTGTTTAACTTGCAAACCCAAAAAGAATATAAGTTCCCCCATGGAACTCATCTGAAACTTATCATGCATAAGCTTCTCAAACTCCAAACACATCTCCTTCCTTGTAGATCCAAAGATAATGTCATCCACATACACCTACACTAACAAAAGATCCTTCTTGTGCTGTTTGATGAAAAGTGTCTAATCAATCTTTCCTCTTTGAAATCCATTTTCTATTAAGTAGGAAGCCGGTGTTTCATACCATGCTCTAGGTGCCTGATGAAGGCCATAAAGAGCCTTAACTACTCTGTACACTTTGTCTTGATGGTCAGGATCAATGAACCCTGGAGGTTGTGATACATACACCTCTTCTTCAATTGTGCCATTTAGAAATGCACTCTTGACATCCATTTGGTAAACTGTGAAGCCTAAAAATGAAGCATAAGCTAAGAAAAGCCTAATTGCCTCAAGTCTTGCTACTGGAGCAAAAACCTCATCATAGTCTATACCTTCTTGTTGTGTGTACTCTTGGGCTACTAATCTAGCCTTGTTCCTAATCACTATTCCCCTTTCATCCCTTTTATTCTTGAAAAACCATCGAGTGCCGATTACCTTTGCATCCTTAGGTAAATCAACTAGCACCCATACCTTCTGAATCTTGAACTAAAAAAGCTCCTTTTGCATAGCTTCTACCCAGCTTGAATCATCTAAGGCTTTAAGAATGTTCTTTGGTTCATCTTGTGAGAGAAAACATACAAACAAGCAAGAGTTTGAAAACTCATGCTGTTTTGAAGCATAAAGGGCATCAAGAATCCCTTGTTGGTCGGAAGACATCAGTTTTTGTCTTGTCTTCACACCTGATTGTACATCTCCAATCACATTTTCTAGGGAGTGGACTTTGCGAATCCTTGTGTGTGGGGTTGAAGGAACTTGATAGTTAGGTGTGATATTGCTCAAATCCACCTCATTATTTGAGAAATCTGCTTTATTTGAGTCTGAAGGGCCAGCAGTAGAATCATTTGGCCTAGCAGCAGAAAAATTAAACCTAGCAGTAGAATGCTCTGTCTCAGCAGCACTATCATCAGCCGAAACATTTTGTTGTTCCTTTGTTCCATCTTCCTTGTATTCACTTTCAACATATTCTTTAGCTTTACCAGAAGAAGATTCATCATTTGTTGAAGTTGAAGCCACACTGGTACTTATTGGCATCCAAACATGTAAAACCCTAAAATCTGAAAACATGAAAAATGACCAAAATGCCCCCGCAAGTTAAAAATTTATTTAAGAGTTTATAAAGCACAAAATAAATTCCGAACTTCTAACAATGAACATGTAATGATCCCAAATAATTTTAACAACTTCATTTAACTTTTATACAAGACATGAAAATTACCAAATTACCTTGGGCGCCTAATATAATTTAAATTCAAAAGTTATGAATTTATAATAAGAAATTAAGGGAAATTTAAGGGCATTAAAATTATCATTGAATGCTATTAACCCTCCTTGACTCAATCCCAAAATTTTGGTGAGTTTTCCCCTCCTCTCACACGTTTTCCTTTAATTAAAATCAATCTCACCATTTGCTTCTTCTCAAAACAATTATACGACCCATATCAAAACCCTAGCACCAAAATTAATTCGACCATAGCCATACGAATTTTTCCAGCATCCCTACCCATTTTTCTCATGTTCCTAGACATCTAAAGAGTGCAAGAAAAATCAGTTTGGTGGTGTTCTTGGCCTGTGTCGATTGTGCTCAATTATTCATTGTCGAACCCTATTTTGAGGTAAAAATTCCACTTTAATTCATTCGATCATGGATAAATTCGTTTCTTATTTTTATTGTGTTCCTCACATCATATGTGATCTGTGAAAATTGGTTTCATGATTTTTAGATCGTTTTTGAAGCCGTGGTGATTTTTGACCCATTTTGGCCATACGCGTATAAAAGAATTCGTACACCTCATTCCACACGTTCAAATCTTGATTTGGTATTTTTCTCAGACCCTATATATGTTATGAACACCAAATAAAATGTAAAAGTCGATCCATGCATGATCTAACAATTATTTGTGAATTAAATCTTAAAAACGTGTATAAACCCTAAATAATTCAATTCGAATTTTTTAGGCTTCATATTTATTTTATTTGAACTCCATATGATCATACTAATCTGGGAAAAATTATATTTCGAATTGTTAAGGCCTAAAATAATTATTCTTGATTTATTTAGTTTTACCGATTTAAAGAAAATAAAGAAGAAAAAGAAATAGAATGTAAATCGATTTAGGGATTATACTTTTGGGGCTGTTTTTGAGTTATTGAATGATGATTAATGATGATCTAATGATTGGCGAATGATTTGTATTTTTAGGGTTAGGGTTTTGGCTAATTAAAGTGTTATGCGATTGGTTTAAATTGTTTTGGGTGGGTTTTGTAACTTTTAAAACTCAAGGGTTATTTTTAGAACTTATTTTGGATCATGTACCTACTGTATAAAATATAAAAAGAGGGGGTTCTAGTGTCATTTTTGTATTTTAAAGGATTAAAATGTTTCTAGGGTTTAATTAAGGTACGAATTATAAAATAATTAAATGGAGGGACTAAACTTGTAATTTCTGGAAACTTGGGTCTGTTTTGAGTAATATAATCTATTCAGGGGGTTATGTGTAAATTTGGTGATTTAATGGGTTAATATGTAATTATTAATAATATAAAGTTGAAATTGTAAGATAAGGGACTAAATATGTAACTTTGAAAACTAGAGGGACCTATTGTGTAAATTCTGTAAAATTGAGGATACATTCTTATAATTTGATAAAATGAGTGACCATTGTGAAACTTTGATAAATTAAGGGTCTAAAGTGTAACTACGAACAATTGAAGGGTTAAAGTGTAACTTTTGAAACTAAAGGGGTATAAAGTGTAAATTATGAAACCTAAAGGACTAAAAGAGTAACTTGATGAATCTAAAAGCTAAAATGGAAAGTTACTTAAAAAGGAAGGGTTTGTAATTCTTGTCTACCCCTGTAGGTGTGAAGAAAGAGAGGTCCTGATCCACTCTGTGTCATCCATTCCTGATTTGTGGTTGCTTCTAGAATAAGGTACAGATATTCTGACCTTCTCTGTAAGGTTTCCTATGATTCTTTTCTGATTCGTTAAATCTTTGATTTGATACTCTGTTACGATCCTTTGCTATGACACCTTTGCTTTGACCTTTGATCTCGGATTTTGGACCTATGATATGAAGACCTTTTTGATATGAGATGGAAACGTTTTAAGTAAAGTATTTTGAAAGGATTTTTCAAGCATGATATATTGACTTTAAGAAAACTATTTTGAAGTTCGTTTTATGAAAACTATTTGAAAGACCATTTATGAAAACTAATTTGAAGGGTTGTTTTAAATGAACCTTAAGAGAAAACCTTTTTGAAAAGTATTTTGATATTGAACCTTTTGAAGATTTGACCATATAATACTTTGACCCTTTTGGATATTGACCTGGGATATTTGATCTTCTGATATTGACTTCTGATATTGAACCTTCTGATATGACACCCTGATTATGATATGAACCTTTGACCTTTGACCTTTGACTCCCAGTTTGATACCCGAGCCAAATTTGTGACCCTAGCCATGAAGGTAACATGGCCGTGTCTGTGATGCACCACTGGCATGACTAGTGTGTAGCCCTAGTGATTTGGTTACACCGTCCCCATTCTGATTTTGATTATGCATGCACACTATATGATTTATTATGGCCGATCTGTTCTGGGGGGCGAATGGATGCATCCTAGATTTTTTCTGGTTCTGATATATCTGGTATGTCTGGTGACTGGTACTGTGTGCAATACATGCCTTTCACAACCCTGGGAGCTTGCAACTCCAACCCTGGAGGTATCCCCTCAACCCTGTCTTGGTATGCTGAGGTCACCCCTCCATACACCCTGGTATGTGATTTGATATGATATGTTTCTGGGCTCGTGGTGGATTACTGTCCTAAACCTTTACTCTCTCTCTCTCTGAACCTTTACTTATCTATTTCATTATGTTATATTTGTTCTTTTCCTTTTACTTCCATTTCTGTTTGCTTTCGTTTACGTTTATTATATATCTGTTCACTGGGCTTTGTAAGCTCAGCCGTACGTTTCTTTTCATGTACGGCAGGTTTTAGTTGGAAGCTGGGTTATTATTAGAGAGGACCTTGAACTTAGAAGCCCTTGCTAGCTAAATTGGATTAGAGATGATTGGAAGAGTGATATTCAGACTTAGTGATTATTGTATATCTCATTGTAGCCTTGTAAATATCAGAATTTCAGTTGTAACCCTTGGAATCCTATTGTATTGTTTATGTCATATGCTTGTGTTTGTTCTGATAAGAATCCGTATATGTGACACCTTTTCCCTTGTCGGGTTGGGGTGTTACAAAACATGAAATTGATTTGTCTCCTTGTCTAACCCTGCATCATTTGTTGTTTGTGAACCTGAAAAATCATTAGTTTCTGCAACAACAGGCACATAATTCATAGAATGGGATAATGACTCTAGATCAAATAGCCAATTAGGACCTTCACCTACTACATTGGATTTATGCTCTAAAAATTCCACATGTAGGTTTTCCTCTACTTTCTTGGTTCTTAAGTTGTATACTCTAAATGCTTTACTATTGAGAGAATATCCAACTAAAAAACCTTCATCTGCTTTGCCATCAAATTTTCCAAGATGGTCTAAGGTATTGAGAATTGTCACATGACATCCAAAAGGTCTAAGAAAACCTATTGCAGGAGTTCTACCTCTAAAAAGTTCATATGATGTCCTATTGTGAGGTTTAACAACTAAAACTCTATTCTGAACATAGCAAGCAGTGTTGACTACATCAGCCCAAAAAGTTATAGGTATCTTAGAGTCAGCTAACATAGTTCTAGCAACTTCTATTAGTGTTCTATTTTTCCTTTCAGCAACTCCATTCTGTTGTGGCGTTCTAGCAACACTAAATTCTCTCCTAATACCTTTTTCTTTGCAGAATTCATCCATAAATCTATTTTTGAACTCTGTCTCATTATCACATCTAATGACTTTTACTCTTTTGTCTACTAGGTTTTCTATCTCAGTTATAAAAGTCTTAAGGATGCTAGGTGTCTCATCCTTAGTAGCTAAAAAGAAAACCCATGTAAATCTACTATAGTCATCAGTAATAACTAGATAATATCTCTTATGTTGCATAGTTCTAACATTTGTAGCACCAAATAAGTCCATATGAAGCATAAACAATGATTGATTGATAGAGTTAAAAAATTTGGGCTTACAAGTGGCTTTGTGTTGTTTGCCTTTAAGACAAGCAATGCATGTTTGAACATTTTCAAATCGTTTTTGAGGTAAACCTCTTACCAAACCATTCTTAACAATCTGATTTATGGTTTTGAAATTAATATGACCAACCCTTCTATGCCATAACATTGATTCATCCAATGTGGCCTTTGCAACAAGACAAGTTAAAGCCTTTTTAGGAACAATGTTCTTCATGTCTACATTGTACATATTGCCCTTTCTAGGAATTTTAAGAAGCACTTGATTTTCATCAGGCATCTTAAAATCAGGAGAAAGTTTAAGACATTCAGTGTCACAGAAAAGAACTTTGTTCTTTTTGTCACACATTTGTAAGACACTAAAAAGATTATAATTTAGCTCTTGTACATAGTACACATCTTCAAAATCTAAATTTCCAGTTTTAATGGTACCTTTACCGGAAATTTTGCCACCAACACCTCCTCCAAAGGTAACATAGCCTCCATCTATTGATTGAAAATCTGAGAGATAAGACTTGTTGCCTATCATGTGCCTTGAACATCCACTATCTGAGTATCCTTGATCCTCTTGTTTATCAATTGAATGTTCCTGCACAGTAATGAGAAGTATTAGTTTCTTTTGGGGACCCAAGCCATTACTGACTTGGACCTGCCTCTTGCATCAATGAAATTTAATCTCTTAAGAACAGTTGATGCAACATTGGATTTAAGAATCCAGCATGTTGAGGCCTTAACAGCATTTGCCCTGTTTTCCCTAGCAGTAGTATGAACCACATGCTTAGCAGCAGAAACTGTTAGCTTTGTAGTTGTACCCTTTGGTTTCCAAACTTGTTTTTGGACCACTGCTCTTGTTTTAATGGGCCTTTGAACAGTCTTTGATGCATTTGTAGAAAAAGATTTTGCATATTTAACTGTTGGTCTTGGGTTAACAGTCATGAATGGTCTAGCAGCAGAAACTGCTTTTGTAACTGCTCTGGGTTTTGATCTTTTAGACTTAGAGTGAAAGTGAGTTTGAGGTGTTTGCCTTTTGAAATTCACCCTATTGTTTTCATACCCAGATACCCATTTATTACAGAAAGCTGCAAGATGATCAAAACTACCACATGTGTAACAAGCTTTATTATAAAAGAAAAAGTCATCACTTAATTTGTTAGACTTGAGGCCATTCCAATTTCTTTGGTTACCTCTAGGTTTGCTAGTGGATCTATATTGTTCCCATTATTTAACTGGTTGCCTAACATGTTTAATGTTTGATCTAGGCTTAACAATATCCTTTTTGATCACTTTAGGAACCTTTGTTCATGCTTTCTTAACTACTTCAGGTTTAGACATAACCTGTTCATCTTCGTCATCATCAGATACCCATTCTTCAATGACTACTCTATCTGATCTTCTATCAGAGTACACCTTGTCCTCAGGAATTGAAGTTTTACTTAAACTTTCACTTACTTTCTTAGGTTCATCAACAACTAGCTTGGTCTTTGGTTGTACCCCATATTGTAGCTCAGGTTGTTGAAATTCAGGGACACCTGAATTTTATAGGTCAATCCCTGGGGGTTTAGGGATACCTCTGTATGGAGGTGGGACACTCTTATATCCTACTCCTGACTTGGCTCTATTAATCACTTGACATTCTATCATGTTGGTCACACCTATAGAAGCATGTTCTAGTGTCTGTGTAGTCAAGTGAATGTTTCCATTTTCCTTTTTGACCCTATCAAAAGCCTCTCTTAAAAGCTTAATTTCAGCATCTTTAAAGAATATGTCTTGTCTTAGAAGAGCTTTGTCATCAGAAAAAGCAAGTTCATTTTCTTTGTAGTATAAGATCTGCTTTTCTGTTGATTCTAAACCACACTTATAATTAATGTAGTTTTGATGAGTTTTGCTTAGCTCTTTCTTTTGTTCATCATAATGTTTGATTAAAGTTTGTAATTCTTTAAGAGCAGTACAAGCATTTGAACAAGCTTGATTTAACAAATTATATTCAAAGGAATTGCATAAGAAATATGCAAAACCCAAGGTTCGTTGTCCCGTTGAAGATTGAATGAAATTGTAATTTCGGGATCGTGAAACGTGTAGTGAATGTGAGAGTGAGATATTTGGGTTTTTAAACTAAAAATATGAAATTATAACTAAAAGCAATCAATTAACTAAGGCAAATTCTAATCTAAAGTGCTTAAGGCTAAAAACGCAAAGAAAATCTAAAAACGCGTAAAACCCGGGCTAATCCCGAGTTTAAAAGTCAAAGTAGTGAAAAATCAACCCTAGTGGTGCAAAATTAATTTTCTAAAGTCCTATTTAGTGAAAGAAAATTTTGGAAAAAATAATTATATTTTTTTGATTTTTATTTTATTTATTATGAATTAAAAACTAAAAGAAAGTAATTAAATGATTAAAAATAGTAAATGATTTTGGAAAATTTTGAAATTTTGCTGGAAAGTACTTTGAACTATTCAGAAGCTAAGAAAATTGAAAATTTTGAAAAAGCTAACTGGAATAAGCTGTTATAAGCTTAAACAGTTTTAATAAGCTAAAGAAAAAGAAGGTGGTTAAAAGAAAAGTAATGTGAGTCTATAAACGAAGAAGTCCCAAGGGCAGTTGGTGTTGGGTGTGTGTGGTGAGCTGGGTGGCCAGGGTTCGAATCCTAGCAATGTCTAATTTTTTAAAACTATTATTTATTTATTTAT
Source organism: Artemisia tridentata subsp. tridentata (assembly GCA_021014915.2). Lineage (NCBI taxonomy): Eukaryota > Viridiplantae > Streptophyta > Magnoliopsida > Asterales > Asteraceae > Artemisia > Artemisia tridentata. Next base: position 218,438,863 of record CP139502.1, on the reverse strand, counting down.
TTATTTATTTTTGTTTTTCTTTTAAAAACAGATTAAGTTAATGAAAATAATAAGATTTTGTGAAAACTTTTTTGTTTGAAAAGCTCAAATAAGCTCAGTAGAAGCTTAAAAACTTAACAGTTCAACTAGTGAAGCTTAAAAGAGAAAAGTGAAAATTAAAAGCTAACTTAGAGGCTTAATTTTAACAGCTAAAAAGCAAATAAAGTTTAAACTAACTAAAAGCTAAGTCTAACAGGATAAATCCACCAATAAAACAAGCTTAAACAAGCTCAGAAGCTAGATTCAACTTAAAACAAAAACTACTACAAGCTTATCCTAAAACAGTCTAAACAGCTAACTTGCAGATAAATTTTAAGCTAACTAATAAGCTACTAAGTGAAATCTAAGCTTAGAATTTAAAAGCCTATACTACAAGCTACTTAGAAAACCAAAAATTAAGCAATTAGCACAAGAAGATAAGCAGATAATAAGCTGAAAAAAGGGGCTACTAGGGACAGATCAGTGCAGGTCTGCATATGCAGTCTGATGCAGCAGTAGTGGAAATGGACCTCCAATTCCTTCAATACTCAATGCAACAGTGCCAAAACTTGGAATCTCACTTAAAATATTGAAATACACCTAAAGTTGCCAAAAAAAATGGACCACATAAGCCTCAGCTTATTGGGAGCTTAATTAAGCAGTTCTAGTTCTAGATTTTCCTCCACAGACTCAAAATCACAAAAGGCTCCTAAATAACTTAAATGCTACTGAAAACAGCTTATATATGCTATAATAAGCTAAATCAAAACTACCCTAATGGTAAATGAACAGTAGCATTAGATTTTAACTTAGAATGAGCTTTTAGCCAAACACTCTTTAATGAAACTGATTTTGCAATTTAACACTAAACCCTACTGATTTAAGCTATGATATGGATTCCTAGTAGTTTACTAACTTAATTATCTACTGATAAGCAACTTTCAATTTTAAAATAAGCACTTAATAAGCTATATCTTCTAGTGACTGTTTTAAGCTTTTTATGACTTTTTGAGTAAAAACAGGTTTGAACTAGTAACACCTAATAAGCTCTACTTTAACAACCAAGTGATCAACAAATAAGCAATTATCACTCAGAAAAAGCACTTAAGTATCAGAATAAGTAAATAGTAATAAGCTAGAATTCGGAATAATGAGACTTACAAAGGACTAGCTTGAGAACAGAAGTGAACAATTAATCTAACAACCCAGGCTTGTGAACACAAGCCAAAAATTACCAACCAAGCTTATCCAGAACAGCTTATCTCCCAAAGTGCTTATTTGACCATACTTTGACTTTGGTTGACTTTTTTTTTTACTTTTGGGAAATTTTGAGGGTAAAACAGTTTTAAACTTAACTAAAGCTCACAATAAGCTATAGTAGCTTATATGAACTTAATCTAAAAAAAGAGCTTATTGAAAGCTTGTTTTGAATATTTTTGTCTTTTTTAAGTATTTTTTCTATTTTTTTTGGTATTTTTGGCTCAAAACAGAATTTATGAAAACATTTTGTTGAAAACTTGAAAAGAGCTTGAAAAGGGCTTAACAAGACAGAAAATAAGCTAGTATTAGCTTATAACAACTCACATAAAAAAAAAGAATAGATTAAACATAAGAAAAAAAGAAAAATTCAAAATTAAACATAAAATTCTAAATACAAATATTCCTTACAACTTCTAAAGACACTGAATTGAAAATAACAACTAAAAAGTAAATAAAAACGACACTAAAAGAACCCTAATTTAGACTCTAAAAAAAACTAACTCTTTAGCTGTGAATGAGGAGGCACTATTTATAGAGCATTTGGGGAGCTAGGGTTTCCAGGAACCTTTAGGAACTCTTAAAATCGACCCTTGGATCCAACTTGGGCACCAATCCACTTCAACACAGCCGTTGATCATGAATAGTAGAGATACCACCAATAGGAATGCTGGGATTTTGCCACCTGGCATTCTCTGACTTGTCAGCGTTTTTCTAGAAGCTTTTTAGGCGGAGTAATTTAATGTGGGAGCAGGGTAAGAAGGGGAGAACACTGATGAATAGTAACCAGGTAAGTTTGGCGGGTAAATTAGTTTTGGTTGTTGACCAGGTTTTTTTCTTGATTGACTTGGGTTAATTACTAGGAAACGGGTATGGGATCCGGGTTTTTATTTAATTAGGAAGTGGGCTTGGCTTTAGGGAATGGCTTGTTTTTGGGTTTGAGTTATTTGGTTTAATAAGGTTAGGATTTGGGTTGGGGTAGTGTTTTGGCTAGATTTTAGGATTTAGTTATATGGTTTAAGGATTAGGTTTGAATTGGTTTTAATAAGGAGGGACTATTTCTGCCAACTTCTGAAAATTTCACCAAGGGCTGATTTTGTAATTTTACAATGATCCAAGGGCCGTTCTTCAAAATATTTTATTTGACGAATTTTTCCCCGGCTTCGGCTCTATAAATATCTTTTCCAAATCTCGTGCCCGTGTTTTCCGGATTTTTCTTCGTTTTTGTCCTTTTTCTTTTATCCGTTGCCTGCATAAACATAAACACAAAAACACAAATATCTTTGGCATTTTGGTTAGTTTTTTGGTCGTTTTGGTCTTAATTTAGTCAAGAAAAGGTATGTGTTTAAGCACATACCAAAATCCCCCAGACTAAGATATTGCAGTGTCCTCACGCAATGTTATAAAAACACGTTTTTGAAACCAAAAATTTCTAACCTCTTTTTACTAACTTTGAAAAGTAGCAAAATTTTCAAAAGAGATTAAGAAATCTTAAGTTTTAAAAACTCCCCATTTTTCCTTTTATTCTATTTTTGTATTTTTCTTATGATCATGTGACGGTTTTGTTGACAATCATTATCTTTCAATAACTTTTAGGGTCAACGAGTAGGAAACACGACTCATAAAGAAGTGACCATACGGATAAAATTCATCGTTCCTGATTTTTCACAAGCCCCCAAACTAAGCTCAACAACGAAATCATTGTTATTTACATGTTAATTTGCCTCTATTTATTTTATTTTTGGTGAGAAATGAATTGCTTCATATTTTCCCGTTTTGATATGTTTTTAGTCCGATAAAGATACTAAATTAAGACGCTAAGTAGTTTTCAATCTTCTCTCGAGAACCGTTGCTTTGAAAATGAGGTCCACATCAAGGTTTTTATTTTTCACTTATACATTTTTCTCTTTTTCATTCAACACCATTTTTTTTTTTTTATATATATATCACTAACTTTTCACTTGCGTACCCTAAACGATGGAGCTTCACAGTTTAGTTCCAAGACCTTACACCTTCCGGAATAAAGGATCCAAGGTGTTTAGACCAAGACGCCGTTACAACGGAGTGTTCCAAGACTCTAGGCATTCCTGAAATGAGGATCCAAGGTGGTTAGACCAAGACCTCACACATTCCTGAACTAGAGGTCCAAGGGCCGGTGCAAGAGGGTAGCCAAGACCTAAACGCCTTCCGGAAATAAGGATCCAAGGCCCGATCTCGAATCCGTAGCTTAGAGCACTTAACTTATTATTATTAAACGTATTTATTAAGTAACCTTGATGTGTACCCAATTTTTAAAGCAAGTATTCTTTTAAGAAGACCAAGAACTAATCATCGGCAAAACCTAACATCTTTAATTATTCTTACAGATATACATGGTGAAACAATTTTGTGGGAGCAAAAGGCCACAAGTAACTTCGATGAGCTCTAAAGAGAACCAACTACTCCACGCTTAGCATCTAACTTCTAAATAAACTCTATCATTTCTCGTTCTTCGCAAACTTAAAATCTTAAATAATAAGATCCGCGAATGCTTAGCCAAGAAAGGTTAAGGGGACAAGCAAGGGCTCAACACGCCCGATCAATTCAGAATGTTATTCCTACTCTCACCAGCGGAAAGTCAACAAAATGTCAAAATTTATTCTATTTTTGCAAAAAAAAATTTAAATTTTCTCATTTTTTGGACTTTTTTAAATTTTTTCAATTTTGGAGGAAAAACGGGGTTGCATGAGTAAACAGCAAAAAATGCAATGCAAAATCAAATCGAAAGATTACCCCCCCCCCCAAGACTAAAACGGGACATTATCCCCAATGTTTTGAATGTAAGGGTTTTCCTAACTAAATCTAAGGCCATTTATTAATTATGCCAAAGATAAACGTTAGACGATAAGATTTAGGATATCGGATGAGCAAGGAATGACGAAACTCGAGTGGAGAGAAGCAGACCACGAGCACGAGAGTCTTCATAATTTGGGCAAATCCTGGACACATCACAGAAAACCACGAAACACAAGATATGGAAGTGGTGCCCCTCCTCACTTTTATTAAGAAAATAGAAAGAAGATAGATGGATAAGCATGGGGTGCCTCCCACGAAGCGCTTTTTTTATGATAACCGAGTCACGTAGCTTGACTCGATCCCCGAATTCATTTGTCCATGGGAAAAGTTTGGAGATCCGGGACAACCATGGATGGTATGTCCCCTCCAAAATAGTGTTTGATCCTATGACCGTTCACCTTAAAGTTTGGACCATCGTTTTGAGCTAACTCGACGGTTCCATATGGAAAAACTTGAGTGATGGTGAACGGCCCAGACCAGCGGGTTTTGAGTTTTCCCGAGAAGATCTTTAATCGAGAATTGAAGAGGAGGACTCGATCACCAACATTGAAGATGCGGTTTTTAATTTTAGAGTCATGAATCCTCTTTGTTTTCTCTTTGTAGATTAAAGAGTTCTCGTAGGCTTGATCCCGAAGCTCATTTAATTCATTAATTTGGAGCTTACGATGATCACCCGCGGTCTTGAGGTCAAAATTGGCATGTTTTAAGGCCCAGTACGCCTTATGTTCGAGCTCGATGGGCAGATGGCAGGCCTTTCCATAAACCAGCTTGTATGGAGTACACCCGATGGGTGTTTTGTAAGCTGTTCGGAAGGCCCATAAAGCATCATCCAATTTGTCGGCCCACGAGGCTCGGTTTTCACCAACGGTTCTTTCAAGGATACATTTCAATCCACGATTCGATGCCTCGACTTGACCGCTTGTTTGCAGGTGATACGGTGTAGAAAGTCGGTGGGTAACACCATACTTGAGCATAACTTTTGCAAATTGATCATTGCAGAAGTGAGTACCGCGATCACTGATTATAGATCGAGGAGTTCTGAATTGGGAGAAGAGATTTTTCAAGAACTTAACAACCACTCGGGCGTGATTAGTGGGGAGTGCTTTCGCTTCAAACGTTTTGGACAAATAGTTGATGGCCACGAGTATATACTTATTCCCTCGTGAAGACGGGAATGGCCCCATAAAATCGATGCCCCATACGTCAAAAATCTCGCAGACTTGAATTGCATTTTGAGGCATTTTGTCTTTTTGTGAGATTTTTCCTTGACGTTGGCAAGGGTCACATGACTTCACCAAGTCGTGGGCATCGCGATAGATAGTCGGCCAATAAAAACCGGAATCAAAGACTTTTTTAGCGGTGTAGCTGGCACCATGATGTCCCCCCGTGGGTCCATTATGGCAAGCCGTGAGGATATCAACGGCTTCTTGGCCATGCACATACCGTCTAATCACTTGATCGTCACATATTCTGAACAAGTAGGGGTCGTCCCAAAAGTACTGTTTAACATCTTTGAAAAATTTCTTTTTCTGCTGGGACGACATCCCTTTTACCACGAAATTTCCCGCATGGTAATTTGCATAGTCGGCAAAACATGGGGTACTCGGATCATCTTTTAAAGATACCATCCCAAGTGTCTCGAGAGGAAATGTTTTGGTGATTTCCTTTTTCTCAAGATCACTTTGATGGGGATTTTCAAGTCTGGATAAGTGATCAGCGGCCAGATTCTCTGCTCCTTTTTTATCACGAATGATAATATCAAATTTCTGGAGCAGAAGAATCAACCGAAGTAATCTCGGCTTAGCATCTTGCTTCGCTAAGAGATACTTGAGAGCAGAATGGTCTGTATACACTATGCTTTTGGATAAGACAAGATATGGTCTAAATTTCTCAAAAGCGTAGACAACGGCCAACAACTCTTTCTCAGTAGTAGTATAGTGAGATTGAGCGTCGGTCATTGTCTTGCTAGCATAGTGTATCGGCTAAAAGTATTTTGATTTGCGTTGCCCCAGGACTGCACCAATAGCATAATCGCTAGCATCACACATTAGCTCAAAGGGCAAGTCCCAATCAGGGGCAACCAATATTGGTGCTTTAGACAATTTCTTTTTGAGAACCTCCAATGCTTTGATGCATTCGGGAGAGAAGAAGAACGGAGCATCTTTTTCAAGAAGATGGGTCAGAGGCCGGGCGATTTTAGAGATGTCTTGAATAAATCGTCTGTAGAAACCGGCATGACCAAGGAAACTTCGGATTCCTTTAACGGTAGTGGGATGAGGTAGTTTTGCGATTACATCGACTTTGGCTTTATCTACCTCAATCCCGGCATTAGAGATTTTATGGCCGAGGACAATGCCCTCTTTGACCATAAAATGGCACTTCTCCCAATTTAGCACAAGCTTTGGTGTCTTTACACCTTTGCAGCATTTTGTCTAAATGGGAGAGGAGAAAGAATTTCCATAGACGGAGAAATCATCCATAAAGACTTCCATTGTCTTCTCGATCATATCGTGAAATATGGCCATCATGCACCTCTGGAACGTGCCCGGAGCATTGCACAAGCCAAAAGGCATGCGTCGGTAGGCAAACGTTCCATAAGGACACGTGAAGGTGGTCTTTTCCTGATCTTGGGGATCAATTGGTATTTGAAAATACCCGAAAAAACCATCGAGAAAACAATAGAACTCATTTCCCGCCAAACGCTCAAGCATTTGGTCCATAAAATGTAGAGGGAAATGGTGTTTACGGGTGGCATCATTGAGTTTTCTATAGTCGATACACACTCTCCATCCGGTGACGAGACGTGTGGGGATTAACTCATTCTCTTCATTTGTTACAACGGTCATTCCACCCTTTTTGGGCACACAGTGGACCGGGCTAACCCATGGGCTATCAGAGATCGGATAAATCATCCCTGCGTCAAGGAGTTTGATAACTTCCTTTTTGATGACATCATGGATTTTTGGGTTAACCCGTCTCTGTTGGTGGACAGCAGGTTTAAAATTATCTTCCAGTAAGATCTTGTGAGTACAGAACCGAGGGTCTATGCCCTTTATGTCGGAGATCTGCCAAGCGATGGCACTCTTATGCTTTTTAAGCATGTCTAAGAGTTGAGTCTTCTCCTCATCTTTTAGGTCTTTAGAAATGATGACGGGATATTTGTCGGTTTCTTCTAAGAAAGCATATTCGAGATGAGGAGGTAAATCCTTGAGCTCGAGCTTCAGAGGATTCTGAGTGGACGGCTTTACTTCTTTGATTTCTTCTTTTTGAATTTCTTCCAGATGGAGAGAAGATGACGGATCACTATTTAGTAACTTCTCAAGGAGGAGAATGTCTCCCTCCGGGTCAAAGTCTGAATCATCAATTTCCGGTGATACTGATTCATTCTTAAGACAAGCCTTGATCTCTTCCAAGATGAAATCACTTCCCTCAAACGGAGTGAGGGAAGGGGAAGAGTCGGAAAGAATTGGTTGAGAAGAAGGAGTGGGATTGCCAATCAAGGATTTATCAAAAAATCCAAGAACTTCTTGAGAATACTCCTCCGAGGCAACATCAATCACATCGATTCGATTTACCGAGACGAAATCGTGATTGGAGGAGTATTTGAAAGTTCGGTCTAGGTTAAAAGGTACGGCCTCATTATCCACCCATAATGTGATTTCTTCACCATAAACATCAATCAAAGCACCCCCCGTCCTCAGGAATGATCTTCCAAGAATTAGAGGAACCCGGGGGTCAGCATCGAAATCAACCACCACAAAATCGGCAGGGAAATGGAACTTCCCCACCTTGACAAAGACATCCTCGGCTATTCCAAGTGGATGGGTTATGGTCCGGTCCGCAAGCTCGAGGGTCATGCAAGTGGGGGTAAGTTCGGGTAGAGAAAGTTTTTGCCAGACGGAAAGCGGCATTAGGTTGATGCTTGCACCGAGATCGGCCAAGGCGTAGCATTCAACCATCCCCGGAAATTCACATGGAATGAGGAATTTTCCGGGATCTCCAAGCTTTTCGGGGAGCTTTTTTAGGAGAACCGCTGAGCAATTCTCATTTAGCTGCATTTTTGCCAGTTCAAATAATTTTTCTTTGTTACTTAATAAATCTTTGATGGTAGAAGCAAACTTAGGCATCAGAAGTAAAGCATCCGCGAAGCTTATATCAAAATGCAAATCCTGGAAGATTTGAAAGAATTTCTCCATTTGATTTGAAGCTTTTTCGTGTAGCTTTTGATCATTCAATCTCGAAGGATAAGGAAGTTTGGCTTTTACGGGAGCTTTTTCGGGCTCTAGCACATCCTTAGGTTTAGACTTTTGGACAACCGGAGGTTGGACGTCTTCAGTCCTTTCGTTATCAGTAGGAAGTTCCGTGTCCTTTGTCGCCTCGGTCTCACGGACGACTACCTTGGGTGGAAGAGAAGAAGAGGTGGTCGGAGCCATGGGTCCATCATATGATACACCACTTCGGGTGGTGATTGCTTTCATATCACCCCTCGGGTTAGCAATTGTGTTGCTAGGAAGAGAAGATGTACCCGAGGTTGAGGGTTGATTCATTTGTAAAAAACCACTCATCATTTGCTTAAGCTCGTTTGTTTGTTGAGTCAATGTCGTATCAATCTCTTTCCGAAGTTCAACTCTCATGTTATTAATTTTATTCTGCATGGCTCGTATGCTAACATCGGTTGTCTTCATATAGTTTGAGAAATCGGGAGAAGGTGCAACTTGTGCAGGAGGAGATTGATAGACTTGTTGCGGTTGAGCGTGATAATTGTTTCCACGGTTTTGGTTGTAACTTTGGTTTTGATTGTAACCTTGGTTGGTTTGATGAAAACGATTTTGGTTGTTTTGAATGGGTGGAAAACCGGGTGGCCCCATTAGGTTACTAGCATTTTGAGGACGAAATCCTTGATTCTGATTGTAGTTTGCTGCTGCTATGGTAGCATTGCAAACTTGGCTATCGGTAGCTTCACAATTATAATAAGGATGGGGGCCACCACATATAACACAAGTTTCTGTAACTGCTTTGACGGGCTCCGGTTTCTGATTCTGGAGCTTAAACTCTTTCATCATCATACGAATAGCATCGGTGAGCTCGGCCATCTCCGATGGATGGGCCGATGAAGAAGAAGGGTGGGAGAATTCACTATCGAAACAACCGGTTTGTTTCGTGAAGTGGGAACCTTGGATTTGTTTTCGATAATCATTAAGATATCTTTCGGCATTCGACTCAAGATATTGCCACCGGCGGCTGCGTTGAGTGAATCTTGATCCGATTGAGTTAAGGCATTGTAGAACGTATCGATTTGATGTAATTCTGAGAAACCGTGATGTGGGTATTTACGTAGGAGATCCTTAAATCGTTCCCATGCCTCACCAAAATTCTCATCAAACCGTTGTTGGAAATTTGTGATTTCATTCCTGAGATTAGTCATTCTGGACGGAGGAAAGAAATAATTCAGGAATTTATGGACGAGATCTTCCCAAGTATGGATCGATTGAGGGGGTTCTTTTTCAAGCCAAATCCGGGCTGCCCCCTCGAGGGAAAATGGGAATAACATCAATTTCATAGTGTCATTAGTGACATCCTTATGGTGGTTTGTGGAGGTCAACTGATTAAACCATCGGATGTGTGCGTGGGGATCCTCTCTTTCAAAACCATGAAATTGATTTCCCTGAACAATTTGTATCAAACCGGTTTTAAGCTCAAAATTTGTGTTGTTAATTGGTGGTATAACAATAGCATCTCCATATCCCACGGTGGGACATTGGAGTAACTCTTTTCCGTCGATGAGAACGACGAGTCGGTAAGAGAGAAGATTTATCAATTAAGTTTGATTTGGAACGGGTGAGCATACACCAAAAATAAATTTAAAAAAAAATTAGGATATTTGGATTAAAGGAAAAATTAATCACAATATTTTTGGTACCGATCCCTCAATCGATATCGTTTCTCTTAAGACTACTCGCAGAGTGGCGGAGAAGCAAAGGTCCGCTCGAAAGCTGATTAAAAACCCGCCTCTTTCGGTTTGCAATTTAATGTCAAAACCATCCTTAAACCACTTGTATAGGTTGTAATCGAAAGATAATCCAAAATCAAATGATTTCACGATTGTTTTGTTGTTTTACGATTTTTTTTGGTATTGTTAACACTTTAGGAAAAGTGTTGGTGGTATTTTTAATTTTTTTGGATTTTATATTTTTGAAAATATTTACAAATAAAAACGATAACTTCCCGGGAGAAGGGTCTTCAAAACACGAATCGAAAAACGGAATCACGAATTCACGTCAACCTTCCCCGGCAGCGGCGCCAAAAATTGATTTAACAATTTATAGTCAAAGGAATTGCAAAAGAAATATGCAAAACCCAAGGTTCGTTGTCCTTATTGAAGATTGAATGGAATTGTAATTTCGAGATTGTGAAATGTGTAGTGAATGTGAGAGTGAGATATTTAGGTTTTTAAACTAAAAATATGAAATTATAACTAAAAGCAATCAATTAACTAAGGCAAATTCTAATCTAAAGTGCTTAAGGCTAAAAACGCAAAGAAAATCTAAAAACGCGTAAAACTCGGGCTAATCCCGAGTTTAAAAGTCAAAGTAGTGAAAAATCAACCCTAGTGGTGCAAAATTAATTTTCTAAAGTCATATTTAGTGAAAGAAAATTTTGGAAAAAAGAATTATATATATTTTTTTATTTTATTTACTATGAATTAAAAACTAAAAGAAAGTAATTAAATGATTAAAAATAGTAAATGATTTTGGAAAATTATGAAATTTTACTGGAAAATACTTTGAACTATTCAGAAGCTAAGAAAATTGAAAGTTTTGAAAAAGCTAACTGGAATAAGCTGTTATAAGCTAAAACATATTTAATAAGCTAAAGAAAAAGAAGGTGGTTAAAAGAAAAGTAATGTGAGTCTATAAACGAAGAAGTCCCAAGGGCAGTGGGTGTTGGGTGTGTGTGGTGAGCTGGGTGGCCAGGGTTCGAATCCCAGCAATGTTTAATTTTTTAAAACTATTTTTTTTTCTTTTAAAAACAGATTAAGCTAATGAAAATAATAAGATTTTGTGAAAACTTTTTTTGTTTGAAAAGCTCAAATAAGCTCAGTAGAAGCTTAAAAACTTAACAGTTCAACTAGTGAAGCTTAAAAGAGAAAAGTGAAAATTAAAAGCTAACTTAGAGGCTTAATTTTAACAGCTAAAAAGCAAATAAAGTTTAAACTAACTAAAAGCTAAGTCTAACTGGCTAAATCCACCAATAAAACAAGCTTAAACAAGCTCAGAAGCTAGATTCAACTTAAAACAAAAACTGCTACAAACTTATCCTAAAACAGTCTAAACAGCTAACTTGCAGATAAATTTTAAGCTAGCTAATAAGCTACTAAGTGAAATCTAAGCTCAGAAATTAAAAGCCTATACTACAAGCTACTTAGAAAACCAAAAATTAAGCAACTAGCACAAGAAGATAAGCAGATAATAAGCTAAAAAGAGGGGCTACTAGGGACAGATCAGTGCAGGTCTGCATATGCAGTCTGATGCAGCAGTTGTGGAAATGGACGTCTAATTCCTTCAATACTCAATGCAACAGTTCCAAAACTTGGAATCTCACTTAAAATATTGAAATACACCTAAATTTGCCCAAAAAAAATGGACCACGTAAGCCTCAGCTTATTGGGAGCTTAATTGAGTAGTTCTAGTTCTAGATTTTCCTCCACAGACTCAAAATCACAAAAGGCTCCTAAATAACTTAAATACTACTGAAAACAGCTTATATATGCTATAATAAGCTCAATCAAAAGTACCCTAATGGCAAATGAACAGTAGCATTAGATTTTAACTCAGAATGAGCTTTTAGCCAAACACTCTTTAATGAAACTGATTTTGTATTTTAACACTAAACCCTACTGATTTAAGCTATGATATGGATTCCTAGTAGTTTACTAACTTTATTATCTACTGATAAGCAACTTTCAATTTTAAAATAAGCACTTAATAAGCTATATCTTCTAGTGACTGTTTTAAGCTTTTTATTACTTTTTGAGTAAAAATAGGTTTGAACTAGTAACACCAAATAAGCTCTACTCTAACAACCAAGTGATCAACAAATAAGCAATTATCACTCAGAAAAAGCCCTTAAGTATCAGAATAAGCAAATAGTAATAAGCTAGAATTTGGAATAATGAGACTTACAATGGACTAGCTTGAGAACAGAAGTGAACTATTAATCTAACAACCCATGCTTGTAAACACAAGCCAAAAATTACCAACCAAGCTTATCCAGAACAACTTATCTCCCAAAGTGCTTATTTGACCATACTTTGACTTTGGTTGACTTTTTTTTTTTTTTACTTTTGTGAAATTTTGAGGGTAAAACAGTTTTAAACTTAACTAAAGCTCACAATAAGCTATAGTAGCTTATATGAACTTAATCTAAAAACTAAGAGCTTATTGAAAGCTTGTTTTGAATATTTTTGTCTTTTTTAAGTATTTTTTCTATTTTTTTGGTATTTTTGGCTCAAAACAGAATTTATGAAAATATTTTGATGAAAACTTGAAAAGAGCTTAATAAGACAGAAAATAAGCTAGTATTAGCTTATAACAACTCACATAAAAAAAAGAATAGATTAAACATAAGACAAATTAAAGCTAAAATTTCATTAAACCTTAAAATCTTAGTACAAATATTCCTTACAACTTCTAAAGACACTGAATTGAAAATAACAACTAAAAAGTAAATAAGAACGACACTAAAAGAACCCTAATTTAGACTCTAAAAAAAACTAACTCTTTAGCTGTGAATGAGGAGGCACTATTTATAGAGCATTTGGGGAGCTAGGGTTTCCAGCAACCTTTAGGAACTCTTAAAATCGACCCTTGGATCCAACTTGGGCACCAATCCACTTCATCACAGCCGTTGATCATGAATAGTGGAGATACAAATAATAGGAATGCTGGGATTTTGCCACCTGGCATTCTCTGACTTGTCAGCGTTTTTCTAGAAGCTTTTTAGGCGGGGTAATTTAATGTGGGAGCAGGGTAAGAAGGGGAGAACGACGATGAATAGTAACTGGGTAAGTTTGGCGGGTAAATTAGTTTTTGTTGTTGACCGGGTTTTTTTCTTGATTGACTTGGGTTAATTATTGGCAAACGGGTATGGTATCCGGGTTTTTATTTAATTTGGAAGTGGGATGGGCTTTAGGGAATGGCTTGTTTTTGGGTTTGAGTTATTAGGTTTAATAAGGTTAGGATTTGGGTTGGGGTAGTGTTTTGGCTGGATTTTAGGATTTAGTTATCTGGTTTAAGGATTAGGTTTGAATTGGTTTTAATAAGGAGGGACTATTTCTGCCAACTTCTGAAAATTTCAGCAAGGGCAGATTTTGTAATTTTACAATGATCCAAGGGCCGTTCTTCAAAATATTTTCTTTGACGAATTTTCCCCCGGCTTCGGCTCTATAAATATCTTTTCCAAATCTCGTGCCCGTGTTTTCCGGATTTTTCTTCGTTTTTGTCCTTTTTCTTTTATCCGTTGCCTGCATAAAAATAAACACAAAAACACAAATATCTTTGGCATTTTGGTTAGTTTTTTGGTCGTTTTGGTCTTAATTTGGTCAAGAAAAGGTACGTGTTTAAGCACATACCAAAGCTTTATGAGTTTGTACCTCAGTAGTAGAAAAAGCCATGAGTCCCATCTTTGAAGAATCTTCTTCTTCATCAGCCATGAAACTCCAATCAAAACCTAGCCCATCAATAGCGACCATAGCTTTTGAGTTTGGCTCAGAAACCTCCCTTGTTTTGGATGTGCTTCCAAAACCTTTATTCTTGCTATCTTGCTGCCTTGGCCTTCTACAATCTCTTGAGAAGTGCCCAATCATGTGGCAGTTATAGAACTCTATCTTTGACTTGTCCAAACCAGCAATATCAATATTGCTGATTAAGAGCTTCTTCCCCGTCCTTTGAAAGAACTTCTTGGCTCTCATGCTTAGAAGAGAAATTTGCCATTTTAGGTCCATTTCCTCCAGATCATCATCATTGATCTCTTGGAGGTCTTCATAGGTGAGCATGGACCCATTATTTTGACTTGTAAGAAATGCACAACAAGTCTTTTCATCCAAAATACCCATGGTACTGCTTGATGAACTAGCAGCACCAACACTATCAACAACTTTCACCTCTTCACTTGATTTTGAGGTACTATGATTTGACATAAATGCCATGTTCCCAGTATTAGAACTAGTACCTCCATTATTCTTCAAATCTTGCTCCACAATCTTAAAGTTCTATGCAAATCAATCAGTTCCATTGTATCAAGGTCTGGCTTATTCTTCCCGACAACAACATGCATAGCCCACTCTTCTGGTAAGCTTCTCAAAAAATTTGAGTTCAAATCTTCTTGAGGTATTTCAACCCCAAGAATAGCAACTTGGCTCACAATATTCTGAAGCCTATTAAACATATGGTCAAGAGATTCATTGTATGTAGAGGAGAAGTTTTCAAACTACTGCTTGAGCAGTGTCTTGTGGGTTTTCTTGGTGACTTCATTTCCACCATATCTGGCAATAAAAGCTTCAAATAATGACTTGGCATCTTTGAACTTGCTGAAGTTTAGAAGTTGATCATTGGGAATGGTCATCATCAGCATGCTTCTTGCCTTTAAGTCATTTTTCTTCTTTATTCTATCTTCTGCAGATGTTGGTTTTGTCTGCAGAGATGTCACCACTTTGCCGTCCACGGTTGATGAAATGGTTGTAGGCTGGTAAGAGTTTCCATCTTCAATGATTTCCCAAAGTGCATAGTCTTGCACTTGGAAATATTGCTCTATCCTCAGCCTCCACATCTCAAACTCATTCTGTTTGAGCATGGGTAGTTTTGCAGCAACATTGGTCTGAATAGATTCAACGTCCATTTCTTCTTCTTCTTCTTCTAAATCAACTATATCAACCTGGCGCTCTGATACCAATTGAGAGGATTCAATACACTGGAAGGTGGTTAAACCTTTGTTGCTTTGTGTATATGATATGTTGAGTTAATATGATCAAGTATGTGGAATCTACTTAGTCACACTTAGAAGGTTATTTTGGGTGTGGAAATGGAACAGTTATGCTTGTGTATATTGAACAAAGAACATGCAATGTTATCACCAAACGATTCAATATTATTCAAGATAATACGAGTGATCTTCACTATCACTAGGGTTACAAAACCTTGAATTTTATGTTTTTATGACTTGTGATATTTGTGATTGTTCTATGTTCTTAACAGTTATCAGCTAAGCACTTAATAATTTTCACACTATTAGACACACATTATATCTAGTCGAAGATCTTTCTTTTATAACACAAGAAAGATCTTTACAATATTGTCAAGTCTAATCGAACACATGCTTTTAGAGTGTCAATCATTAAGATACAACATCTATCTATGTTTACAACTTGTTCTAAGAATATAACATAATGACTGATCACATGGGGTAAGATATTATCTACCGTGTATTGTTGACTTTAATACACATAATATCTTTGAATACTTATCTACTTAGCAGCAGAATCATTCGACAGTTATCCACTTAGCAGTAGAAAGTTCTTCACCAGCAGCAGAATCATTCAGCAGTAGAATGTTTAACGCTAGTAGCAAAATCAAATGCTCTAGCAGTAGAATGATACTTAGTGTATTTCTTTGAGCAGAACCCGATATTAAACTTCTTGAATATTTAATTCCCAACAATTAGTATCAGGCTTTTGATCTTTAAATGGTGATGTTAGTGGTCGTTACCGATCGATTCTATTGTACAATGGGGTTGTTTTGTATTTTATAATGGTCATTATGCTATGTCTAATGTATGCATTGTTTTTTTTGTATTCCATACTCTGATTTTTTTATACATAATGGTTGTTATGCTATGTCTAATTAAGTATTTTGTGTCTGAGTATTTTTTGTTTCCTGTTTGTGAGTACACTGAGAGGTCTAAATCAATGAGAGCATTCGAATGTGCCTAGTTTGTGATTTGCCAGTAATGAGAGTACCTAAGACTTGTTTGTGGTTGGCCACCAATGAGAGGTCCAAATGCAGCCTATTAGAGTACACTGAGATGTCCATTGAGACTACAAATACAATCTTTTGAACTGTTTGTGAGTACCCTGAGAGGTCCAATGTTTGTGAGTACACTTAGAGGTCCAATTGAGACTTCAATTGCAGCCTAGCTGGCTACCAATGAGACTTGAAATGCAGCCTAGTTTGTGCAACATTGCTTCATTGTTTGGGATACCACAAAAGAGGACCAAAATATGAGAACACAATGGATTCTTGCAATGGTAAACCATCAAAGGTTTTTCATATGATGTGATATAGTTTAACATTTGATCAATAAAATGATTAACATTGTTATTTGTAGTGTCATACAAATTTCTTCTGATTCAAGCAGTTCAGAATCAATGGGTGCTCCTCAACATCCTTTGTCCACTGCTTGGTATATCCAGAGCAACATTCTATGCAGTATCGATATTGGGAAGTGAACTATCCAAGCCATTGAACTCCAGAGGAACTCCCTCTCAAGATCCTATCATGCTCTCCCTGTCAAGTTCAAATACCGGTTTGAAAAGGCACACAAAAGAAATTTACTCAGGATATTGTCTTGGGAATGCGTGTAAGAAAATCTATAGGTTTTGAGCACCTTCTAGCACCATAGGAAAGGAAAAAAATATGGTTTAGGGGTTTAGGATATACTTAACAACTTTTGTGTTTTAAATGTATTGTTCAATTCGACATTTATTTGGATACTAATTTTCCCTATGTATGTACTGATAAATGTTTTAATATATATCTTTTTTTGTATTCCCAGCAACTTGCTGGTTTTTGTTTTCAAGTATATTACTTATTTAATAAAAAGTCTTCAATTTCAAAAAAAAAATTGTAGCATTTTGTTTGTAATGAAATTAGTAAGGGTACAATAACTGGTAATTATGTAAGTATTTGGTTTGAATTTGGTAACGTTTGTACTTTGATGTGAGGGTAGTACAATGTGTAACATTGCGGTATTAAGAAAATGATATATTTGGAGCAAAATTTGATTTATTCAAGTTTAGCTTTAATTAACATGTTAAGGCAAATTTTCAAATATTAAATTGTTAATTTCAATAAACTTGGAGCAAATTTTTGGATCAAAATTTTTGATCACCTAATTAAAGCAGTTACCAAGAATAATATTCATATTCTTGTATACATCTTTTCTTCCTTAAAAAAAGACTGCAGAAAACACAAAATGAAATCTTCTATCACGCATTACTCTCCAAGCTAAGCATAATCAATTTCTTTTACCCTTTGTTGCTCAAAGTCATGGTATTGAAACCATTGTTGATAATCAAACTTTGCTTCTTCTATGATGTTGTACTTGATGTAACGCTTAGAATATGAATCCGACAGTATTTATGATGATGTAAGAATGCGACTGGAACCAACCACCATTGCGATACTAGCTAAGTGGGGCTTCAACCGGCTAAAAGTTTTGCGTAAGTATGACAGACCTGGTGGAATAAAGCTCAAGGTAACTCGATGCATTCGTAGGTATCAGGAACACGATCAGTGTTTGTGAGTTTTTTGGGATGTGGTTCGTGAGCAGATAAGTTTATATATGCAGTTACATTATTGCACCTAAAACAAATTTATTTGTAACCAGTACACATAAGTTTATATATGCGGTTACATATGTGCAACTTTAACAACATTGTGTTAATCTTTGTAGAAATTTTTTGATGTTGACTGTATACAGAAACATTGATATGCTCTCTTGGTCAACTTCTAAGAATTACATACTGAACTCAAACGCAACTACATTTGCCCAACCAAGCAACACTTTTTAAACTGATTGAAGTGCCCGAGCTTGTATAGTACATTATGGAATCAGCAGAGGGGTCAGTATGTAAACTACACGACCACCGTGCATACAAGGTTTTAATTAAGTCATCTTTATTAAAGTCTAATATCATTTATATTTTAGTTTGCAGCATTACGCATGTAAACGCTTATGATTTTGTGTTTTTAGAAAATTGATAAACTAAATGGCGTTTGCCAAAATATTTACCAGCATAAATGGGCACAAGGTGGAATGTTATGTCAAAGAGAAAATGGAAGATTACATAATGTTTGTTTTCAAAATTGAGAGAGATCGTATGAGAAATGAATTATTTACATTGGCCCAATTTGCACATTTGCATTAATCCTCTATTTTTTATTATCATGGTTTAACTAGTACATGTGTAAGCAATCCTTATATTTGATTTATGTTGGTTTAACTTTAAATGTGTATGCATTTGATGTTTATTATGATCCAAATAAGAGATTGAAGCGGATGAAGAGCCCTGCGGATGTATTTGTGGTTGAAGGAAGGGTAAAACAAGACGGCGAATCCCAATGATTGATATTAGTCAAAGGGAGATCAATTGTAATTTGACTACAATTTTTTAAATTAGTTTTAGCAGCAGCATTAACTGTGGTACTAGCAGTAGTAACTTGTATACCAGTAGTATTAAAGTTACTAACAGGATTAACGGGTGTACTAGCATAGTATATTTATGAAGTTATGACAGTATAACTCAGTGAGCAGCTTGACACAAATATGGCAGAGTTGCTTTAATTGCATCAGAAGACTTTTTAATCCCAACATTTCCTAATTTTTAGTGTAGGAAGAAGTGATGACAAGATCAAGGAAGGAACCTTGAGTGTTGATGATGTACTGATGCCATGACAGTTATAATTTGTGTAAGGAAAATGGCGGTTCATGCAGAGGAGTGGGAGTGTGGAGTACAACAAAAAGTATTTGGCTTCCGAGAACAGAAGCCGATGAAAAACTTGCGTTACTTACTAAATAGATAATGAGAGACGCGAGCATGAAAAAAATAAATTGGTCAAAATTGTCACAGAGATGACCGAAAAAGATGTAGGTCAAGAAATTATCGGTGAGGTGGAACAGACAAATAATTGCTTTCTCTACAGATGATACAGTTGAATAAACAAGGATCAATATAATTTGCATCTAATCATTGCCAAAGCTCAGTTGTAAGCATTTTTATGTGTTAACAATTAGTTTCTAATGCTAACACATGATGCTAATTTGATACAGGCATTAGAAAACTGATGAGTCAATGTATTTCTTAATGTGTATTGCAGGTGACTCCAATGGCCATTGACAATTATAGAGAGCAGCAAATGGGTGGACGACATCACAAGTGATGTTTAGTGCTAAAGACGCGGAATTCAGGAGAAGTCCAATGGCCTTGAATTCTGAAAAGGTAACGGAAACAATGGTAAGTAATAAAAATCCCTTGTGATTTTTGAATTTACATACATGATCGAACTAATGTACGTTTTATTATACGTATAGGAACCTGCTAAACTGTCGGGCCTAGCATAGCTAAGTCACGAAGAAACGGGTCTCTAGATTCCAATCGCACAAAATGTTCGTCTAAACAAGCACTGCCAACACTATGTATTTCAATGTTTCTTTGTTACTTACTTTTTTTAAATAATGTAACGTGTTTTATATATACATAAAGGAGCTTGCTAAAACTGTCGGACCCAAGACAAAGCCTAAGAAGCAAAAAAAAGGGTCTCGGATTCCAAATGCCACAAATGTGTATCCATAACAAGCACTGCTAACAGTATATATTTCAGCACTTTTCTTGTTATTCTTTGTTTAAATAATTTTGATATATACATGCAAAAATCTTTTTTGTAGACATTTAGTGCAAACTGTGACACAAAATGAACAAATATCGTTCTTTGTACGTATACGGGCTATGGAAAGCAATGCTGCATAAACCACTCCAATGTTGTACAGGTTCAATTGATTCATCGTTAGTTGATGCAGCTGCATACGGAGTAGCAATAATGGGTAAAAACAGTTAGGATGCGTAATGTTTCGTTGCATGCCAAAGGATCAGTTATTCAGAAGAGAGGTCATACAGGTTTTCAAACATATATATAATTCTTTATATTAATTCAATGTTTAATAGAAGTGTCTTTTGTTTACTACAGTTTACACCAACAACCGGACTAAATGTGTACCACTGTACTCGAAGAAACAATATATATCTATTAACGACTTAAGGCAAATGCTACTAAGCCAGTGAAGATCAAAGTCTTATTTATGGTACTGAGAATTTGATTAATTAAGTACGACATACAAATTACAATGTATATTCTGTTCAGTTGATATACATTTGAGTTTATCAATTTGAAATTTCTTGTGGTTTTTAATATGTTTTAGCATAGTAACTTGCTTAGCAGGTACTACTTAGTCTAGCATAGCAACTTGGCCAACAGTACTACTTAGTATACATGTAACTGTGACTAAAAGATGCAGTCACATAAATGGCACTATCAACATTATGGTACTTTGTTAATTCGATGTGTGACTAAATATTACAAAAGGCCACACAAACTAAAAATTCATGTGACCTTGGATGAACAATAGTCACGCAAAATACACATTTCTTCATTTAAACAGCATATGGTCACACGTATTAACACTTTTGGCCACTTTATGTTTAATTGTATGTGACTAAATACCCAAAACAAACATGATTTGTGTGACTAAATATTACAAAAGGACACACAAACTAAAAATTCATGTGACCATTGGATGATCAATAGTCACACAAAATACACATTTCTTCACTTTAAACAGCATATGGTCACACTTATTAACACTTTTGGCCACTTTATGCTTAATTGTATGTGACTAAATACCCAAAACAAACATGCTTTGTGTGACTAAATATTACAAAAGGCCACACAAACTAAAAATTCATGTGACCATTGGATGATCAATAGTCACACAAAATACACATTTCTTCACTTTAAACAGCATATGGTCACACTTATTAACACAACGTTGTGTGACTAAATCATCACAAACGTCACATTTATTATATATTCATGTGGCCATAGGATGGGAAATAGTCACACATACTGATAAATCCAACAAAACTTGTGCCTAATTCGTCACACATATTCGGGTTTTGGTCACTCTTTTACAATGAAAACGGCCACAAACTAAACAATGTGACCATATGCTACCTACGGTGGCGCGACTTTTCGTCACACACACACAAAAAAACGTGTGTGGCTATATGCATACAGTCACACATTTTTGGTGTGACGAAAGCTACTTTCTGTACTAGTGTTACAAATTATAGGATATTAGATTTTGCAAGCAACCTAATACAACGTGTTTCATTACTTAAACAAGTAATATTCATTAATCACATTATAACTAAAATACTTTTTTTCATAAGAGTGAAAAGTTTATCTTTTTAAATAAGCATATCTGTCAAAAGATACAATATGTTTTCTCTCAACGACACATCGTAAAATACTAACAAGATCAATTAAGGTAAGTAACCTTAATTAGACTTCTTTTCTCAAGATATACCAAGGAGTATTTATGAAATCTTTCTTTCCTCTAGAAAACTAAAACGTGTTAAAATAATAACTCAACAAGCAAAGATGTCATCCATGAGATCATATAATGCATCATTTAAATCAAAAAACCAAACACATGATCTAAATACCACAATTACCTTTGTTAGGATCTTGTGTAAGACATGTCGTTTTCATTGACCGGCTGTTAAAATATTGCTAGTTGAGTTATATTAGGACATGTTCGAGCGGATTCGGCCAATATCATCTTTGGTAAACCTCAATGGGAAAATATAGGAATTCTAATTTTTATAATATGAGAATGGCTATATGAGAACCTATTGCACTAGAAATTCAATTTGACCTAACGGTTGAATTGCTTCCAGGAGAGAAGTTGGGTTTTGGTAAACCCGTAAAAATGGTTGTGTTTAGCCTTAGTTGAGCACCGCTAGTAATAGTCTCATATCCATTCTCTAACTTGAAAAATTTTCATTCCTACATTTAACTAAAGATGTTTTACATCGATGATCTTTGTCTCCCATTAGGATTACATTTTAAACAAGTTATAATTAGGATTCTTCTTAGTAAACCTAGATTACTTGCATATCACATATGTGTTTTTATGTTTAAAAATGACTATTTGCTCTTGTGAGATATGATTATAAATCTTCATGCTTTCTTAAATGCTAGATGATCACTTGCTTAATTATTGAATGCATGTTCATTAGAAAGGTCTTGCTTTGGATTAGCTTTTCTAATGATATATTTATTGATATATGTCCATGATACATGCTCTTATATGCTAAATGTCAACATGTTTTACTTAATGCTTGCATTTATAGTAATCATGATTTGTATGCATCTCCTTACATGACTTATGTGTTATTTGTGCACCCACACTATGTTGATTTAATATATAACGGACTAGGTATGCCTATCTTCATAACTTCTTAGATGTCATATAGTCTTACACGTTAATATCTTTGATTATTATGTGATGCCTGCTTAAATGACTTACATTTTTTTTAATCACCATCTCGCTCTCTTCCAAATAATCCACTCTTTTGTCTAGGAAAGATTACTTCCACACAATCCCAACATTCATATAAACATTCTTTACCAAATCCTTAAATCATTCCTTAATCATTGTTGCACAATTCTTTTCTTCCTTAATGGCAATATGATTTTCTCATAATCAATCCTTTGATTACTCTTATCATCATCATCATTGTTTCCAAATTCTTTTCTTTCTTAATGGAAATATGATTCTCACATAATCAATCCCTTGATTAATCCTATCCTTGCATTTGGGAAAAATAGAGAAAACTAAAAAGACGATGTACCTCACTGGCGACGGTCCCAAAAACATATGGACGGTCCCTTATGTATACGGGACCGTCCCCTATTTACAGGACCGTCCCCAGTAAATGTGTCATGAACTGGTTCACTGTTTTTCTTTTTCTGCATCTTCGATTCACCATTCTCTAGACCAGTTTCGTTCTCTTGAAACAATACTTTGAACCATCCTACACCATGCCTTTTCCAAAATAACAACCATTTTGATCATCTTAACACTTATCCCATTACTCTCTTTTATCATATCCTTCATTCTCTTCTTTCTAAGACTTATACTTACAATTGGTACCACCCATGAGAATCCCTTCAAAAACTTCTTCTTCTTCACTCTCTAGACCATATTCATAGTCCATTGTACCATCCCTCTTCTTGTTCTCACATCTACGTCTTCTTGATATAGCACCCAACAAAACTAGGATAGTATGTACCTTTTTTAAAGTCTCCCATCTTCCTCACTTCTTTTCATCCTCACTTTTTGAAAGTGTAAACGGTCCTTTCATTGTTTCCCTACACACATCTTTTCTTATCCCCTTCAACACAAGCCTAAATTAAACCACTATCTTCAACTATGAAGTCTCCTATCGTCATTCTCATCTTTACATCATCCTTGCCAATCTTGGCTGAAAACCTTCTTTCTTCATTTCCGTTCATCCTCCCCTACTTCTCCACTTTAAAGACTCATCTTCATTTTCTTCTAGGAGCATATCATCTTCACTCTATATCACCTAGACATTAGACACTTATCTTGGAAGAAGTTAGATAATGGTGTGCTAATATATAATCAATAATTATATATGTTTAGTTTCAATTCCTTTCGTGCCATACTTTAGAATACTCATATTTGAGTCATGCATGTATTAATCTCCGATAATGTCTTGTTATATTATATATATGTGCACTTGTCTACTAACTTTGTTTTGTAGCATTCCTTCATCGCTTAATTCTTTGGTAGCCCAAACAAGGGGGGGCATACACCAAGGGGGAGCATTTGCAAATGTCAAACTCAGTTGCAAATCGTTGACGCATCTACACATATCCTGCTATGTGTAGTCCACCTCTATAATGCTACTCATATCCTTTTACATACTTTGTTGCTTGAAACTAACCCTTGATGTAGGTTAAGCATTTGCAACATATTTGATTCATGGATACGCTAAAGTCAATGGGGGTGCAATGAGCTAGGGGGAGCTCGGAAGTAGTTAGGTACATGGTTCGGAGTTGGATAAACCATGGAGATAGGAGCAAGGCTTCACTAGGATGATGCAATCTCACTTCTTTGAATGATGGTATTTGGAATCGTCAAATACATTCGGGGATCATCCTTCAACCTATATGCTCAAGTTGTCTTCTCATGTTTTTCTCTCAAAGTTATCTTCTCAAGTTGTCTTCTCAAGTCATCTTCGTCTACATGGCCGAGTCTTCTTCATCTTCTCAGGTCATCTCCATAAGTCTTTTTCTCGTGTTGTCCTCTCAAGTCTTCCTCTAGTACAAGCAAATACATCTCTTCTTCTCAAGTCGTATGCTCAAGTCATCTTCTCTCAAGTTTTCTTCTTCTCCTCAAAGCTTGAGCATTTCTCTCAAGTCTTCTTCTCGAGTCATCTTCTCAACTCTACCTCTCAAATTCTCGCTGATCTTCTTTCTACCTCTACATTGGCGACACCTTTTTGCTTTGATAAAAGTGGGAGAGGGAGTGTAAACAAGTAACTTCTACACTTAGCTATGAGTTACGGTTTACATATTTGTCATCATCAAAAAGAGGGATATTGTTAGTGAAAACGTTACGACGTTTAATCTATACAGTGTCTTCATGTT
Source organism: Artemisia tridentata subsp. tridentata (assembly GCA_021014915.2). Taxonomy (NCBI): domain Eukaryota; kingdom Viridiplantae; phylum Streptophyta; class Magnoliopsida; order Asterales; family Asteraceae; genus Artemisia; species Artemisia tridentata. The sequence continues at coordinate 218,414,180 of CP139502.1, read as the reverse complement.
TTAATGATGACAAACATGTAACTTGTAATACATAACGTAAAGTGCACAAGTTACTCGTTTACACAAATCATCAATGCCGGAATGCATCAACATCTCTCGACGGCTCAAGTCTACATCACTTAAGGTATGAACAAACTCCATACCAATTTTGTTAAGTGATCAAAGAAAATATTTTTGTCCTTAAACCTCACATTTTTATAAATGTGACAAAACATTTTTACTAAAATAAACTAGATAATTATTTTTGTATTTATAAAGAAGTGTTTTAAAGAAAAATAAATTAGATTCCCAACAACTATTTTTCCCGCCTAAATCAGATAAATTTTCACCACTAAAGGACAAAAAGGGGAGCATCTGTCGGGATTGTCCCGTAAATAGGTGATGGTCCCTTTTATATGAGGGACCGTCCAAGGTTTAGGGGACCGTCCCCGCTCCTCCTGGTGCCTATAAATGCTACACTGTTTTATCAGAAAAACCAGACCTCTTTGCACAAAAATATTATGTTCTTTTTTCCTCCTTATTTGATAACTATAACTCTTTGGTATGTGTTTATAAGTGATCCCGTCATCCTCTATCTCAAGTGAAAGAGAAGAACACTCGAAGTCGTCAAGAATTGAAGTGTTATAATGTAGTCCACACACACACGTAACTTGTGTTACGATTCTCTTCTTCCTCCAAACTCTCTCATTTGTATATTAGTATCCGACTTGTGTGTGACTCGTGAATAGTTGTGTAAATTTAGATTAGGACAAAGTGTGTAGTACTTTTAATAGTTTGTTAGGACGGGGTGATTGTCCGTGGGTAGATTAGGACTGGGTGATCTTCCGTGTGAAGATTGGGACAGGGTGATCGTCTTTGTGAAGACTAGCACCAGGTGAAGGTCCGTGAAGACTTGGATTGGGTGATGATTCAAGTGGATGGGGTGATCGTCTGTGTAAAGATTAGGACGGGGTGATCTTCCATGTGAAGAGTTGGATTGTGTGTAAATCTAAGTCGACAAAAGTGCTTGTTCATGCAGCTACGTGGGCTTTGTGTAGATTGGTTCTAGCTAGGATTAGGACTCGACATTCTGCTTAGTGTTGTTAAATTGATGTAAGCTTTGGTGTACGGTTTGTTCCGCCTAAATGGAGCGTGATGACTAGTGAATTAACTCTCGATTTGGGTACTCGGGGAGTGAAGTAGGGCGAAGAGGTGCTTCGTGTTGAACCACTATAAATCATCGTGTCCGATTTGCGTTTTCTCTTCTCATCTCTTTACTTTCTATTATTGCATTTATCTTTACATTTCTACTTTCATTACATTTAGGTTTGCGTGGCTTGCTGCGTGTATTGTGATCATGCTTGTGATATTAACTAGTTAACTTAAAAATGAAAAACATATGAAAACTTCATCACATGTCAAAAACTTGCCAATAACGGCGGTCCCTTAATTAGGGCGGCGGTCCCAAATATATATGGGACCGTCCGTCCATATTAAGGACCGTCCACAGTGTAATCAGAAATAGCTTAACTCTTTTAACCTTGTGTTGTGCTTATGTTTATGTGATTACTATTATTGATAATACATGAGTCATGACTTGGTAAACATATTTGTAATTACTTGACATATATAATTGTTATGAGTGACATAACCAGTATTCATATTTAGTTACACTTGGTCGGGAATTTGATACGAAACATTTAAGATTTTAAACAGGAACGTATTCACCCCCCCCCTACATTTCTACAAACATGCCTTTCCGGTGCTTACGTATTCAACTTCGTTCGTGGAGATAACAAGAGCCGTTTGTTTCTTGGAGAACAAAGAAGTTAGACAACAACCCATGAAGGTATAAACGCCACTCATACTTTTTCGATCCACATAATATCCCGCATGATCAAAGTCGGCATAGACAATAGTTTCTACACAGGTCCCCTTGGGATAATATAATCCAAGTGCATAGTGCCTTTAATGAATCGTAAAATACGCTTAACCGCTTCAAAGTGAGAGGTTTTGGTATCCTCTTGGAAGACAGTAAACATGATATCGCGCCTACTTTCCGTTAGGTATAATACACTACCTATCATACCCCTATACTTAGTTTTGTACATTGACTCACCTTCTTTATCCTTCGTGAGTTTCATTTTTGAGGACACGGGCGTTTTCATTGGTTTAGACTCTTCTACTCCAAATTTCTTAAGCATTTCTTTAATATATTTAGATTGATTAAAGAAGATACCATCTTCTATTTGTTTTAATTGTAGACCAAGGAAGAAATTTAATTCACCCATCATGCTCATCTGAAACTCGTCATGCATGATCTTTGCAAAATCATCGCATAGTTCTTGACAAGTTGAACCGAACATAATGTTGTCGAAATATATTTGAACAATGATGAGATGTGAATTTCGTTTCTTCGTGAAAAGTATATTGTCAACCATTCCCATGGTATATTCATGTTTACGCAAGAAAGCCTTTAATTTATCGTACCAAGCTTTGGGAGCTTGTTTGAGACCATATAGTGCTTTCTTGAGTTTATAACCATGATTCGGTTTTTCGAAATCAATGAATCCCGGAGATTGTGCTACATATACCTCCTCGTTGAAAAAACCATTTAGGAATGCACTTTTCACGTCCATTTGATATAGTTTAAAATCTAAACCGCATGCATAGGAACGGAGTATCCTAATAGACTATAATCTAGCTACGTGTGCATAAGTTTCATCGTAGTCTATTCCTTCTTGTTGGTTGTAGCCTTGTGCTACTAACCTAGACTTATTCATAGATACGACGCCATTTTCGTCGAATTTGTTCCTAAACACCCACTTAGTTCCTATGATGGTTTGATTCATAGGTGGAGGTACAAAATCCCAAACATGATTTGCGGTGAATTGATTTAATTCTTCTTGCATGGCAACTATCTAGCTTTCATCCTTTATCACTTCACTGACATTCTTAGGTTCTACGGTAGTTATAAAACAAAAGAAATTACTTTTGTGTCGTGCTTGTGACCTAAGGGTTCTTTGGTTTAGGTTTCCTATGACATTTTCTATTAGATGGTTCTTGGATTCCTTGATGTTGACAATTTTGTCAACTTCGACTATTTCATCCTCAATGTCATTTTCTAAGGTTTTCTTGCCATTAACCTTAATGGCTTCTTCTTCATCTAATTCATCATCCACCAAGGGTGATTTCTTAATTGGGGGAGGACTTTCATCGAATGTCACGTTAAGTGATTCTTCGACTTTCATTGTTTCCTTATTTAGGACAACATAGGCTTTACTATTTTGTGAGTAACCTAGAAAAACACTTTCGTAAGACTTTGCGTCAAACTTGGTGAGGTAATCTGATGACGCTCGAATTATACATATTTTGTACAGCGTTATTTGTTAGCTTCTCAATGGATTCTATGGACTTTCGATACTTAATTGCATGAAAATACATTTCAGGTCCAATTGACAAAGAACTTCAAGAACCAAGATAATGTGTAAGCATCTAAGCCAAGTGGATGCTAGAGCAAAGTATTGCCTATTAAAGAAGAAAAGCATTCCGTCCTTTCTATCAATGTACGCCGGTTACGGAGGCGTAATAAGTCTTATACAAATCTGAGTTAGCATCATCAAGTACGGCGATCTTAAGAATAAAGTACGCCGGTCTTCAGTTCAATTAACGACCTTTTGGTGTCAAAAAATCTATTGAAGCCCGCCGTTGTTTCTAACAATGTTCGCTGGTATTGCTAGTGAAGCCCGCCGATCTTACCTCAAGTGTTGCGTACTTTAGAATACGATCAGTCTCAGTTAGCCTATAAATAGAGCCTCAATCCGTGTCAAACGATATACCTCTCATCCCAACTATTACAAAAGCTCTGCTAACTCTTTACCATTCGAATTACATCAATTAGAGAGATCAAGTGAAGCTAAAGTTCAAAATATGTTGAAGTACTATCTCGGTATTGTTATAGTGATCGTTAGTGACGGTAGCTCAATTATTGTAACTAATTCAGGAAGTATGTCTCTTATTGGAAACAAATCAATCACTGTAAGGCTAAACTCGTTATGGTTGCTTGTATGTATCTCATTGCAAATGAGTCAATTACTATTGCTTGTTCCATAATTTTTCAAAATTTTTGGTATTAATATTAGCAATTTTCATAAAAAGAAATGCTCTAGCATGGCAAGTCAATACATGTCTAGCACATTTAAAAACCCTCTAAAAATTGTAAGAATAATTCTTGGCCTTGTATAAGTGTATGATCTTTTGCACTTCCTGCTTCATATTATATGAGTGTGCCGATAATTCATTTTCACTCTAGAACTTGTGAATGTATATCGTTTACTAAACCGCAGTTAGGTTAATTTATATACAAATATATGTGATAAAGAGGAAAGATATACAACCCAAATCACCCTTAAACCTATCTCATGATATTTCATCCAACTATCATTGTTACTACAAAACACCTCTATCAATCACCCATTATGAGAGAAAAAAAAAATTGCTAAGCAAAGTCCATATTATTCGCTAGTCATTGATATGTTAAAGAAAGTTCAGTGAAATTAAGAAAAGTCAATATCAAATAATGTGAAAAATAAAGGCAAGAAAAAAGTATATGCCTAGCAAAATTGAAGTAAAAGTCGTGATAGTGGCTAGCGGTTCTCTGAATTCTTGTAATTTTTGCTTCTCATATCTCTCGAAAATTATCCAAATTACCTCCACTCAGCTAGCCAAATAAACCCGTATTTTCCCTCTTTTGATATATTTTTCTGGTGCTCACGCCGCAACGGTTATGTTTACATATCTTGTACAAGCATATGGTGGTTCTATGATTTACGTCTGTGTAAATTGAGTGTTCCAACATAATCACTTTGAGCGAAATTGTGTGAATCAGAATAATTCCTGTGTGAGGTGATCTAGTTATGTATTGATGCCTGATATATAAATGTCTTTGGGGGCAAGCAATAGCTAAGTGTGGAGGGATTTGATGACGCTCGAATTATACATATTTTATATAGCGTTATCTATTAGTTTCTTAATGGATTCTATGGACTTTCGATACTTAATTGCATGAAAATACATTTCAGGTCCAATCGACAAAGAACTTCAAGAACCAAGATAAAGTGTAAGCATCTAAGCCAAGTGGATGCTAGAGCAAAGTATTGCCTATTAAAGAAGAAAAGCACGCCGTCCTTTCTATCAATGTATACCGGTTGCGGGGGCGTAATAAGTCTTATACAAATCTAAGTCAGCGTCGTCAAGTACTGCGATCTTAAGAATAAAGTGTGCCGGTCTTCAGTTCAATGAATGACCCTTTTGGCGCCAAGAAATCTATTGAAGCCCGCCATTGTTTCTAACTATGTTCGCCAGTATCACAAGTGAAGCCCGCCGATCTTACCTCAAGTGCGGCGTACTTTAGAATATAATCAGTCTCAATTAGCCTATAAATAGAGCCTCAATCCGTCTCAAACGATATACCTCTCATCCCAACTATTACAAAAGCTCTGCTAACTCTTTACCATTTGAATTACATCAATTGGAGTGATCAAGCGAGGCTAAAGTTCCAAATACGTTGAAGTACTATCTTTGTATTGTCATAGTGATCGCTAGTGACGGTAGCTCAATCATTCTAACTAATTCAAGAAGTATGTCTCTCATTGCAAACGAATCTATCACTGTAAGCATGATTACTAAAGCCATGTTAGGCTAAACTCCTTATGGTTGCTTGGATATGTTAATAGAATAAAGTGATTGGCTGTGATATGATCTCATTTGATTTCTTGTTTATGTTGAAACCTTGTTGTGCTCTATACTTGTTATCCATTGTTTATCACTTTTGAATATACTTGTCCAATGGAAAAGGTCGAAAGAACCAACTAGTATTATATAGTTTTCGAAATATGTCTTTGTATCTTCATCAATTGGTTGGAAAAATTTACTCTTGTTAAGTTATAAACAATAAAGTTTCCTGCATTGCAATTAGTTCTTGAGCTTGTTACCCACTCGTTCAAGTGCTAGTAAACATAAGTCTTGAATTAAACTCGTTAACCCGTGAAAACGTTATTTTGACGAAAACAACTAATCATTTGTTGAACTTAATCCATCATTGAGATCATCATCATTAATCATTCACAGAGTTATAGTAACTATCTAAATAATCATATTTGTCTCATATTTGAATTACATTTAGTTTCTGCATAATTATCTAAAACGCTTTCCAAGTCACCTTAAGTAGTTAATTGATATATAGAATAATCTCAGTCCCTGTGGAACAACCCGGTCTTACTAAAACTCTTTACTATAAACGAGGGTTATACTTTTACCCGGTGTGTTTTGAACTAAGAGAAATCGGTAGAACTAGTTATATAAATTTAAAGCTTTCGAGATACATCAAAGTTTTTGGCGCCGCTGCCGGGGACTGGAACTTGTTCTATAATCACTTATTTAATCATCTTAGGAATATATGGATTGCATTTTGTGTTTAAACTGCTTGAACATGATTGCTCTGTGTCAACAAAACCGCCGCCTTTTCACACACTCCGCCGCTTTTCAAGCACGATCACGGCGTACTTTGCCTAAAAGAACGCCATTTTTCTGGGAAACGTGACACTCTTTCCTTGAAGTGTTACAAATCCACTCCAGAATTGATTCAAATCACCAAATCTCTTTACAACATAATCCAGAAGAGAATTCCAAACAAATTAAAACTTATCAAACTCTTTTCGAAAACAAAAAATTTCCAGAAGTGCGACGTACTTATAACTAAGTACGCCGTACTTATCGTATCAAGAATAAGAATTCAGTTCATCCGAGTTGAATCTTGGTTTTTCCTTCATTATTACCTTTAGAAGGCCAGTATTGGATGGTAACACGATCCTCCAACGCAGAGCTTGCTAGTCCTTTATCCGAACCCGATGTTACACCTCGTGCCCGCTTTGACCAAAAATTAAAAATTTACGCGCTAAAACCGTGAACTAAAACTGACCTTCTGTTACTCTTTTGCACATTGAAAAAAATCTATAAACATTCATACCTTGAGACTATTTTTAAATGAAACTAGACTGAATTAGCTTCGAAACGCCGGGTGGCACGACCCTTGACGACCTACGGTTTAAAAGATATGATTTTTTGAAAATCGACAAAATCTGAAAATACCTCCCAACCGCTGGTTGGGCTTCACAGAATGTCCCAGCCGCCGGCTGGGAGTCTGCAGACCCAATAAACTTGCCATTTGACCCATTTTCATGATATAAAACCCATACCACATCCGTATTACGTAAAACTTAACCAAAATCATTAACTTTACATGCTAAATCTGTTTCATAATCACTTGACCCGTTTACACCCCAAAATGGGTATATTTACACTTAATCCAAATGCCTCTTTATCTTTGACTATAAACACATAAAACATATTTTGACACAACGGTTGGCCATCAAATCGTTAGGACAACCTTAACACACAATTTGCCACACGGCTACACTTTACCAACCAATAAAAGACCAACGGGGGTACAAACTTTACACTTTAGCTCGGTATTCTAGCTAAGCTCCTAAACGCCTACTACCTTTATTATTGCATATCTAAATACTTAATCCATATTTCCAAGCCAGCCATAAAAACATGCCAACCTACAAAATGGTTAGAAAACTAAACCATAAGCTTTCATTTAGTAAGTAGAACGGTCATAACATACCATTATACTTCAATCAACACATAAGCATCATATACATTCAACACTTACTTTACGGGCTTACTACACCAAGTCTCATTTAACACATAACATCAACTTATACCATAACATCAACTCATCACGTAGGCCACATTCATTACTTCACTTAAACATATCTCAAGTCCATATTACTTGACACAAAACATACATAATACATATATGTTAGCAATCCATATAACATATGTCACCACCGTTTTACTTACCTTAGCTCCAAGCTAAGCACATCAAGGCCTCATCATCAACCTTATCATCAACATCATCATAAACACCTTAAGTCATAACAACATACAAACACTTAAAACACATAACATAATAACTATAACGATGGTTTATTCAACCATCAACTTACTTCTTCCATTTCTAATAATCATATAATCATATATTGATTACATGATAATCAATCCCATCATTTACTAACTTAAACCCATTATTAACACATCACATAATCATCATTACCTCTTAATTATGCTTAAAACACCATTTACCCATCTTTCCCAAGTTAGGGTTCATAAACCCTAACTTCTCAATTCATCAACTATCACTAAATAGAGAGATTACTTACTTGGGTGGATCATAGCTAAGCACCTTACTCTTGGATTGGAACATATAAACATCGTCATACTCTTTATTCATCAACCTTCCAATTTCCCTCTCTTTTTCTCTCTTAAAATTGGACTTCAACAAACACCCTTGAATGATATGGAATTCTCTAGAATTCCCTCGATATACTTATCTAGGCACAAGTTTGGGCTTATGGCAAGAATAGCCCCTCAAGTCTCTTTCCTTCTATTTTGGCCACACTACATGTCTTAACACTTTTGGTCTATTGAAACTTTAGCCCTTGAAGTCTATTTCCTTCTTGTTGTGCCACACAATACTTTCATAAACTTATAACACATTCTTTGACAATCACTTTGACTATCGGGTTTGACCAATACGCAACATTCGTTGACTGGCCAATCACGTAAATTCCTTAATCCATTTTCATCAAGGTTGGGGTCAAAGTACCCAGGAAACGGGTCTAACAATTCTACCCCCTTATTTAGATTTCGTCCTCGAAATCTCTCGTCTATTACTATCCAGGACCAATTCACAACATATACATGTCCTTATTCTCACGCTCTCTAAGCTAGTACCTTGCAACCATCTAATTAATCTCGTAAATTCTAAACTTACTATACATAATCATTACTCATAATCCACTAGAAACTCACTTCTCATACAAACTTATCTAAAATTTCCCACAGTTGACGACTAGTCATATGGAAAATTTACTATTTTGACTTTATATAAGTCAAACTTCGGTACTATTTCCATGTCATATGCCCATGCTCTAACATGACATAAAATCATATACTGGCCAATTTCACATTTTACATAATACCAACACTTATCTATTTCAAAAGCCGGTAACATAATTCAATTTTATATCAAGTACCATCTAAATGGCACTTTCAAAATCTTTTCTTCACATTACTTAAGCAATCTTCATGTTAAATTTTGGGAATGCTACCCATTATCTTATCAACTTAATGAACAACTCATTCTAGGCGTCTATCTTAAGGTTCACACATGACCTTAAAGCCGCTATAAGTTTTTATTCACATCTAATCTCATTTCTTATGACGTTTAACTTGTTTTAGTTTTCTTTTTCTCGTCTCTCTACCCGTACTCATGTCATATCGGCTACACATAAGCCCACTCATTTATAATTCTTTATTTACATAAAAAGGCATCCTAATCTATGTAAGTAAGGAATTTTAAACTTATGGTTCGGAAATTTACAATTTCTTCATTTAAATGAAGAGGCATCCCAATCCATTTAAATAAGGAGATTATAAATCATCATTCTTACGTACTTCCGACACAACAATCATACTTTCTTTACTTTCCATCTTCTCTAGCCTTGGATCCAATCTCACTAACTTTTCATCCATGCCATAAAGGCAAGCTAAACAACCATGCCATGAAGGAAAGCTAAACAACCATTTCATGAAGGCAAGCTAAACAACCACGCCATAAAGGCAAGCTAAACAACCATGCCATGAAGGCAAGCTAAACAACCATTCCATGAAGGCAAGCTAAACAACCATGCCATGAAGGCAAGCTAACACCCATGCCGTGAAGGCAAGCTAACAACCATGCCATGAAGGCAAGCTGGGCTATCCCGAAGGATACCTAAACTAGAGCCTTGGATCTAAGCTATATCTACCTTGTCATCTTTACTCATTTTATCCTTTCATGTACTTTTATCGTTAAGTACACACTATCATTTCCTCAATTCTCATTGTGTTAAGCAATTTCAACATTCACTACCACGTTTACTATCATCTCGACAAGTTTCTATATAACACTTGTCGATTTATTATATTTGCATTTTCGCAATGCAACTTATCATTCATCCGTCAACCCCAAGTTGACTCACACATTCACTATGTGCCATCTTTATTTTAGACAAGTTCTGTATGATGCTTGTCCATTACAATTTACACATTTTCTATGTGTTCTTACAACGCACTTTTACTATTACCCGTCAACCCCTTGTTGACCATATTCTCAACTTATACTATCACTTCATTTAGTCTACTCAACTTTTACACATATAAACCTTACATAGGTTTATTCTATAACACTCTCATTAGTCTCATCATACACATTCCAATATATTAACATGATTATATTCATGTTTTACAATTCTTTCTAGCGTACTTCATATCACTTATGACTTCTAGCGCAATCTGTATATCTCATTCATCACTTCTACTCATCACGCTAAATCATATATTACTAACACATTTTACTTATCATGTTTTATATGCAACATGATCTCATCATATTTTAACTATACACTTTAACTTTCTCATTTTAGTTACTCATATTAGAATTCGTGCCTTCAAGCATCAAATCGTTATTATATCAATCGTGTCTTTCTAATCATCAAACTACAAACATACTCCATTATTCATTTCTTACTTTATCTCAAGCTTTCAAAGCATCTATGATTTATCAAAAACTTACCATACTTATCTTTTCACATATCAATGTGGTCTATGAACCTTTACCACCACTTGGTCATCCCACGTAATGTGGCAATTAATAAATTACATTAGACATAATCCATACTTCAAGCAACTTCTATCATCAACCACATTTGCTCAATAAACATTATTCGCACATATCCATTAAGTCTTACATAATATGCATTTCAATGCATCTATCATATCTCGTACACTTCTATGTATTCATGCTATCAAGTACAATCTCATTCTACTTAGACATATAACCAACTACCATAGACATAACATCACATAAACGATAACAGTTAACATTTAACACTTGTCCAACAAGTGTTCTAACATTCATAATCATAATCAACACACGTAGTCTATGGTTCATACATCATATTGCACAATCAATCTATGTCTAAGCATTAACATTTTGATTAGCCACAAACACTAGTCTACCTTATAACTAAGGCATCATAACACTTTAATTCATTTATTAGCCCATCTCTAATACCGCTTAGCATTCCTACTCGCACTCCATTACCATTACTCTATCACACATTCACTAATCAAAAAATAATCACCGGCACCAATCAAGGTGTATGGCCAACTAATCATTCAAACACTTCAAGTCCTCCACGGACTTATGTCTCATACTCATCAATACTATTACACACATCCATCACTTATCATCATTAAGCTCAACTAGCACAAAACATAATCCGTCTAACACTTAGCAATTACTTTCTACATTACTAACTCTTACGCTCAACACTTCTATAAGTGGTTTAAGACAAGGCAACCTATATTGGAAACCTAATTCACTTAAACCGAAGCTCTGATACCAATTTGTTACACCCCGTGCCCGCTTTGACCAAAAGTTAAAACTTTATGCGCTAAAAGCATGAACTAAAATTGACCTTCTGTTACTCTTTTTCCTATTGACAAAAATCTATAAACATTCAGACCTTAAGACTATTTTTATATGAAACTAGACTCAATTACCTTCGAAATGCCGGATGGCACTACCCTTGACGACTTACGGTTTAAAAGATATGATTTTTCGAAAATCGACAAAATCTGAAAATACCTCCCAACCACCGGTTGGGTTCACAGAATGTCCCGGCCGCCCGGGCTGGGATCCCAGCCGCCCTGGCTGGGATCCCAGCCACCGGGTGGGAGTCTGCAGACCCCATAAACTTGCTATTTGACCCATTTTCATGATATACAACCCATACCACGTCCGTATTACGTCAAACTTAACCAAAATCATTAACTTTACATGCTAAATCTGTTTCATAATCACTTGACCCGTTTACACCCCAAAATGGGTATATTTACACTTAATCCAAACGCCCCTTTAACTTTGACTATAAACACAGGAAACATACTTTGACACAACGGTTGACCACCAAATCATTAGGATAACCTTAACATACAATTTGCCACACGGCTACAGTTTGCCAACCAATAAAAAACAAAAGGGGTTACAAACTTAACATTTGATCTCGGTATTCTACCTAAGCTCCAAAATGCCTACTACCTTTATTCTTGCATATCCAAATCCTTAATCCATATAACCAAGCCATCCATAAAAATATGCCAACCTACAAAATGGTTAGACAACTAAACCATAAGCTTTCGCTTAGTAAGTAAAATGATCATAACATACCATTATACTTCAATCAACACATAAGCATCATATACATTAAACACTTACTTTACGAGCTTACTACTCAAAGTCTCATCTAACACATAACATCAACTTATAACATAACATCAACTCATCACGTAGGCCACATTCATTACTTCACTTAAACATATCACAAGTCCATATTACTTGAAACAAAACATACACAATACATATGTGTTAGCAATCCATACAACACATGTCACTACCTTTTTACTTACCTTAGCTCCAAGCTAAGGACATCAAGGCCTCATCATCAACCTTATCATCATCATCATCATCATCATCATCATCATAAACACCCTAGGTCATAACATCATACAAACACTTAAAACACATAACGTAATAACTATAACAATGGTTTATGCAACCATCAACTTACTTCTTCCATCTCTAATCATCCTATAATCATTTATTGATTACATGATAATCAATCCCATCATTTACTAACTTAAACCCATTATTAACACTTCACATAATCATCATTACCTCTTAATTATGCTTAAAACACCATTTACCCATCTTTCCCAAGTTAGGGTGCATAAACCCTAACTTCTCAATTCATCAACTATCACTAAATAGAGAGATTACTTACTTGGGTGGATCATAGCTAAGCACCTTACTCTTGGATTGGAACATATAAACATCATCATACTCTATATTCATCAACCTTCCTATTTCCCTCTCTTTTTCTCTCTTAAAACCGGACCTCAACAAACACCCTTGAATGATATGGAATTCTCTTGAATTCCCTGGATATACTTATCTAGGCTCAAGTTTGGGCTTATGGCAAGAATAGCCCCTCAAGTCTCTTTCCTTCTATTTTGGCCATACTACATGTCTTAACACTTTTGGTCTATTGCAACTTTAGCCCTTGAAGTCTATTTCCTTCTTTTTGTGCCACACAATACTTTCATAACCTTATAACACATTCTTTGACTATCACTTTGACTATCGGATTTGACCACTGTGCAAAATTCGTTGACTGGCCAATCACGTAAAGTCCTTAATCCATTTTCATCTAGGGTGGGGTCCAAGTACCCGAGAAACGTGTCTAACACCCAAACGAACTATAAACCGAAGACGTAGACGTAACAAAAGAGTTCCATTCTCACAACAAGACTTAAGACCTGAAGCACCGAAAGAGATAGTTCCTGCTATAGTCGATCTTTCTCTTTATCGATTTTTCATAAAATTCACCAAACTTCACGATCTAAAGGATGAAACCGATAATGAACCTATGTGGGCTAATGAGCAAACCTTTGCTCCTACTCCTGGTCCTGGAATCAATTTGCCTGATACCGCCAACGAATTCGCCATCAAAAGCAATCATTTAGCCCTTGTCAAAGGTAATCAATTTGATGGAAGAAACAAAACCGATCCTCATAAACACATCCAAGTGTTCCTCAGAATTTGTGAAATGTTAAGATATGGAGAAACCAAAAATGAGGCCGTCCGGCTCATGATATTTCCATTATCCCTTACCAGGGAAGTAAAAACATGGTTAGAAGAACTCGAAAAAGGAACCATAGCGACATGGGATGAACTTCGTACTGCTTTCATAAGCTGATTCTTTCCTCTAGCATTATTCGACCGACTTCTCTGGGAAATCCTTGCTGCTTCTCAGCAAGATATAGAAACTTTGACCGAAGCATGGCTACGAATGAAAGAAATGCTTAGGAATTGTCATGGACACGGTTTAAGTAAAGGAAACATAATCAAAATCTTTTACCATGGACTTGACGAGAGCACGCAAGAAGCCTTGAATGCTGCTGCAGGAGGAATATTCCTATACAAAACCCCAAATCAAGCTTATCAACTACTCGAAGACAAAGTCTTACTCAAACATGATTGGGCTAAAAATCAAAAACCGAAAACCTCTTTTCGCAAAACTATTGCTTTCGCCGATGAAGGTAGCAGTAATTCTGATACTCATAAAATTATGGCTCGAATGGATGCCATGACCCTTAAAATGGATGATCAGTATAAAGAAATGAAAGCGAAGCATGAGAACTGCAATAATTGTGGTGGAAATCATTCAAACATAAATTGTAATGATGATGATAAGACCATGTCTCACGAAGAAGAAGCCAAGTTTATGCAATCGTTTCAACGCACTCGTTTTTACGATGACTATCGTAACTGCGATCGAGATCGAGATAAATGGCGTACTGGCGAAAGATCAGAATATAACCATGATCAACCTAGATCATCGTATTCTGACGAAAAACTAGATATTCAAAAACAACTCAACGAATTCATTAAATCACAACAACCCACAAACACATTCGTTAAAAACACATTCAACAAGCTCAAAAAGAAATTAGAATGCAAAACAAGAAACCATAAAGCTTCTATCCAAAATCTAGAGGAGAAATTTGACAGATTAGCGGAAAAACAAGCTGGTCGATCTCCTGGATCACTTCCTAACAACACTACATCCAACTCAAGAGGAGGTACCTCTAGACCTTATCAACCACCTCAAGCTCGTCATGAGCATGTGAATGCAATAACTACTAGAAATGGTACTTCATATGAACCACCACCTGATCCCAGTCAAACACAACCGGCTATCAAACTTGATAGTGATGAGGAAGATGAACCAATTCCTAAAATGAAACTCAAAACAAAATCAATAGCCGAAACACCTATTTTGAAACCATATAAACCCAAAATTTCATACCCCCAACGTCTCAGAAAAGAAAAAATGGAAGCTCAATACGGAAAATTCCTAGATATGATTCGTACCGTTCGAATCAATGTTCCAGTTATCGATGTAATAGCTGGAATGCCAAACTAGGGTAAATTCCTAAAAGAACTCGTAAGTAATAAACATAAATTGGAACATATTTCCGCAACTTTTCTAAGTGATGAATCCTAAAAAATAATCAAAACAAAGTTCCACCTAAATTAGGAGACCCAGCAAGTTTCCTGATTCCATGTAATTTTGGAAAAAAATTCTCTTGCAACGCCTTTGCTGATCTTTGCGCAAGTATAAACCTAATGCCATATTCTCTCTATGCCAAACTCTCGCTAGAAACTCTTAAACCTGCCAAGATGAGCGTTTGAATAGCAAATAGATCTATTCAATATCCTGTTGGGATAGCTGAAAATATGCTAGTTGAAGTTGGTAAATTCACTTTCCCAGTAGATTTTGTTATCCTAGAAATGGAGGAAGACATCAAGGTCCCTCTAATTTTAGGAAAACCAGTCTTGCACACCGCTGATGCAATAATTTGTGTCAAACAAAAGAAACTTTATCTTGAAGTTGGTGAAGAGAGAATATCCTTTTCAATCGATTTAGCCATGAAACATTCCCACTCTGATGATGATACCTGTTTTAGCATTGATGTAATTGACGAAATTCTTGAAGAAGATTTCGACATCTTGCTTAGCGAAGGGATTGAAATTTTCCATACCATCAAAGGAAAAATTCTTGAAGAAAAACTCTATGCAGAGTTTCACGAATTCATAGCTATGAATATCGAAGAAATTGAAACAGATGATAAAGAAGAAATCATATTCGAAAGAATTACATTCAATACAGATCACAAAGTTAAAAAATCTCTAGAAGAACCGTCTACGGATCTTGAACTCAAACCACTTCCTAAACATCTCGAATACGCTTTTCTAGAAGGAACATCCTTACTTCCTATTATCATATCATCCGAACTCTTAGATAAAAATAAAGCAGACTTACTCACTGTTTTCAGAAATCATAAACGGCCCTTTGCCTGGAAAACCTCAGACATTCCTGGAATCTATCCTTCATACGCTAGAGGACAAGAAACCTGTTGTGCAAAAACAAAGAAGAGTTAATCCTAATATGCAAGAAGTAGTAAAAAAAGAATTAATAAAACTCCTCGATGCGGGAATAATTTACCCAATTGCTGATAGCCCGTGGGTTAGTCCTATTCATTGTGTGCCAAAGAAAGGTGGTATCACTGTGGTTACAAATGAAAAAGATGAACTAGTTCCAACCAGAACCATCACCGGTTGGCGTGTTTGTATACACTACCGAAAGCTCAATGACGCTACTGCCAAAGATCATTTTCCCCTACCCTTCATGGATCAAATGTTAGAAAGACTAGCATGAAATGAATACTTTTGTTTCCTCGATGGTTTTTCTAGCTACTTTCAAATACCGATCGATCCACTAGATCAAGAGAAAACAACGTTCACATGTCCTTTTGGAACATATGCTTATCGACGAACGCCTTTTAGCTTATGCAATGCTCCTGCTACTTTTCAAAGATGCATGATTGTATATTCCATGACAGATTGAAGAATCCATGGAAGTTTTCATGGACGATTTTTCTATTTTTGGAAATTCATTTAAAAGTTGTCTTGTCAACTTAAGGAAAATGCTCAAGCGATGTGAAGAAGCCAATTTAGTTCTAAATTGGAAAAAATGTCACTTCATGGTTAAGGAAGGAATTGTGCTCGGACACAATGTGTCTGGAGTAGGACTAGAAGTTGACAAAGCCTAAATCAAAGTCATATCCAAACATCCACCCCCTACTAATATCAAAGGTATTAGAAGTTTTTTAGGGCATGCCGATTTTTACTGACGATTCACTATGGATTTTTCCAAAATCACTAAACCTCTAACTAAAATTCTTTAAAAAGATGTTTCATTCGAATTCAATGAAGAATGTCTTATGGCATTTGAAATATTGAAAGAAAAACTAACATGCACACCCATTATCGGTAGCCCAAATTGGAATCTTCCATTTGAGTTAATGTGTGATGCAAGTGACAGTGCCGTTGGAGCCGTACTTGGCCAACGGAATGGAAAGCATTTTCACCCGATATACTTTGCAAGTAAAACATTAAATGCAGCTCAACAAAATTACACATTCACAGAAAAAGTGCTTATGGCTGTTGTATTTGCATTTGATAAATTTCGATCATACCTTGTTCTGTCCAAAACAATTGTTTATACGGATCATGCAGCTTTAAAATATATCTATAAGAAGTTAGATGTCAAACCTCGTCTCATACGATGGGTTTTGCTCTTGCAAGAATTCGATATAGAGATTAAAGACAAAAAAGGTGCTGAAAACGTTGCAGTAGATCATCTTTCTAGAATTGAGAAAAAAGAAGATCATGATAATGAATTCGAAATAAATGATAAATACCCGTAGGAAATACTAATGAAAATAAATTCAGATAATGAACCATGGTTTGCAGACTTTGCAAATTATTTGGTTAGTAAAATCTTACGAAAAGGGATGACATTTCAACAAAATAACAAATTCTTCTCTGATCTTAAAAATTTCTTTTGGGAAGAACCACATCTTGTCAAAGTATGTCCTGATGGAATCATAAGAAGATGTGTGGCAGGTCCCGAAACTCGAATCATTCTAGATGAATGTCATCACGGACCTACTGGAGGACACTATGGACCGTCCACTACGGCCAGGAAAGTGTTGGAATCTGGTTTCTATTAGCCAACAATATTTAAAGAAGCTCATACTCTAGTTCACCTATGTGAAGCTTGCCAGAAAATCAGAAATATATCAACAAGAGATGAAATGCCCTTCAGCTACATCCAAGTATGTGAGATATTCGACGTGTGGGGAATAGATTTCATGGGTCCTTTCCCAAAATCCCATAAGTTCGAATACCTACTAGTAGCAATCGATTATGTCTTGAAATGGGCAGAATCCCAAGCTCTTGAAACTAACGATTCAAGAGTCGTCCTAACATTCCTAAAGAAACTATTTTATCGTTTCGGAAAACCGAAGGAATTAATTAGCGACAGAGGGACACACTTTTGTAATCATCTAATGGAGAAAGCAATGAAAAAATATGGTGTAAACCATCGCTTCTCTAGTTCATATCATCCTCAAACAAGTGGACAAGTGGAAAACACAAAGAGAGCGTTAAAAAGAATTATTGAAAAAACCGTGAAAGACAATCCAACTATATGGTCAAAAAAGTTGGATGATGCTCTGTGGGCTTTCCGACCAGCATATAAAACACGTACTCGAACCACACCTTATAAACTCATCTATGGCAAAACTTGCCATTTGCCATTTGAAATCGAACATCGTCCATATTGGGCACTCAAGAATTGTAACACATACTTAATAGCTTCTAGAGGGAAACAAATGTTTCAACTCCACGAGTTATATGAATTTCGTTTACATGCTTACGAAAATTCTCGATTCTACAAAGCAAGAACCAAAATCTGGCACGATCATAAATTACGAATCCATAAAGAATTCAAGCAAGGAGATAAAGTTCTCCTGTTTCACTCAAAATATAAATTCAAACAACCAAAGCTAAAATCACGATGGGTTGGTCCTTATATGGATAAACACGGATATCCATCCAGATACGTTGAATTATATGGACGTGATGGAAAAATGTTCATAGTAAATGGCCATCGACTAAAGTTATACCACGAAGAAGAAAGTTACAATGACAGGAGGGAGGAAACCAATCCTTTATTTCCCAAAAAGTAATAGAAACATAAAAAGAGTCTAGCTAGAGACTCTTAGAAAAAACAAGCGCTTCTCGGGAGGCAACCCGTGGTTTCAAGTTTTTATTTTTCACCACACTTTAATTTAAGTGTGTAGGCAATTTTGGTTATGAAAAAAAAAAAATAAATAATAAATAAAAAATAATCCAAAAAGTATTACCTTGTATGTTTGTGTTTATTTTTGCAGGTTTTATAAGTTAGGGATGAAAGGAGAAAAAATTCATACGTCAACTTCCAAATATAAGCCCCGTGAAGTTTCGTTTCTCTTATATCGATTTTTCCTATTTCTTATTTTATCAGTCTTTCACATTGTGGACAATTTTCAACTTCAGTGTCAAGGGGGGATAAATAGGTCAAATCGAGCGTAATTCTGCACTATTGCTTGTTCCATAATTTTTCAAAATTTTAGGTATTAATATTAGAAATTTTCACTAAAAAAATGCTCTATCATGGCAAGTCAATACATATCGAGCATATTTAAAAACCCTCTAAAAATTGTGAGAATAATTCATAGCCTTGTACAAATGTATGATCTTTTGCACTTCCTGGTTCATATTATATGAGTGTGCCGGTAATTAATTTTAACTTTAGAACTTGTGCATGTATATCGTTCACTAAATCGCAGTGAGGTTAATTTATAGACAGATATTTGTGATAAAGAGGCAAGATATACAACCCAAATCACCCTTAAACCTATCTCGTGATATTTCATCCTACTATGCTTGTTACTACAAAACACCTCTATCAACCACCCATTATGAGAGAGAAAAAAAAGAAATTGCTAAGCAAACTCCTTATTACTCGCTAGTCACTGATATGTTAAAGAAAGTTCATTGAAATAAAGAAAAGCCAATATCAAATAATGTGAAAATTAAATGCAAGAAAAAAGTATATGCCTAGCAAAGTGAAGTAAAAGTCGTGATAGTGGCTAGCGGTTCTCTGAATTCTGTACATTTTTGCTTCTCATATCTCTCAAAAATTCTCCAAATTATCTCCACTCACTTAACCAAATAAACCCGTATTTTGCCCTCTTTTGATATATTTGTCTGATGCTCACGCCGCAACGGTTATGTTTACATATCTTGTACAAGCATATGGTAGTTCTATGATTTACGTTTGTGCAAATTGATTGTTCCCACACAATCACCCCTTTGATCGAAATTGTCTGATTCAAAATAATTCCTGTGTGAGGTGATCTAGTTATGTATTGATGCCTGATATATAAATTTCTTTGTCAGTAACAAATAAATCTCCTTCAAGATTAATCTCTCAAATCTTAAATCTATTTTGTTCGCTTACATTGCTTGGGGGCAAGCAATAGCTAAGTGTTGAGGGATATGATGACGCTTGAATTATACATAATTTATATAGCGTTATTTGTTATTCTCTTAATGGATTCTATGGACTTTTGATACTTAATTGCATGAAAATACATTTCAGGTCCAATCGACAGAGAACTTCAAGAACCAAGAGAAAGTGCAAGCATCTAAGCCAAGTGGATGCTAGAGCAAAGTATTGCCTGTTAAAGAAGAAAAGCACACCATCCTTTCTATCTACGTACACCGGTTACAGGAGCGTAATAAGTCTTATACAAATCTAATTCAGCATCGTCAAGTACGGTGAACTTAAGAATAAAGTGCGACGGTCTTCAGTTCAATTAATGACCCTTTGGTGCCAAGAAAACTATTGAAGCCCGCCGTTGTTTCTAACTAAGTTCGCCGGTATCGCAAGTGAAGCCCATCGATCTTACCTCAAGTGCAGCGTACTTCAGAATATGATGAGTCTCAGTTAGCCTATAAATAGAGCCTCAATCCGTCTCAAACGATATACCTCTCATCCTAACTATTACAAAAGCTCTGCTAACTCTCTACTATTCGAATTAAATCAATTGGGGTGATCAATTTAAGCTAAAGTTCCAAATACGTTGAAGTACTATCTTGGTATTGTTATAGTGATTGCTAGTGGTGGTAGCTCAATCATTGTAACTAATTCAGGAAGTATGTCTCTCGTTGCGAATGAATCAATCACTGTAAGTATGATTACTAAAGCCATCTTAGGCTAAACTCCTCATGGTTACTTGGATGTGTTAATATAATAAAGTGATTGGTTGTGATATGATCTCATTTGATTTCCTGTTTATGTTGAAACCTTGCTGTGTTCTAAACTTGTTACCCATTGTTTATCACTTTTGATTATACTTGTCAATTGGAAAAGGTCGAAAGAACCAATTGGTATTATATTGTTTTTGAAATATGTCTATGTATCTTGATCAATTGGTTGGAGAAATCCGCTCTTGTTAAGTTATAAACAATAAAGTTTACTGCATTGCAATTAGTTTTTGAGCTTCTTACCCACTCGTTCAAGTGCTAGTAAAAATAAGTCTTGAATCAAACTTGTTGGGAATTAAAACACTTAACATTTAGTACTGCTGCAGATTACACTAAAAGTACTAACTGAGTTACTACTGCCAAAAGATATTTTGTACTGCTGAGTATGCTAAATGAAGATTTGTACTGCTTAAGGGATAAGTACGTGTAAAGAGTTATGTATAGAAGATATTTAGGATATATCTTATATAGTTAGACTTATACGAATATTCTACATGTTTAGAATATTGATAGTTATCTTGTAAAGGACTCCTTGTGCCTATAAAAGGAGGTCCTAGGTTATAACTTTAACCGTGTGTGTTTTTTTTTAAGATTCAACGTTGTATAACCTAGTGATATTTAGATTACTCGTATTGCTTGCTTAATAATATTGAATCATTTTGGTTACATTGTGTTTATATAGAGTTCACTGTTACATTGCTTTATACATTCTAAACATTCTTCTAAGCATTGATTCCGCATACTCTTTGGTGTTAAACAAAGTTTCTAACAAGCTCAGCAAGATCCGTGTATCGGGATCCACAAGTGGTATCAGAGCTAAAGGTTCTGAAACTTTGCACTAGAAGAAACATACCAGAAGAACTCTACTTTCATTCAAGAAGATAGATCTTGAAATAACACAAACTACAACCATAGCTAAACTGCCCTTGCTCAATCAGAATGACTACGAGATGTGGAGGCTCAGGATTGAGCAGTACTTCCAAGTGCAGGATTATGCACTTTGGGACAATATTGAGAATGGAAACTCCTTCACTCCAAAAACTACTGAATCAACAGGAGATGATGGCGTTAAAAGCATAACTATATCTGGTCCTGTTACTTCTGATGAGAAGCTCCAGAAGAAAAACGATGTTAAAGTAAGGAGCATGTTGTTAATGGCTATCCCCAATGAGCAACTGCTGACTTTCAACAAATACAAGGATGCTGAAACCTTGTTTGAAGCCAATACAACTAGGTTTGGTGATAATGAAGCCACCAAGAAGACACAGAAGACTCTACTCAAGCAGATGTATGAAAACTTTAGTGCTTCAAGCACTGAATCACTTGACCATATCTTCAACAGTCTTCAAAAGATAGTCAGCCAACTGGCTGTGTTGGGTGTTGAGATCCCACCGGAGGATCTAAATTTAAAGTTCTTGAGAAGCTTACCTGCTGAATGGAACACTCATGTAGTGCTCTAGAGAAACAAACCAGATCTTGATACTATGAGTTTTGATGATTTGTATAACAACTTCAAAATTGTTGAACAAGAGATCAAGAAGACTGGAAGCACAAATTCCAACACTGGAAACATGGCATTTGTGTCATCTCCCAGTAATAGCAGTCCAGAGGAGGTTCATGTTGCTTCAATGGTTAGTACTGCTAGCCCTAAAGTTAGTACTACTAGTTCACAAACTAGTATTGCTAGCTTAGGTGATGATAATGTGTATACTTTTCTGGCTAGTCAACAAATGGGTCTCAGCTGGTTCATGAAGACCAAATTCAAATTCATGAAGATGATCTGGAGGAGATGGATTTGAAGTGGCAATTAGCTTTGCTGAGCATGAGGGCCAAGAGATTCTTTCAGAGGACAGGGAAGAAGATCACTATCAATGGTAGTGATACTGCTGGATTTGATAAAACAAAGGTAGAGTGTTACAACTGCCATAAGGTTGGACACTTTGCTAGAGAATGCAGTGGGCCCATAAACCAAGAAAGCAGAAGCAGAGGATCAAGGACTTAGGAGAGCAACAGGAAGGCTATAAGTGAGGAGGAGTCTTCTTCAAAGGCTATGGTAGCTATAGACAGACTTGGTTTTGATTGGAGCGAAACAGTTGCAGCTCAAAGTCAAGTCACTCAAAGCTAAAAGGAAGGCACAGAATGTAGAGTCCTCAAGCTCAGAAGACAGTTCAGACAATGATGATGATTTAGGAAAGTCTTCCAAACAGGGGAGGAAATCTAATGATGAGACTCAGGGGAGGCAATCTGATCAAGACATGGGTAGAGATTTTGATGCAGATATGGGTGGAGACAGACAGTTTGATATGGAGGAAGATATTCAACAACAAGAGACTAAAAATGTTCAACAAGAAACAGAGCCTGTCAACATTGAAGAAGGCACAGAGCTAGTGAAGCTTGATGTTCAACAAGAGGAAGGTACTGCTACTAGTGCTAGAAGAGAAGTTAGTACTGCTGGTAAAGATCATGGTACTGCTAGTGTTGTTGTATATGCCAGAAGAATAACAGATAAGGGAAAGGGTATTATGATTGAACCTGAGTAACCAAAGAAGGTGAAAAGAAATATACATGCTCAAATTGATTATAATGCAGAGGTATCTTGGAAAAGCACATGAAGAAGAAGTTACAAAATTTCTTGAAGAACATAGATTATCAAGAGAAGCATCTGAAGCATAAGAACTATCTGATGCATTGTTGGCTACTAAATTACAAGAAGAAGAACAAGCTAGGATTCATGATGCTGCACAAGTTCAATCCATAATTGATTTTGATGATATGTTAAAGGAAAATCTTAGAGAACTCAGAGCTGATGAAATCTTATCTATTGAAGAAAAGTTAAGACAATTATCTGAGTTAATCAGCTCAAGAGGAAAGGCTGCTGCAGAACTAAAAGCACAAGAAAAGAGGAGTAAACCACCTACTCAAGCTGAACAAAGAACCACCATGATTCTTTACATGATGAACATGGCTGGATGCACAAGAAAGTATTTCCAAGGAAAAATTTTTGAGGAGATCAATTCTGAATTTGAAAGGGTACACAGAAGAGTGAACACATTTACTCCAATGGGTACAGAAGAGGTGAGCAGAGCTACTAAGAGAGTAGGTATACATTTGGAATCTGAATCCTCAAATAAATTGAAGATTGGAGAAGGTGTCTCTTCAACAGAAGAGGAATAAGAAAAAGAAGGAAAGGTAACTGATGAGAGACTTCAACAAATGATGGTTGTCATTCCAGAAGATTTCAATGTTGATTCAATACTGGCTAAGTACCCAATTATTGACTGGGAGATTCACACAGATGAATTTGGGAAGGCTTGGAAGATCATAAGAGTTGGTGGACATTCTGAAGTTCACAAGCATTTTTAAAACATGCTTAAGGCATTTGATAAAGAAGACTTGGATAAGCTATGGAGTTTGGTTAAAGAGAAATTCAAGTCAATAGATCCTTCAGATAACAAAGACAAAGAATTATGGGTTAATTTGAAGAGGTTATTTGAACCAAATGCAGAAGATACACTATGGAAGTTCAGATCTGGAGTTCATAATTAACTTGGAGATTGTATGACACGTGCTGTTCATCATTTATATACAATTGCTAGACAAGATGGCTACATGCTGGTAGAGAAAGCATACCCATTTTTAAAAGGGATTCTAACTTTGATGTTGTCTAATAAACTAATGGTGGATGAAGAGACAAAAATGGCAAGGGGGCTGCTTAAGAAGATATTCATTGAGGCTGAAGAAACAATGGCAAGAAGATAAGTGTTTGGAAGAATTCCCTCAAGATCAAGGTTGAAGATTTAATTCAAGAGACTTGCTAATTTGGATGTAAATCACTAGTTTAGGGGAGGATTGTTGGGAATTAAAACACTTAACAGTTAGTACTGTTGCAAATTACACTAACAGTACTAACTGAGTTAGTACTGCCAGAAGATATTTTGTACTACTGAGTATGCTGAATGAAGATTTGTATTGCTTAAGGGATAAGTACGTGTAAAGAGTTATGTATATAAGATATTTAGGATGCATTTTATATAGTTAGACTTATACGAATATTCTGCATGTTTAGAATATTGATAGTTATCTTGTAAAGGACTCCTTGTGCCTATAAAAGGAGGTCCTAGGTCAGATCTTTAACCTTGTATGTTTTTGTTAAGATTCAAGGTTGTAAACCCTATTGATATTTTGATCACTCATATTATTTGCTTAATAATATTGAATCTTTTTGGTTACATTGTGTTTATACAGAGTTCACTGTTACATTGCTTTATACATTCTAAGCATTCTTCTAAGCATTAAAGAGTAGATGTCACACCCCCAGAATCGGGTCCAGCGGAAGCATACTTGTCGCTGGGGTGCAACTCAATTGGTATCACAACACAAGTACAAAGAACGGTTTTTGCCTCAATCATTTAGAATAAAATTGTTTAACAAAAGTTTTGAATTTACATTGTTAAAAGTAGTGCGGAAGTAGGCCTTTAAATAAGTTAAACGGTCCCCAAATAAATATCAGAGTCTTCTATGACCATGCCATGCCCTGCCAAAAGCCTCTAGTAGCGTACTATTGCTTATACCTGAAAATACATGCTAAAGTGTCAACACGAGGTTCGTGAGTTCATAGAGTTATGTGAAAAATGTAAAGCGTTTGAATGAAGATTTCCCAGCAAAGAGATTGTAAATCCACCCAGTTGCAAGCCCCGCCCATACAAGACTTGCAACCTGTGTGTTTACAACCCACTGCCAAATATGATTTTTGTTTAAGTGAACATCAAATGATGTATGGACCACACAAATTAAATGACCAATATATTCAAAATATATATAGAGTTATATTTAATATATCGCTGGTTATGTTATTATGAACGCTTGTTTGCCCTACCTGGGTCAACACAAATGATGGTTGGTTGCTTGCCTACGGGTCAACAAATGATGGAACTCCTGTTTGCCCTAACCGGGTCAACACAAATGATGAAACTCTTGGTGCCCAAACCGGTCAACATAAATGTGATACTTTGTTGCCCTAAACGGTCAACATAATTGATGATACGCTAATCTCAAAATGGTTTTAAGCATTGTATAGGTAATATGAAATAGCTTAATGTACTAGTGTCCATAAGTAAATGATCAAGGGTGAAAAATGTAAACAAAAATACTTTCGAGCAACGACTCAAGTATTTTAACCACTCAATAATGTTTGAAAGACAACTCACGTCTCAAGCAAAACAAGCATGAAGTTTAAAGGTAAAATAAGCATAAAGTTTAATGAAAAAGAGCATGTATTCTCCCCCAAAACAGTTACAAAACGAGTAAAAGGAGGGTCTATGAACCTCACCGAAAACAAGTGCACAACCAAGTGATATAATGAAGCAATAACCACGAGAATCCTATAGGCAACATACATATAATATATTATTATATATATAATATATATATATATATATATATATATATATATATATATATAATATAAATACATATATATATATATATATACTATATATATATTGTATGTATATATAGTATTAAATTAAATATATATATATATATATATATATATATATATATATATAGTTCTTAGCTTCAAATAATGATACATATTTCTCAATATGTCATGTAAGTTGTAACCTCAATTATGCTTGGTACATAATGTTTAAATAACTTTCAATGTTGAATTTGGCATTTAAAATGATTACAAATATGAAATATACTTATTTCCCAATTTCAAGTTTTAAACCATGTTTTGACTTTAAGTCCAAAATGAGTCACAAGGGTCCAAATTAAGTCCAAGAGTTCAATTCTTAGTCAAAAGGTTCAAATTATGACTAAAGGTCCAAATTATATTAGGTGGTTCAAATTTAAACTTGAGGGTCCAAATTCATATGTTATTAACCTTTTCATAACTTTTATCTCAAAATCGGATGGGATTTTTAAGACTAGCTCATGATCAAAAATTCATATTTCTCAAACCGTAAGTCAAAAAATCATTTTCTTTATATCCATAGTTTCTTCTATGTCCCTACTTTACTGGAAAAATAAGCTAACTCAAGAATATCTAGGTATACACACTCTTTACAATTTTTCTTTGCAAATCAGTTTTGAGGGTCAAACTATCTCAGTTTTTTTGTCTCACCAAAATGGCCATATCTTGAAATCTACAAGTCCTATCAAGGTAAACTCAGTTGGATATGATAGATCTACTTGTCTACTATAGTACGCATATTTAGTTTTCAAAAAGTTATGTATTAAAACTCAACTTATGCCCTAAATCCAAACTGTGTACAGTTCTGACCTAGTTTCACCATAAAATTCACATCTCAATAACCGGATATCGTTATGGGAATCACCACTTATGGAAATGACCACAAGACATAGATATATAACTAAATATTTTTCTCTTAGGCCCAAAGTCTACTGATTGTTCCAGTTAATTCAAACTTTACCATGGATCAGAAATCTGTTTTGCAATACAAATCATTTTAGGGTGTTCTTGTAATTTAAAGTGTGTACCAAGTATAATCAAGCGTCCACAACTTATGTAGCATATAAAAGACATGAAATAACATGAATATCAGTAGTGAAATGGATGGATATAATGAGGGTTGGTTCCATACAAAAGGTGATGAACAAGAAAATCAATGAAACCAAGAACACTAGCACCAATGGATCTTCAAACTTGCTTCAGTCTTGGACTAGAAAAATTAACCAACAAGGGATTGTTGGTTCTTGAGAAGCCACGAAATATGAGAGCAAGAGAGCAGAATTTTGGAGTGAAATACTTGGTGATACACTCTATGTGTGAATCTATGGCTTATATATGCAAGTGTTAAGTGTTTATAACACTTGTCATCAACTTTGGACAAGTGTTGAGATGGTTGGGATGGTTGGTGGCGTGAACAACAAGAGGGAAGGGGGAAAAATAGTTGCTAGTGGATCATTTGATGATTTATTTAGGTATAAGTATGATATAGAGTGTAGTTTTGATCCCGGTACTCAAACGTAGGGTTTTTGAGACACATAATGCAATACCGGTAACGTTAAAATGTAAAACTTCTAAAAATGTAACAACTTGTTATCATGAACTAGTTTATTATTTTAGATGAGTGGTGAGTTTATCGGAGGGTATAAATATAATTGAAACCTAAAAACGATGGTTTAGAATGCGTAAAACTTAAAAGGTGCAAGGTTTAGGCAAAATTGGAAAAAGTGTACAGTGACCTTTAAAATAGAATTGTAAGGAACCAAAATTGTACAAAAAGTGTAGACTGGACATTGTCTAGTGTCGGTTGAATTAATTGTACATTAAACGCGGGTTGTTACCAAAATTTGACGAAATCGTGAAATGAAACAGAATATGTGAAATATAGAAATTTTTGAATAATAGGAGATTATAATAGAATATTAAACTACTAATAACATGAAAACAGATATAAATTCTAAGCACGGCTCATGAGTAGTTAAAAACGCAAATGATCGCTAAACCGGGTACTATTTATGCATAGCTTGCAAGAATAAATGCCACAAGGATGATATTTTTATAAAAATATATCATTTAACTTAAAATGACCTAAATTGATGATGATGATGCTGATGACACATGAATACGCAGCTAAACCATACTGGTTACGCTTATTTGAATACCCGTAAACCTAGTTTACGTAATGATGAATGAATACCATGAATAGTGATTGGTGAATAGTAACTTGTCGAGGTTTGGAAAAAGACCCAAAATTACGAGTTGTGGCAGTCTCCACCCGTTAAAGGAATTCAGTCCCTGAATTCAGTTCATGTTGGTCTCTGGGGTGGATTCGGTGAAGAGATGTGGATATTTGAGTCGCATCTGGTCTTCTAGCTCCCAAATAAACTCGGGACCTCTTAGAGAATTCCAGCGAACTTTAACGATAAGAATTCGATTCTGCTTCAACTGTTTGACCTTGCGGTCCGAGATTTCTACCGGTCCTTTAACAAAATCGAGCTTATTGTTGAATTGAATTTCTTCTAGTGGAATTACGAGTGATTCATCTGAAAAACTCTTCTTGAGATTTGAAACGTGAAATGTGATATCGAAAGGATAAAGCTGTGGTAACAGTTTTGATTCTACGCGTCTTGCTCTAGTTGATGTTACGATATGAGTCTCCCTTTTCCTAAGGTGCTTAGTCTTCATTGCCAAGATTCTTACTGTTCAATACTATCTCCCTAATTTCCTTCATTGATTTTTTTTCCATTCCAATGCTTGTCAATCACAAGATCCTAAATGTATGAAGTGTTGTAGTATGGTGGTTGATCTTCAAAATTTGACTCGTTATGGAGGGTTTTGTTTGAAATCTTTCTCTGAATAAATGAATCTACAAGTTTGAATAATTTCAATGGTTATGCAAGATTGGACTGTTTTCAAATACGACCCAAGGTTTTATAGATGGGTTTTCAACATGATGTGGATAGGAATGTTTGTGTAAAGTTTGGCGTTATACCTTTCTAAATGCTTAGTAGTTTTGTCAAAGGCTAACCATAAAGGATTTATTTGCCAAGATAGATACTCCAGATAAATGCTATCCTACAAGGTACATGATTTCTATAAACACACTTTAAAGAAAATTCGCTTGAATTGAAAGCGTCAAAATGATAAATAGTCGGGTATGTATGTCTGCATGAATGCTTAAATGTCTAACGTTTCATTTCTGGTGTTGAATAATGTCTATAGGTTAGTCTTGGGTAAGACTTGTAGGTATGTGTATCCAACTTACTTGGTCCTTTCTAAACTGGATTATGACTTAGGTTCGTCGTCCTACTAGATCTAACTAGTACTTCTGAAATGTTAGAATTTGGTGACTTTGCCAAAGATAGTGATTTGGATTGCCTCGTAATGTCTTAAGATTTATGTGGCGTCATAACTCTTCAAAACAAGAAAAGGAGAGTGAAACGTAAATAAGACGTTTCGTAAAAGTAGGTGCCATAATGTGACTTGTCGTAGAATGAAAGCTCGAAGTCGTGTTATGATTAGCTGACGTGCTTCTAGGCGGTGGTTCACGAGGTGATGTAGATGTGAATGCTCTTGCAACGATTGAGTACACACACAGGGATTTTTGAAACCTTTAGAAATCAAGTAGAAATGCAACCCGGAAAAAATTTTATTATAACTATTCCCAGTATTGCAAAATTCATCTCTGAGTCGGACATAGGTGGTCAGCCTATGTCCCACTGTCCCGGGTCGAATATAGATGACCAGTCTATATTCTACCAAGGTTCAATGAATTTTGAAATACTCAGCTCAGTTATACTAATACTATGTCCTTCACATTTAAAGGACGTTTCAAAAGACTAAGGCAAGTGACCAAACTCGTGGTCGAATGATGAAACTACACAAGGAAAAGGCGTAACGCTGTGACGTTTATGATATGTGAGCATGCTTATATGAAAAACAACTATAGTAATCAACGAGAATAAGTGAGTATAATTTATCTGATAATAAGATATAAATCTCATCATATATGTCAGTAGCAAACCACACTTGAGGCATCAGCATGGCAGGCAGGCACGTGGCGGTCATAGGGTTAGGTTTTAATTAAAGTAGCTATAGTCTAGGTTTTGAAATCACCCAATTCTCTATAGCCAAGGCTCTGTTACCAATCTGTCACACCCCCACAATCGGGTCCAGCGGAAGCATACATGTCGCTGGGGTGCAACTCAATTGGTATCACAACACAAGTACAAAGAACGGTTTTCGACTCAATCATTTAGAATAAAATTGTTTAACAAAAGTGTTGAATTTACATTGTTAAAAGTAGTGCGGAAGTAGGCCTTTAAATAAGTTAAACGGTCCCCAAATTAATATCAGAGTCTTCTATAACCATGCCATACCCTACTAAAAGCCTCCAGTAGCGTACTATTGCTTATACCTGAAAATACATGCTAAAGTGTCAACACGAGGTTGGTGAGTTCATAGAGTTATGTGCAAAATGTAAAGCGTTTGAATGAAGATTTCCCAGCAAAGGCATTGTAAATCCACCCAGTTCCAAGCCCCGCCCATACAAGACTTGCAACCTGTGTGTTTACAAACCACTGCCAAATATGATTTTTGTTTAAGTGAACATCAAATGATGTATGGACCACACAAATTAAATGACCAATATATTCAAAATATATATAGAGTTATATTTAATATATCGCTGGTTATGTTATTATGAACGCTTGTTTGCCCTACCTGGGTCAACACAAATGATGGTGTGGTTGCTTGCCCTAACCGGGTCAACACAAATGATGGAACTCCTGTTTGCCCTAACCGGGTCAACACAAATGATGAAACTCTTGGTTGCCCTAACCGGGTCAACATAATTGATGATACGCTAATCTCAAAAATGGTTTTTAAAGCATTTGTATAGGTAATATGAAATAGCTTAATGTACTAGTGTCCATAAGTAAATGATCAAGGGTGAAAAATGTAAACAAAAATACTTTCGAGCAACGACTCAAGTATTTTAACCACTCAATAATGTTTGAAAGACAACTCACGTCTCAAGCAAAACAAGCATGAAGTTTAAAGGTAAAATAAGCATAAAGTTTAATGAAAAACGAGCATGTATTCTCCCCCAAAACAGTTACAAAACGAGTAAAAGGAGGGGCTATGAAACTCACCGAAAACAAGTGCACAACCAAGTGATATAATGAAGCAATAACCACGAGAATCCTACAAGCAACCTATATATATATATATATATATATATATATATATTATAAATATATTATATATATATATATATATATATATATATATATATAGGGGAGCTTTATTTTCAGAACCCTGTTAAGTGCGGGAACTGCGAGAAACTCCAAATTTGCATTAGAAAACGTGCATGTTCATTTAAAAACATGTATGTTTTCTACATACACCTTAATAGACCATACTGCGTATTAAGTGTTATGTAAGAAATTACATGTTTTATATGAAACATGCATGTTTTCTAATGCAAAATTGGAGTTCTCGCAGTTCCCGCACTTAACAAGGTTCTGAAAATAAAAACCATTTTGCATTGATCTGTTGCACTTAACAGGTTTTATATGAACATGTGTGTTACTCAAGTATGTGTATTAAGGTGCATGTAAGAAAACATACATGTTTATATGAACATGCAATGTTTCTAATGCAAATTGAGTTCTCGCAGTTCCGCACTTAACAGGTTTCAAAATAAGATACACTATATATATATATATATATATATATATATATATATATATATATATATATATATATATATATATATATATATATATATACGTATCTTAGCTTCAAAAATAATGATACATATCTCTCAATATGCCATGTAAGTTGTAACCTCAATTATGCTTGGTACATAATGTTTAAATAACTTCAATGTTGAATTTGCCCTTTAAAATGATTACAAATATGAAATATACTTATTACCCAATTTCAAGTTTTAAACCATGTTTTGACTTTAAGTCCAAAATGAGTCACAAGGGTCCAAATTAAGTCCAAGAGTTCAATTCTTAGTCAAAAGGTTCAAATTATGACTAAAGGTCCAAATTATATTAGGTGGTTCAAATTAAAACTTGAGGGTCCAAATTCATATGTTATTAACCTTTTCATAACTTTTATCTCAAAATCTGATGGGATTTTTATGACTAGCTCATGATCAAAAATTCATATTTCTCAAACCGTAAGTCGAAAAATCATGTTCTTTATATCCCTAGTTTCATCTATGTCCCTAATTTACTGGAAAAATAAGCTTACTCAAGAATATCTAGGTATACACACTCTTTACAATTTTTCTTTGCAAGTCAGTTTTGAGGGTCAAACTGTCTCAGTTTTTTTGTCTCACCAAAATCGCCATATCTTGAAATCTACATGTCCTATCAAGGTAAACTCAGTTGGAGATGATATATCTACTTGTTTACTATAGTCCAAATATTTAGTTTTCAAAAAGTTATGGATTAAAAATCAACTTATGCC
The DNA here is from genome assembly GCA_021014915.2 of Artemisia tridentata subsp. tridentata. NCBI lineage: Eukaryota > Viridiplantae > Streptophyta > Magnoliopsida > Asterales > Asteraceae > Artemisia > Artemisia tridentata. The sequence continues at coordinate 218,381,223 of CP139502.1, read as the reverse complement.
CTAAATCCAAACAGTGTACAGTTCTGACCTAGTTTGACCATAAAATTCATATCTCAATAATCGGATATCGTTACGGGAATCACCACTTATGGAAATGACCAGAAGACATAGATCTATAACTACATATTTTTCCCTTAGGCCCAAAATCTACTTATTGTTCCAGTTAATTCAATCTTTACCACGGATCAGAAATCTGTTTTGCAATACAAGTCATTTTAGGGTTTTCTTGTAATTTAAAGTGTGTACCAAGTATAATCAAGCATCAACAACTTATGTAGCATATAAAACACAAGAAATAACATGAATATCAGTAGTGAAATGGATGCATATAATGAGGGTTTGTTCCTTACAAGAGGTGATGAACAAGAAAATCAATGAAACCAAGAACACTAGCACCAATGGATCTTCAAACTTGCTTCAGTCTTGGACTAGAAAAATTAACCAACAAGGGATTGTTGGTTCTTGAGAAGCCACAATATAGGAGAGCAAGAAAGCAGAATTTTGGAGTGAAATACTTGGTGATACACTCTATGTGTGAATCTAGGGCTTTTATATGCAAGTGTTAAGTGTTTATAACACTTGTCATCAACTTTGGACAAGTGTTGAGATGGTTGGGATGGTTGGTGGCATGAAAAACAAGAGGGAAGGGGGAAAAATAGTTGCTAGTGGCTCATTTGATGATTTATTTAGGTATAAGTATGATATAGAGTGTAGTTTTGATCCTGGTACTCAAACGTAGGGTTTTTGATACACATAATGCAATACCGGTAACGTAAAAATGTAAAACTTCTAAAAATGTAACAACTTGTTATCATGAACTAGTTTATTATTTTAGATGAGTAGTGAGTTCATCGGAGGGTATAAATATAATTGAAACCTAAAAACGAAGGTTTAGAATGCGTAAAACGTAAAAGGTGCAAGGTTTACATAAAATTGGAAAAACTGTACAGTGACGTTTAAAATAGAATTGTAAGGAACCAAAATTGTATAAAAAGTGTAGACTGGACATTCTCTAGTATCGGTTGAATTATTTGTACATTAAACGCGAGTTGTTACCAAAATTTGACAAAATCGTTAAACGAAACAGAAAATGTGAAATATAGAAATTTTTGAATAATAGGAGATTATAATGGAATATTAAACTACTAATAACATGAAAACAGAAATAAATTCTAAGCACGGCTCATGAGTAGTTAAAAACGCAAATGATCGCTAAACCGGGTACTATTTATTCATAGCTTGCAAGAATAAATGCCACAAGGATGATATTTTTATAAAAATATATCATTTAACTTAAAATGACCTAAATTGATGATGATGATGCTGATGACACATGAATACGCAGCTAAACCATACTGGTTACGCGCATTTGAATACCCGTAAACCTAGTTTACGTAATGATGAATGAATACCATGAATAGTGATTGGTGAATAGCAACTTGTCGAGGTTTGGAAAAAGACCCGAAATTACGAGTTGTGACAGTAGATTTCGCATACTCTTTGGTGTTAAACAAAGTTTCTAACAAGCTCAGCAAGATCCGCGTATTGGGATCCATAAAACTTGTTAACCTGTGAAAACGTTATTTTGACAAAAACAACTAATCATTGGTTGAACTTACTCCATCATTGAGATCATCATCATTAATCATTCACTGAGTTATAGTAACTATCCTAGTAATCATATTTGTCGCATATTTGAATTTCATTTAGTTTCTACATAATTATCTAAAACACTTTCTAAGTCATCTTAAGTTGTTAATTGATATATAGAATAATCTCAGTCCCTGTGGAACGACCTGGTCTTACCAAAACTCTTTACTATAAACGAGGGTTATAGTTTTACCCATGTGTTTTGAACTAAGAGAAATCGGTAGAACTAGTTATATAAATTGATGTTGATGATTTAAAGTTTTCGAGAAACATCATAATCTTTTGTGTTTAATATGAAACACTTGCTTCCAAACACTCTAAAATAATCTAGGGTAGGTTTTCTACCTTTTAAGATTTCGTATGGTGTTTTTCCTAAGAATTATCTAATCAAAATCCTATTAAGTATATAAGTTGAGGTGTCTACGGCATTACACCACAAATTTTACGGAATGGGTTATTCATTTAACATCGTTCTACTCATCTCTTGTAGAGTATGATTTTTTCCGCTAAACTACACCATTTGATTGTGGAGTGCGAGGAGCCGAGAAATTGTGTGTAATACCATTAGCATCACTATATACTCCAAATTTCACTTCATTATCAAATTCCCAACCATGATCCACCCTAATAGAGACTATTGTACAGCCTTGTTGATTTTGGACCTTCTTACTAAAGATCTTGAATTCCTCGAAAGCTTGTGTCTTATTCTTAAGAAATCTAGTCCAAGTATACCTAGAATAGTCATCTACAATTACTAAGGTGTAGTAGTTTCCTCCGTATGGCGGATGGACCGAATAGATCCATATGAAGGAGTTCTAGGCATCTAAAGTTCCAGACCATGTTCTTAGCTTTGTGACTAGAATGAGCTTGTTTTCCAACTTTACAAGCGTCACAAAAGTGTTTATCAAACTTAAGCTTAGGTAAATTTCTAACTAGATCCTTAGACGCTAATGATTGTATTTAACACATATTAGCATGACCTAGTCTCCTATGCCATGAGTGGAATTCTCATCTATGGTTTCTAGAAATTTTTTATGGTGAGGCTTAGTTCCTATTTTCATTAAAAATAAACCATTCTTCCTAACTCCTTTGCCTATGTACTTGCCATCCTTAGTAATCTCTCTATCCTCTTCGGAAAATATTACTCTACACTCATTATCAACCATTTGACTAATACTATGCAAGTTAAATCCAAAGTTATCTACATGCTCAACATTTCTAACAGTGAGGGAGTTTTGAGTGATCGTACCTTTGCCTATGATGTTTCCTTTTAATTACTACCAAATGTGACGTTACCTCTGTTGTATGCTTTGTAAGATGAGAATAGACTTCGATTTCCCGTCATGTGATTAGTGCATCCACTATCCTTGACCCATTCGTCGGGCTCCAAGTCGATTCCTAAGCATATCTATTAAGTAAGACAAAAACACAAGAATTCGGTCTCCAATATCTCATGGGTCCAAAGTTCTTAGTGCTAAACATCCCATGTATTTGTAGCATTAGGTTTGGATGTTGGAACGGAGGACAAACTTCCCATGGCAAATAATTTCATTGTTGAAGGTTATTCCAAGTTACGGGATAGTTACTTGGATAAGTTTGCCTTCCCAAGTTACTTCTCGGTTGAGGGGTTCTTGACCGAGGTTCAGGAACATTTTTTTTCTAGGTGGAGGAGTTTTTGATATATCGTCAGGTTTTACAAAGCCAAGCCCAGGGGTTGACAAAGGTTTGGAAAGGCTTTTAATTTCCTTTTTAGTAGCAACATGTATTTTAACATTGTTAACTACTACGTGACTTGGTTTAGGACTTAAGTTGTTTTTTAGAATCGACTCTGTTCTGACTTTAGCAGTAGCCGGTACCACGGTACCACTAAATTTAGTGGTACCGTTCCCACCTTTAGAGGTGCCGTCCTCTGTTCTTTCAGATTCTCCAGATTTTACAAATTTTACTTGTTTAGTTTCACTTGTTGATGCTTTATCTGGATCAAAACCTAAGCCCTCTCTGGCATGTTCACTAAACCTAATATTTTCTAACATGTCATTAAGTGCCTTTGTTCCTTTTTCAAACTTAATGATTTTAAGAGCATTTTCCTTGAGTTTTTCATTTTCAACTTGAAGGCATATACATGACCTACATCCAATATCTATTTCTTTGTTTTTCTCAAGCCTTTTGACTTGGTCTTTTAGTTCTAAAATTTCCGCTTCGAGTTCATGCAAATTTGCATTTAGTGTTTTATTTCTAGTTATGATTTTAGAGCTTAATTCACATAATTTACTATATTCATCATATAGTATGTTATCATCTATTGAAGAATTATTATCACTATAGTAAGAAGAATCGGAATGTACCTCATTTGAAGCTTGAGCAATAAGACATGTTTTGTCATTGGGCTTCTCCTCTTCTTCCTCACCGCTATCGCTTCAAGCACCTCCTACAAATGCTCTTTGGTTCTTGGTTCTAGGTGGTTTAGGACATTCTCTGATGAGATGATTTGGATCTCCGCATCCAAAGCATTTTCTATCACTCTTTCCTTTCTTGTCATCTCGGTTCTTTTGGAACGACTTCTTTTCATCCCGAGGTTGTCTTACATATCTACCTCTTCTACTAAAGAACTTCTTAAAATCTCTAATCGCTAATGGATACTCTTCATCTGTACTATCAGAAGCCGAACTTTCCTCATCACTAGACTCCTTCTTGGCTTTTAGAGCTAGAGACCTTACTTTCTCTCCTTTGCCTTTAACTATATTGGAGTCTTTCTTGATTATCATTTCATGAACTTTCAAGTTTCCTATAAGTTCATCAAGTGATAATGTCGCCAAGTTTTTCGACTCTTCAATGGCGGTGACCTTTACTCTCCATTTAGGATGTAGAGCCCTAAGAAACTTCCTAACATAGTTCTTGCTAGAGTAACCTTCATCAAGAGCTTTAAGACTAGTAATAATAGTATTAAATCTAGCAAAAGCATTATCTATAGATTAATCTTCCAGAATGGAAAATTGTTCATATTGTTGCACAAGAAGATCGATCTTGTTTTCTTTGACTTGACTATTACCTTGATAAGTGACTAACAAAGTTTTCCAAATTTCTTTTGCCGTATTACACATAAAAATTCTTTCAAATTTCTTTTTCGGCAAAGCATTATAAATCATCATTTTAGCCTCATTATTTTTTGCTAATTTTCTCTTAAGAGTATCACTTTGTTTATTATTAGTAACTATTTCATCCCTTTTTGTTTCTGTATTCTTTTCAATTGGTTGAAAGTCACCATCGTTAATAACATGCCAAAGATTGATATCTTTTGATTTCACATACGTTTCGAATCTTGTTTTCCAATAGATAAAACAATCGGTTTGAAAAAGTGGTGGTCTTTGCATAGATTGACCTTATTGATATTTTTCAAAATCCATTGATCGATTCGAGTCTTAAAATAAAATATATTTTAAAAATCTTGGTTGACGTGGCTCTGGTACCAATTGTGGAAAACTAGAAGGGGGGGGGTTGAATAGTTTTACCAGTTTTTCGTTAATTATAAAGATAAAGAGTAAGAGATAGAAAGATCAAACCGAGGAAAATAGATTTTTAGTGGTTCGGTAACGAAGCTCTTCTTCGCCCTACTCAACTCCCCGATTACCTAATTTGAGAGTTCTAAGCACTATGTCAACAAACTCCCTTCATGCGAAGAAAACCATACAACGTCGCTTATCACTATTTCCGATACTAAGCTAAATGTCGAGCACTAATCTAGCTAGTACCAATCTCACTAACGATCCACACGATCCTTACTTATCACACGATCTACATAATCTACTCTCGATCCACTCAATCTACACACACTCAACTCAATCTACACGAGATCCACATGATCTCTACAAGATCACAATGATCCACACAAGATAACTAGATAAGATGAAATGAGACTTGATGTATGTCAAGTTACAACAAGTATGTTACATGTGTTACGAGTGCACTACACTAATACTACAACACCTTTTATCTTCTTGATACTTTATATTCTTCTCTTGCACTAATAGAGGAATGATGGTGATCACTTGGTTGGATGATTGGTTCACTCTTAAACAAAAGAAAACTATCTAAATGACCAAGGAAATGTAAGTGTGATTGAGGGATTTAACTCAGAAAGTTTTGTGTGAAAAAGGATGCCTAAAAACTGTGAAATGGACTGGTATTTATAGGTAGAAAAAATTTGACCGTTACGAAGGGACGGTAATGTGCCAGACAAAAACGCTCCTTTTTTTGTTTTTAGTGGTGAAAGTTTATTTTGGGAAGTTTGGAGCTGATTTTGGGGGGGGGGGATAGTTGTTGGTAAATTTAAACTTATTTTTTAAATTAAAACATTTCTTTTTAATCCATAAATAATTTGTAAAATGTATTTTTGAAAGAATGTTTTGTCACATTAAAAATGTGAAGCTTAGAAAACAAATTCACTTCTTTGATCATTTGTCAAGTTGTAAATTTGTTTGTTCTTACCTAGAGTGACTTACGTAGAAACGGGATATTTCGACTAAAAACTTGTTTACGTTTGACGTAACGTGTTTTTATATTTTGTCATCATCAAATCTTACAGGTGTCAAAAAATAGAAATGACGTTTTTAGACATTATTTTTATCAACAGTTGACAATGGCAGGAATTTCCATTTAATCACGGTGTATTACAAGTGTGAATCCTATATGAATGTTCTTGCAAGATTACTAAGATCTGCGCAAGACTCTAAGGTTACAATTTTTGTTCTTGTTGATGAACAACAAAACTAGATTGGAATGTGTCCTAATATTTTATTTGTGAATATCATTTGGTTTTAGACTCAATTTGTGCAACTTGGTTTAGTGAGCGGAGGCTGGAGGAGAGTGACACCTTTTCAATCTCAACATATCTCGGAGTGAGAGGCCGATAGATTACGTGTTTAATCTCCGTAGGAAATAAAACAAGAATAAGTTAAAAGAAACTTGAGTGGCTGGGAATGGGTTATGCATTGCATCAATGGGTCCATGACGTCTATCTTCAATATCTTAATCGTCGTTGCAATTAGAGATATCATATGTATTGACCCGGTTTCTGTCCTAAGTTTATGTACGGTTCATTTCTTTTCACCCTTTTATTAGTTTTTCTTTTTCATTCTTCAACCGCTTCTTTCCCATTTACTTAATTACTCCTTTTTTTCCGTACCTAAGGACTTTTACTCTAACTAGTGGAATGTCCCTAGGTAGTTCTTTCTGGCTATGGTTGGACCATGAGATAAAACCTAAACTTAACCGCCTTATTTCATCACTAACATAAGTGTTGGTTTTGTTGGTTTGGTGTAATATCTTAGCCTTTAAACCTTTGGAAAATTTAGCCAAAGTGTACATATGAAAACAAGTTTGATAACACTTGGAAAGTTTTCATTTTGAAGAACTACTCCCCCTAATACACGTAATGAGGTGAAACCAATTGAAAGTATTTTGCACATGATGGAATGAATAAACACCTTTCAAATTAGTGAATCATTCTAAAGAGACTAGACTTTGCAGGAAACGTTAGGGTTACATCATCAGCTTTTAGGTCACAACTATCCCTAATAACCAACTTGAAATTATACTAAAGAGACTACACTTTGCAGGAAACGTTAGGGTTACATCATCAGCTTTTAGGTCACAACTATCCCTAATAACCAACTTGAAATTATTACCCGTCACGGTGCAAGTCTATTCGGAATAATCACTTTCGAGTCGAGCAAAACGTTGAAGATTCAACAACGATCACAAAACGTATGATCACATTTTAATCACGTTTCTCCCCCTAAAAAATAGCATATCCGTGATATTTTTTTATATCAACTGATTAAAAGATATGTTTTCGTGAAAGCGTTTGGAGAGAACAACTGATCATTTTGCATAAAATTGAACATTTTGGTTTTATACTCCCCTTTAATAAAATAATATTTAACTTTCAAGCATAATTTGAACGAAACTATATTTTGAAGAGTTTGGCAGGAGTTATCTTGAGTATGAAAATGATACCGGTAACTTGAAACCATCAGGAGAGAGTGTCGGTTTTTTGGGTAAAGGGTCTTCCACCCGGTAAAATATATTACACCAAAAAAACATTGAAGTACAAAGGATGTGGGTGACTCCCACATCACGGCCCGAACAAAGCTAAAAAAACACACCGCATGTGCATTAGACCAACTCAAAAATAAAGCTAAACTATAAGCTCACACAAAAGAACCAAAAAATATGTTTATGACATGCCATAAACAATATAACTAACTACTTATATTTTCGACCCCGCACCTTAAAGTCTCCTATAGGACCAACATTAACCTTTGAACTTGATGAATACATATAACTTGCAATGTCATTGTAATCCTCATACACTTCATCTTCATTATCCATGTCCGTATCCACAAATGAGTCCCCACCTCTATTAGTACCCGTGTCAACTTCTGCATGAATCATGCTCAAACTCCAAGCCTTACGATCCACATTAATTTATTCAAAAGCAATAGCAAAATCATCTGATAATACATCATACTTGTTGGAAGTGTTAACCGTATTATTAGGTGTCTATCCAAGAGTCTCCATGCCTTTTTTAGACACATTCGATTTTACCTTACTAGTAGCATTTTCATCGTATTTCAACTTTTAGAAGTAGCCATATTAGAAGGATTTTTGTGTACGCTTTCGGAATATATTGGACCTTGGAACCAACATTTATACCCGTTCTACCACCTCCTTTCGCACCACCAGTTTTACCCATTTGAAGTTTACCTTCCTCTGAAAACAATCACTTGTTTTTTCAACACTAGGGTCTGATATAGGGACCTTCTTTAAATAAGAATCACTAGTGTGGCCAAAAACCTTACATAGGTTACATCTAGGTAGTTTCCATTCGTATTCGACCCGCACCATTTCAATCGTGAATCCCTCACCATCAAGCAAAGGAATAGCCATGGCAACACTTTCCTTCAAGATATCATTAGCCCTAACCTCAATTAAACAACGAGCAAAACTACATCGACCCCATGATTCCATGCACATCGTACTAGTAAAAGAGTCGAGCATTATAGGCTTACCGAATTTTGTCGTGATAAGGCTAAGACCATTGTCCGAAAACATATCCATAGGGACATCATGGAGTTTAACGCAGCCATAGGGACTAACAATGTGAATGCACAAACGGTACATCGTAACAACTATAATATACAATCTAATTAAGAAAATTGTCTAAGTCTAGTCTAATATTCGTCAATTCATAAGTATTTATCAAAATCAGCATGTTTTAAAAAAAAGTAGGATTTTTCAAGGCAAATTTAGGTTCAAACCAAGTTATAAGTTCAAAACAAGTTATAAGTTTAAAACAAGTCATACGTGTTCAAAATATGCCAAAATGTTCAAAACAAGTTCAAATAATTCAAGTAAAAACACAAGTTATTCATTTCACCCCAAAAGTACATAAATCGGTAAAAAGGGACTGTGATTACTCACCTTAACAAGGTACTTAACGAGCACGAGAACGGAAATGACCAAAACACGACCTAGGCACCCAACGAACGTGTGTCTCTTCAAATGACCTATAAACAGTAATATGACACTTATTAAACTCTTAACGATATGCTCGGACTCGATGATGAAAAATAATAAGTCAAAATATTAGTTTTGTAAAAATATAACTCATTATACTTTTAGTCTCAAATACTCAAATCTATCTAGATTTGAAGGTCATAACGGGCAACTAATTCAGCAAGTTAAACTTTTCCACTGGTCAAGCCCCTCACATATGTCATTATACAGTGTCTTAGGTATCTCCTATAATTTTCGCGGATTTTATAAAAGAGTTTTACCCTATCTATTTGACCTGACTCCAAAAATGGTCAAATCTGGACATACAAAAGTATTTTAATGATCAAAGGGTCTAAACCGAAGTTTTATGAGCTAGGCCAGTGGGAGACTCTAAATAACACTTAGGGGGTGTTTGGTTCAAGATTTTCAAATTATGAAATTCAAAATTCCCCAGGATTTTACATGTCTCAGAAATTAGAAGTCTATACTTTAAAATCCTTTGCTTGTTTGTTTCACTTAAAATCTATCAACAATTTAAAATTCATATGATGGTAATGACATATTTACCCTTTTTTCATTATGACTCTACCTTACCTATAAAATAAGAAAATGACATTTTTTTCTAATCCATGTATTAAAGCTTGCGGCCCCATCAGAATTTTAAATCTCATATGTATCCATAGAATTTAATGTTACCCCTTCTATGGAATTTTTAATTTGTGGTCCCACCCTTTTATGTCAAACCAAACAAGTAATTTCAAGACATTTGAAATGCAAATACTTAAAACCCATGAATTTACTCCAACCAAATAGCCCGTTAGAAGTACCTCTCATATCAGTTTCAAGTAACATTTGCCATAGTTTATGATTCTAGTCCACTTATTACAAGTTTAAAAACTAAATTTCTTGGCATACTTAACACCTTATACCATTTTGCAACTTTAACTAACCAAATGACCTCAACTTTTTACAAAACTTGTATTTTTGGAAACTAAACTCAGAGCACTTGAGTTTAGACTCAAGAATCATGTTAAAAGACCCATTTTTCATTAGTATATCACCCAAACAATATGAACCAAAGATTTTGGTAGTGAGCTATTGGAATTTAACCATAACTAAAACATGTTCAATCACCTCCTTCAAGCAAAAACGACCCCACCAACACCCAAACTTATTTTATACATGTCTTAGCATCATCTACATCAAATAATATCAGTAGCAAATTAGATCTAAGAGTCTCTTTTCTATATGATCTTAAAAGTATGTCACAATTTCATAAATCAAGATTTTGAGTTCATTCTTTTGAGCAAATCATTAAATCACAACTACAAATCAACTAACCAAAGTTTTTACATAATATTATGACTCTAATAAGAGTGTTTTGACATAAAAATCATACGTCTAGAAAGATTATAGAAAAGCTTGCATATATCATAAGAAACCTTTATTTTTAAAGAGATTTGGGGCAAGAATGATACAAGGGTTCTTGTACCATGAGTTGTACCTTCAAAATAGCTCTCCAAAATTTTGCAATGATGGTTAGGGTGGTGGTTTATGATTGGGTTTGTAATTGGCAACAAGAGGAGAGAAAACAACAGAGGTTTTCCTTATTTTGAAATGGTAAAATGATAAAGAAAGGGATTTCATGGCATTCAAGTGGGTGTTGGGGGTTGTGTGGTCGGCCTCCTCAAACAAGCAACCTCAATTCTTTTACTTTCTTTTCTTTCCTTTTTTTTTATAAATTTGTTATAAGTGTTAGTTTATGTATTTAATGAGGTTGGAAACCCGCGCGTTGTAACGGGGTGTTTTGCTAAAGAAGTAGTTTAAGTTGCGGTTAGTAAGTGTTGGAAACTGGAAATGCTAGCAACAATATTTTAACACTGCAATTATATTATATGCAATGAATTTATGACGACAAAGAACAATCTCAATGTGAGGAATCGATACACTGTTAAGGTGGTTAAACCTTTGTGACTTTGTGTATATGATATATTGAGTTAATATGATTAAGTATGCGGAATATACTTAATCACACTTAGAAGGTTATTTGTATGATGGAAATGGAAAGTAATGCTTTTGTAACGAATAATGAACATGCAATGTTAACACCAAACAATTCAATATTATTAAGATAATAATACGAGTGATCTTTTCTTATCACTAGGGTTACAACCTTGAATCTTATGTTTCTATATCTTGTGATATTGTTTGTGTTTGTTCTTGAGAGATATTAATTAAGCACACTTATTTTTACACACTTATAAAGTTAGTCAAAGATCTTTCTTTTATAGTTCAAGAAAGATCTTTACAATAATGTTAAGTCTTGTCGAACAACTTGCTAGCTTATCTTATGTGTGTCAGTAACTAAGATACAACATGTATCTATGTTTTCAACTTGTTCTGTGAATAAAAGATAAGGACTGAGCACATGGGGTAAGATATTATCTACCGTGTATAATTGACTTTAGTCAACCAAACTTAACGATAGAAGAGCAGACTTAATTCTGTATTCACCAGAATTAACACTAGCAGACTTAATCTTCAACGACCAGACTTAACCAGGTAGCAGACTTAACCAGGATTAACACTAGCAGACTTAACCACCAGACTTAATCACTTAGAGAATTTCCCAATACTTAATCTTCAGAATATTTAATTCCCAACAATCCTCCCCTAAACATGTGAATCCATTTCAACATGTTTTCTGAATTAAATGAGGAATTGTGAAGATCTTTCAAACACTTCATAGTCAGACCCTTGGACTGAACTTTCTTGTATTCTGAAAGGTTAATATCTAACTCAGTAACTCATCTGCTTTCTAATCTTTGACTTCAACAATATCAATACACATCTTCAGGCTTCATTCATTGACCTAAAAGATGGTGAAATTTCCTTGGATGGAGGAATTATAAGAGGTAATGGTGCTGTGTATCTTGGATGCTTGTTTCAACAAGTGAAATCATCTATCAGCATGCCTTTACAAGTGATGAACAAACGTAGTGAACTGAAATTGAAACTGAAAGCTCTCTTCCTTTGACCTAGATAGAACTTTCTCCTTTAGAATGCTTCATCCCTTCTGAATATATATAATACTCCAGAATCAGCTCTATTCTTGTCATTTTCAACTTCCATGTCATCATCTTGTATGCTCTTGCCTTTTCCTCCCTTTCACTGGTTAATCTTCCTTGGGCATTATTTCCTCCCCTGAGATGCAAATAACATTTCGTCCCCTGTTTGGAAGATCTCTCACAATGTACCAAAATATTTCTCTCCCCATCATCTGAGCTATCAATTAGAACTTGTTATCAGACAATGTAAAACCCTAAAATCTAAAATGTGTAAAAAGACTAAAATGCCCCTACAACTTGAAAATTTAAATAGAGACTTATATAACTTATAAATTAATTCCAAAAATTATGAAATGAACCAAATATGACATGAAATAATTAGAGAGCATCATAAAATATTTGTGCAAGCTATCAAAATTATTATTACAAATAAACAAGTCCAATTTAGCCAAAAATAACTAAGTATACATTTACTTTATTTTAAAAGTTATTTAAGTGTATTTAAGTTACAAAATAAATGGGAATAAATACAAATTTAATGGTGATTGACCTATCCCATTATTAGGCCGCTCCTTTTGATTTCCCCCTCCTCCTAATATTCGGTCTTATCACCACTTAAGCAACCAAATCATTTTCTCTCCCTAAAGTAAAACCGATAGAACCAAAAACCCTAGAATTAGCCACCAAAAATTCATCCAATTTTCTGGAGATAAAAGACCAATTTTCCTGTGATCTACATCATCACAAGAAGCCTAGAAAAATATTCTTGGAGCTGTGTGTGGGCGGATTCGATTGTGTCAAATTATTTCCTATCACTAGAACAAAAAGTAAGTATAATCGTCTATGATTCATGCGATCCTTATAATATTCGTTTCTCATTTTTCTCATGATCCTTACCTCGTATATACTCTATGAAAAATGGCTACAAGGTTGTGGGATCGTTCGTGAGCTCGTGGGACATTATTGTGTGTCGCGTATAGGGCCAAGAAGAAGAAATTCCATTCAGCCGTTCAACTCATTCTAAATTCGGTTTGCCATTTTTCCTGAATCCTTTATGATCTAAGAACACCAAATAAAATGATAAGAACACACCATGCATGATCCACAAATTAATTGTGAATTAGATCTTAAAATCGTGTATATAACCTAAATAATTGTATCCGAATTTTTGAGGCTTCATTATTAATTTATTTAGACTCTATATAATCATGTTAATCTGGGAAAAATGATATTTCGAATTGTTGAGGCCTGAAATAATTATTGATGAATTGTGTACATAATCGGATCTAAAAGAAACAAAGGAGAAAAAGAAAAATAAGCATGCGAACTAGGGTTAGAACATTAGGGTATGTTTTTGTGATAATAAATGCAGAATAATGATGAACTAATGATGAGGATATGATTGGTACATGTTGGGTTAAAAATTGAATTAGGGTTTCGAACATAAAAGGGTTATACGATTGAATTTAAAACTCTAGGGTGCATTTGGTAACTTCTGGAACTTGTGGGTCATTTTTGTAAGGTGTAATAGATCAGTACTAATGTGAGAAAAATGTAAAATGGAGGTCCTTTGTGTAAAATATGGAACTTGTAGATTTAAATTGTAAATTATAACTAATTATGTGTCGATTTGTAATTAAATATATTAGAGGGGCCTGTTTTGTAATTTTAGAAAACTTATGATGATTCGTATAAATTGGTAAATGAAGGACATAATATGTAAAAATTGGATTAGTAAGGGTTGATATGTAAAAGTAATAAATTATGAATGATTTGTGGTTTTAAATAAGTTAAGGGACCAAATGTGAAATTATTGAAAATATGAGGGTATTTCGTACAACATTTAAGATAGAGGATATTTTCGGTAACTTTGAAATAGTGAAGGCTTGCTGTGTTAAAATGGATATATAAAGGGGTTTACATGTAAATTCATGAAATATAAGATTTAATATGTAAATTATATAATTTAAAAGTGTAAAGTGTAAAATTGGGAAACTTGAGGGGCTGAATTTGTTAACTTGATAATATGAATTCAAAACAGCTTATTTGGGATATTTTCATGTTTGAACTTTAACTTTGATATAATTACACTTAAAACCCTAATTTATGTAAAGTTGTCATAATTCACCCTAAACTTTTGTGACTAGTTAAAATACACCCTAAAACCATAATATGTTTTGATAATGACTTAACCTAAATGAGAATATGGAAATCTTACTAATTATGGGAACTTTCTAATTATGGAAACTTTCTAAATATGGAAACCTGCTAAAAATGGAAGTTGCTTAAAATGGAAAGATTTGTAATTCTTTTCTACCCCTCTAGGTGTGAAGAAGGAGAGGACCTGACCTTTTCATCTTATTCATTTCTGGTTGTGTTTGCTTTTGGAATAAGGTACAGATATTCTGCTCTTTGTATGAGGAGCCTTCGGTCTCTATTTTGATTCGCATTAGGGTTTCCCTATGCCATTGCTATGAACCCTTTGATTGTGAACCTTGATATGATCTTTTGATTTGTGAACCTTTGCCATGATCCTTTTGACATGATCCTTTGATTTGAACCTTTTGCTATGAACCCTGTGATATGAACTTTGACATTTGGACTGTGATTATGACCATGTGAACCTTTGCTTTGATATATAAACCTTTGACCCTTCAGTTTGATACCCGAGCCAAATGTGTTTCCTAGCCATGAAGGTAACATGGCCGTGTCTGTGATGCACCACTGACATGACTAGTGTGTAGCCCTAGTGATTTGGTTACACCGTCCCCATTGTGATTTGTGAAATGCATGCGATTATTATTATGATTATGACCAATGTGATTTGTGGGGGGGCGAATGGATGCATCCTAGGTACGTTGTGATATGTGATTGTGATATGATATGTGCTATATGGTGATTGATGATGGGTGCAATCCACGTCTTTCACAAAATGTAGGAGCTGATCACTCCATTGGATACATGAGGACACCCCTCATATTATCTGGTTACTAAGAGGTATCCCCTCTAGATTATGCAGGCTTATGTGATGTGATATATGTGGGCTCGTGGTGGATAACTGTCCTAACCTTTACTCTTGTACCTTATTTATATCTCTTTCATTATGCTTCGTTTGTTCGTTTCCGTTTATATTATATATCTGTTCACTGGGCTTTTTAAGCTCAGCCGCACGTTTTCTTTTCGTGTGCGGCAGGTATCTAAGCTAGGAGCTTTTGGATTGTGCTTTGGATGGGATGAGAGATAGATGAAGCTTTGACCTTAGATGACCACCTTTATCTTATGACTTTGTTTTGATCATGGACTTCATTTGTATTCGTACCTTGGATTATTTCCTTTCCTTGAACTTATGTATTATTCAAGTCATGTTGACTTGACTTTCTCTTATGAATTTGTTTAAGACTTCCGCTGTGCTATTATGTATGCTTTGATTTGTCACCATAATGTGATGCTTCTACCCTTGTCGGGTTGGGGTGTTACAATTATGGTATCAGAGCCAGGCTGCGACCTGTAGTACATAAGTCATGGCCTGTGAGTCTTATGGACCCTAGGATTTGACCCTTAAGGCTTAAGTGTTGACTGGTGAGGTTTTGGGTAGTCATAGGTTCTGTTTCGTCTTCCATTTCGTGCTTATTCTCTTATATTGTTGCTAATCGTTTTCGAAATCATTCAGATGGTGAATACTCGACATCAGGAATATAATGGAGCGACCCCTGATTTTCAGGCTATGATAGCCGCTGCTGTGGCTGCTGCTATTCCTCAAGTGGTGACTCAGGTCACCAATAACATCAAGAACGGGGCAGGTTCTTCTGGCGGTGGCGGTGGCGATGCTCCACCCGCTGCTCCACCAGTTGGTATCCATGTTTGGATGGAGAGGTTTAACAAGCTCAAGCCCCTCTCTTTTCGGTCAGCTGCCGTCCCCACTGAGGCGGAAGACTGGATTATCCACATGGAAAAGATATTTAAGGTTTTGGGTTGTCCAGATGAGTTTAAGACGAGATTGGCTGCATTTAAGTTTGAAGGCGATGCACAGAGCTGGTGGACAGCTTATGCTCAGTCTCAGGAGCAGGGTTTTGAGGAGACTTGTACTTGGGAGGATTTTATGGGTATCTTTTATAAGCAGTACATTCCAGTGGCTGAACAGCAGCGATATGAGCGGGAGTATGGGAACATCCGTCAGGGGGACCGAGAGACGACTGGGGAATTTATGCAGCGATTTATGAGGCTGGCCAGTTTTGTCGGGCCAGAGATTACGGGAGATGCTTACCGTCAGGCTAAGACGTTTAAGTGGGCGTTAAAGAAATGGATATTGGACCGTATCGTGAATACGCATTATGATGATGTGGCTGCGGTTGCGAACGACGCTCGCAACATTGAGATGTTGCATAGTGATAGTAGTGGCTTTAATAAGCGTGATAGGGATGGTAACCGGGTGCATTCCAGGGGACAGAGTCAGCAGGGACAGGGTCAGGATCAGAGAGGTCGGCAGGACCATAGGTACGATCAGCATGGTCGCCAGGACCGGGACTACAGTCAGAGGCGACAGGATTCTCGGGGTTATGATAGGCAGGTTTCTGGGAGGAGTGGGTACAATAACAACCCACGTCAGTATCGTGATCAGAATACTCGGGGTGCTCAGTCGGGTTATCAGTCAGGTTCTTCTGGACAGAGGAGGACTAATGAAGTGTTACCTCCCCCACCGCTTTGTCCCACTTGTGGAAAGCCTCATCCGGGGCCATGCCACAAGGCTTCGGGAGGATGCTTTGCTTGTGGGTCTCTTTCGCACAGGGTGAAGGATTGTCCGAATGACAAGAGGAAGCAGGTTGTTCCATCAGGTTCGGGTAGGCCAGCTCCTACTACTGGTCGGGTTTATTCTCTCACACGTGATCAGGCGGCAGGCACGTCAGGTACCATTACCGGTTATCTTTATATTGGGGATCGTATTGTTTTTGCTTTATTTGACACCGGTGCTACACACTCTATAATATCTAATACGCTTGCCAAGAAAATAAAAGTAACTCCAACACCATTGAATAATCTTATATCTATCTCTACTCCTATGAAAACCCAAGTCACTATCGATTGTGAATATGTGAATTGTCCGCTAAGATTTGATGATTGTGTTCGTCCGGCTAATTTGCTTCCCCTCGATATGATTGATTTTGATATAATTTTGGGCATGGACTGGTTGTCTTTTCATAAGGCCTCCATCGATTGTCATGCTAGGAGTGTAAGTTTTGGCGATATTCATCATCCGGATTTTGTTTATCACGGTTCTCAGCCTTTGAAATCTGTTAAACTTATTTCTGCTATGAAAGCGCGGACTCTAATCTCTCATGGTTGCCAAGGGCATGGACTGGTTGTCTTTTCATAAGGCCTCCATCGATTGTCATGCTAGGAGTGTAAGTTTTGGCGATATTCATCATCCGGATTTTGTTTATCACGGTTCTCAGCCTTTGAAATCTGTTAAACTTATTTCTGCTATGAAAGCGCGGACTCTAATCTCTCATGGTTGCCAGGGTTTTTGGCCTCTGTTAAAGATACGTCTTCCCAGGGACGTGATGTTAGTAGTGTTCCCATTGTTCGGGAGTTCGCTGATGTCTTTCCCGAACAGCTTCCTGGTATTCCTCCCACCAGAGAAGTTGAATTCAGCATTGATTTAGTTCCCGGTGCTGAGCCTATCTCTAAGGCTCCGTACCGAATGGCTCCTGTTGAACTCAAAGAATTGAAAGTACAGTTAGAGGAGTTATTGGAGAACGGTTTTATTCGTCCGAGTGTTTCTCCCTGGGGCGCTCCTGTGCTATTTGTGAAAAAGAAGGATGGTAGTATGCGCCTTTGTATTGATTACCGGGAGCTCAGCCGCATTACTATCCGTAACCGTTATCCCCTTCCGCGCATCGAAGATTTGTTTGACCAATTGCAAGGGGCAAAGCACTTCTCTAAGATTGATTTGAGATCGGGTTACCATCAGCTTCGTGTGAGGGAACAAGATGTTCCCAAGACTGCTTTTCGAACCCGCTATGGTCATTACGAATTCCTGGTTATACCTTTCGGCTTGACCAATGCTCCGGCCGTTTTTAAGGACCTTATGAACTGGGTCTTCCATGAGTTCCTCGATAAATTTGTCATTGTCTTCATCGATGATATTCTTGTCTATTCGAAATCTAAGGAGGAGCACGAGCAGCATCTTCGGACTGTGTTGGAGATTCTTAGACAGAAGAAGTTGTATGCGAAGTTTTCTAAGTGTGAATTCTGGTTAAGTCAGGTCGCGTTTCTAGGTCACGTTGTTTCTGCGTAGGGTATCACTATGGACCCAGCGAAGGTCGAGGCTATCACTAAATGGCCGAGACCTACAAATGTGACTGAGGTGAGAAGTTTTCTGGGGCTCGCGGGTTATTATCGTCGTTTTGTTGAGAGTTTCTCGCGGCTAGCCTTGCCATTGACACAGTTGATGAGAAAAGGAGAGAAATTTGTATGGACTGAGGAGAGGGAGAACAGTTTTGAGGAGCTTAAGCAGAGATTAGTGTCGGCACCAATTCTGACTCTTCCGTCTAGTTCGGGTGGTTTCCAGATTTATAGTGATGCATCTAAAAAGGGTTTGGGTTGCGTTTTAATGCAGCACGGGAAAGTCATCGCCTATGCTTCGAGGCAACTGAAGCCGTATGAAGAGAATTATCTGACACACGATTTGGAATTAGCTGCAGTGGTTTTCGCTCTTAAGATATGGCGGCATTATCTATACGGCGAGTCATGTGACATTTTCACCGACGACAAAAGCCTTAAATGTATTTTCACGCAGAAGGAGCTCAATATGAGACAGAGGCGATGGTTGGAGCTTCTGAAAGATTACGATACCAACATCCAGTATCATCCCGGCAAGGCAAATGTGGTTGCCGATGCTCTTAGCCGGAAGTCGGGTATGATTGCTAGTTTGAAATTTGAGCCTCGAATTCTAAATGATTTGGAGACCCTTGATGTTGAGTTTTGTGTCCGGGGTTGTGATGGTTACTGGGCTAGTCTAAAGTTTGAGTCCAATCTCATCCTGCGAATTAAAGAAGCCCAGAAGGATGACGGTGAACTCTGGGCTATTGTGCAGAACGTAGAAGATGGGAAGCAATCTGAGTTTCGGGTTGATGAGTTTGGCGTGGTATGGTTCGAGGATCGTCTTTGTGTTCCTAACGATCCTGATTTGCGAGAGGCTGTTTTGTCAGAGGCGCATAGTTCTCCCTTTACTATACATCCGGGTTCCACCAAAATGTACCGAGATCTGAAGAAGCACTTTTGGTGGAGCGGCATGAAACATGATGTGGCGTCTTATGTAGCTAAGTGTTTGACTTGTCAGCAGGTCAAGATAGAGCATCAGAGAGCTAGTGGTTTGCTGCAGCCGCTAGATATTCCGACCTGGAAGTGGGAGGAAATTTCTATGGATTTCGTATCGGGTTTGCCACTTACCAGAAAGAAACATGATGCGATCTGGGTGGTCGTCGATCGACTAACCAAGTTGGCTCATTTTCTACCCATCCGTATGGATTATAGTGTCAGCAAACTGGCGGAGATTTTTGAACAGGAGATAGTTAGACTGCACGGTATGCCTACTGCTATTGTTTCAGATAGGGATCCACGTTTTACTTCCCGGTTTTGGAAAGGACTGCATAGAGCTTGGGGTACACAGCTTAAGTTCAGTACGGCTTTTCACCCTCAGACAGATGGTCAGTCAGAGCGGACCATTCAGACATTGGAGGATATGCTGAGGGCGTGTGCATTAGAATGGACGGGTAGTTGGGACGAGTATCTTTGTTTGGTTGAGTTCGCTTATAACAACAGCTGGCATGCTAGTATTCGGATGGCTCCTTTCGAGATGTTGTATGGACGGAAATGTAGAGCACCCGTTTGTTGGAACGAAGTGGGAGAGCGTGCTATTGAGGGTCCGGAGTTGGTTCAGATTACGAATGAGAAAGTAGATGTTGCTAGGGAGAAGTTGAAAGAAGCTCGGACTCGTCAGAAAAGTTATGCGGATAAGCACCGTCATAATTTGGAGTTTCAGGTGGGTGATCGGGTTTTCCTTAAGGTTTCACCGTTTCGGGGAGTCAAGCGTTTTGGAATCAAGGGCAAGCTGAGTCCTCGATTCATCGGACCATTCGAGATCCTGGAACGTATTGGAGAGGTTTCCTACCGTTTAGCTCTACCTCCCCAGCTTTCGCATGTGCATGATGTATTCCATGTATCTCTTCTACGGGGATACAACTATCATCCTCTTCATGTGGTATCTTACCCTTTCGATCAGATTCAGCCGGATATGTCTCTTCCGGAGGAGCCGGAAGCGGTTCTGGATCGCCAAGAGCGAGTTATGAGACGTAAAGTCATTCCGTTCGTTAAGATTCTTTGGCGAAACCACCCAGAGCGGGAAGCTACCTGGGAGACCGAGGAGTCTATTCGAGCTAGTTATCCTCATTTTGTATTCTGATCTGGTATGTCTCTATTTTGTTTCCGTTCCATTTTCAGTCCTACTTCTTTGCAAATTTCGAGGACGAAATTTTTCGTTTAGAGGGGAAGAGTTGTAAAACCCTAAAATCTAAAATGTGTAAAAAGACCAAAATGCCCCTACAACTTGGAAAATTTAAATAGAGACTTACATAACTTATAAATTAATTCCAAAAATTATGAAATGAACCAAATATGACATGAAATAATTAGAGAGCATCATAAAATATTTGTGCAAGCTATCAAAATTATTATTACACATAAACAAGTCCAATTTAGCCAAAAATAACTAAGTATACATTTACTTTATTTTAAAAGTTATTTAAGTGTATTTAAGTTACAAAATAAATGGGAATAAATACAAATTTAATAGTGATTGACCTATCCCATTATTAGGCCGCTCCTTTTGATTTCCCCCTCCTCCTAATATTCGGTCTTATCACCACTTAAGCAACCAAATCATTTTCTCTCCCTAAAGTAAAACCGATAGAACCAAAAACCCTAGAATTAGCCACCAAAAATTCATCCGATTTTCTGGAGATAAAAGACCAATTTTCCTGTGATCTACATCATCACAAGAAGCCTAGAAAAATATTCTTGGAGCTGTGTGTGGGCGGATTCGATTGTGTCAAATTATTTCCTATCACTAGAACAAAAAGTAAGTATAATCGTCTATGATTCATTCGATCCTTATAATATTTGTTTCTCATTTTTTGCATGATCCTTACCTCGTATATACTCTATGAAAAATGGCTACAAGGTTGTGGGATCGTTCGTGAGCTCGTGGGACATTATTGTGTGTCGCGTATAGGGCCAAGAAGAAGAAATTCCATTCAGCCGTTCAACTCATTCTAAATTTGCTTTGCCATTTTTCCTGAATCCTTTATGATCTAAGAACAGCAAATAAAATGATAAGAACACACCATGCATGATCCACGAATTAATTGTGAATTAGATCTTAAAATCGTGTATATAACCTAAATAATTGTATCCGAATTTTTGAGGCTTCATTATTAATTTATTTAGACTCTATATAATCATGTTAATCTGGGAAAAATGATATTTCGAATTGTTGAGGCCTGAAATAATTATTGATGAATTGTGTACATAATCGGATCTAAAAGAAACAAAGGAGAAAAAGAAAAATAAGCATGCGATCTAGGGTTAGAACATTAGGGTATGTTTTTATGATAATAAATGCAGAATAATGATGAACTAATGATGAGGATATGATTGGTACATGTTGGGTTAAAAATTGAATTAGGGTTTCGAACATAAAAGGGTTATACGATTGAATTTAAAACTCTAGGGTGCATTTGGTAACTTCTGGAACTTGTGGGTCATTTTTGTAATGTGTAATAGATCAGTACTAATGTGAGAAAAATGTAAAATGGAGGTCCTTTGTGTAAAATATGGAACTTGTAGATTTAAATTGTAAATTATAACTAATTATGTGTCGATTTGTAATTAAATATATTAGAGGGGCCTGTTTTGTAATTTTAGAAAACTTATGATGATTCGTATAAATTGGTAAATGAAGGACATAATATGTAAAAATTGGATTAGTAAGGGTTGATATGTAAAAGTAATAAATTATGAATGATTTGTGGTTTTAAATAAGTTAAGGGACCAAATGTGAAATTATTGAAAATATGAGGGTATTTCGTACAACATTTAAGATAGAGGATATTTTTGGTAACTTTGAAATAGTGAAGGCTTGCTGTGTTAAAATGGATATATAAAGGGGTTTACATGTAAATTCATGAAATATAAGATTTAATATGTAAATTATATAATTTAAAGGTGTAAAGTGTAAAATTGGGAAACTTGAGGGGCTGAATTTGTTAACTTGATAAATATGGATTCAAAACAGCTTATTTGGGATATTTTCATGTTTGAACTTTAACTTTGATATAATTACACTTAAAACCCTAATTTATGTAAAGTTGTCATAATTCACCCTAAACTTTTGTGACTAGTTAAAATACACCCTAAAACCATAATATGTTTTGATAATGACTTAACCTAAATGAGAATATGGAAATCTTACTAATTATGGGAACTTTCTAATTATGGAAACTTTCTAAATATGGAAACCTGCTAAAAATGGAAGTTGCTTAAAATGGAAAGATTTGTAATTCTTTTCTACCCCTCTAGGTGTGAAGAAGGAGAGGACCTGACCTTTTCATCTTATTCATTTCTGGTTGTGTTTGCTTTTGGAATAAGGTACAGATATTCTGCTCTTTGTATGAGGAGCCTTCGGTCTCTATTTTGATTCGCATTAGGGTTTCCCTATGCCATTGCTATGAACCCTTTGATTGTGAACCTTGATATGATCTTTTGATTTGTGAACCTTTGCCATGATCCTTTTGACATGATCCTTTGATTTGAACCTTTTGCTATGAACCCTGTGATATGAACTTTGACATTTGGACTGTGATTATGACCATGTAAACCTTTGCTTTGATATATAAACCTTTGACCCTTCAGTTTGATACCCGAGCCAAATGTGTTTCCTAGCCATGAAGGTAACATGGCCGTGTCTGTGATGCACCACTGACATGACTAGTGTGTAGCCCTAGTGATTTGGTTACACCGTCCCCATTGTGATTTGTGAAATGCATGCGATTATTATTATGATTATGGCCAATGTGATTTGTGGGGGGGCGAATGGATGCATCCTAGGTACGTTGTGATATGTGATTGTGATATGATATGTGCTATGTGGTGATTGATGATGGGTGCAATCCACGTCTTTCACAAAATGTGGGAGCTGATCACTCCATTGGATACATGAGGACACCCCTCATATTATCTGGTTACTAAGAGGTATCCCCTCTAGATTATGCAGGCTTATGTGATGTGATATATGTGGGCTCGTGGTGGATGACTATCCTAACCTTTACTCTTGTACCTTATTTATATCTCTTTCATTATGCTTCGTTTGTTCGTTTCCGTTTATATTATATATCTGTTCACTGGGCTTTTTAAGCTCAGCCGCACGTTTTCTTTTCGTGTGCGGCAGGTATCTAAGGTAGGAGCTTTTGGATTGTGCTTTGGATGGGACGAGAGATAGATGAAGCTTTGACCTTAGATGACCACCTTTATCTTATGACTTTCTTTTGATCATGGACTTCATTTGTATTCGTACCTTGGATTATTTCCTTTCCTTGAACTTATGTATTATTCAAGTCATGTTGACTTGACTTTCTCTTATGAATTTGTTTAAGACTTCCGCTGTGCTATTATGTATGCTTTGATTTGTCACCATAATGTGATGCTTCTACCCTTGTCGGGTTGGGGTGTTACAGACAATGTTGTACATGTAGCCATTAATTCCTTAAGAGTTTAATTTGTTGCCCTCATCTCTTCTAGGTGTGTTAACTCCTATGAGACGTGATTCATGGGGCAATAACTCATAGTCCATCATTTGATGGGTTTTTGAGCCATTTTTATTCCAAAAACATTCTTTTAAGAAACTTTTGTCTTGGCAGTATGTACTTGATTTTATTGTGAAAAATCATACTGCTTTCAACCATTTTGAAAGGATTAAGTGTATAACAGACTCTTAATCAAAATTTTTGTTTAAAGCAACCTCTGGTTGTGTGAGAACCAATGATTTCAGTTATAAATAACTGCCTGTGTAAAGATAAACCTATTCAAAAGGCTTTCTTGATAGGGTTTCCAGCTCATAGCAATTGTTGCCTCTAACACAAGTGTTAGATTCACTTTTACTAGCTGTTCTTTCTATCCGATGTCCTTAGACTTGCTCATTATACTTAAAAGTATAAAATGATAGAAAGTGAGTTGAATCAGTTACTTTCTGATCAACTAAGTCATCAATTCAATGTGAAATATGATAACCAGGTTTCAAGAAAGATGTTTTAAAGGATTAATTAACTTAGGTGTGAACCTTTGTTAAGAATTCCCAAACTCAGTCCATCATAAACCTGTTATCGCAGCAACTAGAACACACTATGGTGCTTCCATTTCACTTGAAATTTCCTTTGTCCTCAAATGATCATACCTGAAATAGTTAGTCTAAAACCAAGAGAACAACGTACAATGTACTTGTCTTGCATTAGAATAAGCATAGAACTAACTGTGTGAATAACACAATTTAAATTTGTACAAACAGCACAAACTTTTGTAATAGCAGTATTAACTGACAAAGCTAGCAGTACAAACAAAAATTTATATACAAAAACACATTAGATTGAAAAATTCAAAGATTAAGCATTCCAATACTTGCTACCAAGTACTGAAACCTTCCAACATCAAAAGCTTTTGTTAGCAGATCTGCAAAGTTGTGTTCTGAAGCAATTTTAATAACTTGAATTAATCTTTTCTCATTGCAGTCTCTTATAAAGTGATGGATTTTTAATAATGCAAATTGTACTTCTATTCTCAATATGAATGACAGTGTTTAAGAAATTGTACCCATAGTCAAAAAGTTGGTTTTGAAGCCATAGGACTTGAGCACAACAACTTGCAGCAGCTACATATTCAGCTTCAGTTGTTGAAGTAGCCACAATTGTTTGCTTCTTACACTGCCATGAGATAAGTCTACACCCAAGGAATTGACATCCTCCAGTTGTTGACTTTCTGTCCAAGCTAGCACCAGCATAATCACTATCCGAAAATGCTACCAAGTCAAAAGGTGATTCCCTTGAATACCATAGACACAACCTAGGTTGACCCTTGAGATATCTAGAATTCCTCTTGACTACTGTTAAATGAGAAACCTTTGGAGTTACTTAAAATCTTGCACAAGCACAAACAGAGAACATGATGTCAGGTCTTGATGATGTGAGATACATCAAAGAGCCTATCATAGATCTGTAAGTGTGTACATCTACATTTTCTCCATCTAAATCTTTTGGAAGTTGCTTCTCAGAATCCATTGGTGTGTGTAACACCCCAACCCGACAAGGGTAAAGATATCACAAAAATGATTTCATATCAGATCAAAACAAAGCATACATTTACAGTAATACAAGAATCTCAAAGGTTACAAATGAAGTACTGAAATTACAAGGTTACAAATGCGAATACAAATTCTAAAGATATAACATCTTCTAATCAACTCTAATCCAGAATAACTATCAAGTTTTCTGATGAAGCGAAAAGTGTACCGCTTTTAAGGGGTCATTTAAGCCTTAAATCGTATTTATTTGATCAAATATTGCCCTAAATCGTTCCTTTTGTCATTTTAGGTACTTTTGAGGAGAAATCTGGAAAAGGAGACATTTTGGACGTTTTTGGAGCATAAAAGTGAAGAAAACGGCAAAGTCTCAAAAATCGGCTAAAAGTTACCTTTGACGGCGTCACAATTTACTCTGGACGGCGTCATGCCTTGGCAAGAAAAGTTGGACGTGAAATTTACTCATGATAAGCCAGTGAAAATAGCATGTGAATTCTGACGGCGTCACACTTTAACTTGATCAAGGGCGTCACGGCTTAACTCAAAAGGGGACGGTGTCACGTTCAAGGTTCGACGGCGTCAAGCCTTGATAAGCCAGAATGGATTTTGGAAGAGCTAAAGAGGGACGGCGTCAAGAAGGTCATCCGGGAACCCTAGAAGCGGCGAGGTGACGGCGTCACACTCCATAACGTGACGCCGTCAGATCCAAAAATCTATATATAGTTTTCTAATTTTTTGTCATTAGTGGAGAACTTAGTGTGTGGAATTTTGGGAGAAAACCCTAAGACGATTTTAGCTTCTTTTTCAAGGCTTTTTGCCTTGAGATCTTCCATGTTACATTGAAGATAAGTTATCAATTAATCATTCAATATGTCTATGTGTTGTTTGATTTTATCTTATTCTTGTCTTTTGATTAACATGTTAGGCTAAATTTATCTTGTGTTTGCTTAGATCTAATGAAACCTAGCTATTGATTATTGGTTATTAGTGTGTTATTAGTTGTATTGGATGATTGTTTATCTATGTTAGGCTTAAGAAAACTGGCTAACTTCCTATTCGGTAACTTGCTTGAACGTCTTAAGAAACATGAACCAAATTCGTACTAAAGTTTTTTATGGTTGTATTTAATGCACAAGCGAATTCTAGTGATCCCATGTTAGGAGCTTCCTAGCCGGCTCGACATAGGAGTGAAGTAGGAGCTTGTAGAGTTGGGGAAGTACGTACGCCACCCCACAAATGGTATTAAGGAATACACCCGTCATCCACGCGACTAATACACACTAATCAACCGGTAAAAGATAGTTAGGGAGTAAGGAAATCTAAGTAAACACATTTCTCTACACATAAGTTTCTCACCACATTTTCATTTTTGTTATTTTATTTTATTTGCATCCGTAGTAAATTTGGGTTAGTTGACTAGCAACTAATTCCGCCCACTCTTTCAAACCCGAGATTTTACTTGCTTTCATAAAAAATTATAAAAACATAAAAAGAATCTTCCTCAACCCTTAGACCTAATTAGAGTAGTCTTTCACACCTAACGAACACTATTCCCTGTGGAGAACGATCAATCCCCCGTACTTACCACTACACTATACTACATCGGTCAGGTACACTGCCTGGTGGGGTTGTAAGCCTCTTGAGATCCCTCGAGAGGTAAAACCTGTTGTAAGGTTACAAAACCACGCATCAAGTTTTTGGCGCCGTTGCCGGGGAGTAGTTATTGCTTAGGTTGAAATTTTATTTTTATTAGGTCTACTCACAAGATTCCTATCAAGTGAGATATTTTCTTTTTATTTTGTAGCTTTCTCGTAGTCTATCTTTTCTTTGTGATTTTGTTTGTAATTTGCTTCAAATGGACTTTTCACTTAGACTTCTAAGATTGCAAAATATGGTTGAGTGGCTAGAACACCAAGAAGTTCAAAATACCTCATTTAGAGACACTTATGAATCATATGAGCCTTCACCTAGGATAGATTCTTATGAACAACCTCCATGTTTAGGATCTTGTTCTAGTGAGGCTAATAGGAAAAGCGACCTAGTTTGCCAAGGAATTGTGGATAGAGCCGTATCAATAAACCATAAGTTGGATGAAGCACTAGGTTTGTTATTATCACTACCTAAGAAAACAATTGATGAGGATATAGGTGATCTTGACACATGGAATAATGAGGTAAACACCATAAGCCCACAAAATACTCAACCATCATTTGAGGCACCCACACCGCCCGTGACTTACCCGGAAGAAGTAGAAGAGACTTTAGGAATCCCGATGGAGGTAGAACCCTTGGACCAAGCACAACTAGAGGATATAGGTTTGCACACTTTTAGTGATGACGTTACTCATAGTTCTAGGGAATTTCCTAGTATTGATGAATTGGAACCTCAACCTTTACACAACTTTTCATCCTTAGATTTACATCTAGGAGAAAAAAGAGGAACCGACCCACCCATCAACCAATATTATCCGGGTAGTTTTAGGATGAAGGAAGCCATTCACTCACCCCCTTCACCTCACGTGGCATATTCACACCCTAAGGGTGTGTATCGCTACTTTCACCCGCACTTAATCCTAAGTGTAGGGAAAACCTCCCCTATTTTTGTTAAATAAGGGTAGAGTCAGGCTCATGACTCGAACAAAAACAAGCGCTTATTTGGGAGGCAACCCAAACTTTATTTGCTTTGTGTGTTTATTTATTTGTTTGTTTGATTTTATTTGTTTCCGTATGTGTGTTTAATTTTTATTAGTATTGATTCATGTTCAAAAGTAATTTGTGAAAATGCTTTATTTTGTTTTTAACTTCGTCTTAACTACATATAAAGGTATTTTGCAAAAGTTAAGTGTAAGGGAAATCTAAATCGGTTTATTAGAACACAAATGAACATGAATCATAATAATACTAAATTAACATACATATTAGTGTTTGTTTGAGTCAAATGCTTGTATCGAGTCATAATGATGTTTTGCAGGATTTCCAGGAAGTAAGGTAAAGGTTTTTCCAGAAATTTTCCGGAAACTTAAAATGAAAATTTTTGTCAGGTCATTTCTGACGGCGTCAGGGTTTATAACCTGACGGCGTCAGATTTAATTTTCAGAAATTTTTGAAAGTTTTGTTTTTAAAAAAAGTTTTTATTAAAATCTCCAACTTATAATCTCCAGGAATCTGCAAAATTATCATTCCACAAGCATTATATCCTTATATATAGATTTTATCCCGCCGATGTTATGCAGGTTTTCGTGTTTGTTTTCTCAGGTTTAACAGGTTATTTTGGACAAGGAGATGTTTATGGAATCAAGCTTATGGCGATGCATTAGTCATGGAGCTTCAACATTACCTTGGAGG
Source organism: Artemisia tridentata subsp. tridentata (assembly GCA_021014915.2). NCBI lineage: Eukaryota > Viridiplantae > Streptophyta > Magnoliopsida > Asterales > Asteraceae > Artemisia > Artemisia tridentata. The sequence goes on along the minus strand of CP139502.1, from coordinate 218,352,202 downwards.
AAGATCTAACCGTGTAACTTCATTATCCACCGAACGAATCAGGGGAGTATTTGATTTCATTCCTTTACTTTTTTCTTTTACATCTTGTTATTTGAACATTGGGGACAATGTCCATCTTAAGTGTAAGGGGGGGGGGGGGGTAAAAGTACGATTTTAGAGAATACAATTGCGCTTGATTTTGTTTGTTTAATAGTAGATATGTAATAAAATTGAGAGAAATACTTGTTAAGGTAATTTTAGTGCCAAATTTAAATTTTTTTACAACATATAGGAGTGAAACTTTGATCTTAATGAGCGTCTCACGGATAGGAGTTATATGACTAGCACAAAAAAACCGTACCACTAAAAATTTTTCCACCCCCAAATATGTGAGGTTCGCCCCTAGAATTGGTAGGAAAAGCATTTATGCTATGATGTGTGTACCGGTAGCACTTAGATTCTAGAACTTGCGTTAGGACCATTCCGAGGCCACAAGTGAGACTACATTCGTGTAGTTAGATTTACTACATGATAAGAGGCATTAGGATTAACCCATTGTTTTACACCTGTGTTTTTGTTATAATTACTTCGGCTACATTGGTCAAGTAATTCTCCCACACCCTTTGCGTTGTACACATTTTTAGTACACGATACCCCTAGTACACCCCTCAGAGCCTATCTTTTCGTTTCGACCTTTAAGCATTTTACTTAAAGGAAGAATTTGTTACACCCCACTTAAATGTACACCCAAATCGCCTTAGCCTACCTTGTATGCACTCATTTTTCGTGCATTATTGTTACAACATTTGTTTAAACCCAAGTTAATTATCTAGTTGATTACATGGTTGCTAAGTCGAGTCATATCCTTGTACATATTGTTTTGGGACGATTGGAACTCATGGGTAAAGTACTAGTGTAATGGAGTAATGGGGAAGAACATCATTTATTACCCCCATATGTGCTAAATGTTTTAAAAGTACTCCAAGTTTTTCAATTATCTTAATTCGAGTCATTAGATTAGTATTTGTAAAGTTATGTAAAAGTTCAAGTGTAAGGGGAATGCAATGCCCCTATGATGTATTATTTTGGATGGTAGGGCTAAAGTGTATGCAAAAAAAAAAAAAAAAAAAAAAAAAAATCGAAAAAATTAAGAAAAATACAAAAAAAAATGAGAAAAAGAAAAATAGAAAAAAACATACGGACTACCATCCCGTTTCATTTTATGTTTGTTTTATGTTTTTGTTTTTGTTTTTGTTATTTCATTTCTAGCTTAAGATCGAGTCTAGTCTTGGCTTAGCAACATTGTATAGTACATGTAATTGATCAAGATCTTTAACTCGCCACCAGTAAAATATCCCTTATCCAACAAAACCGTGTTTTCCTTTTCCCTACACCTAACGTTATAACCCATTTAAAAGCCCTCTTTGATAGTTTATCTTTGGTGCTTACGCCTAGTGGAGGAGGTTTTCGATCCTTTCCCAAGCCTATGGTAATCTATTTGCTATGACAGGTAGTGAGAGATATTATCCGTTTTCATTTATGAGATTTATTTTGATGACACTTGAGAGATGTGAGTATCTAAACACTACTTGTGAGGTGCTAGTTTGTAATCTCCGTGCTTATTATGATTGAAGTGGAACGATTATTTGTTGTAATTACTTTTATGTTAGCATTAAATGACCCCTAACTTGTATTTTGATTAGAATAAAAGCGCATTTGCTTGAGGACAAGCAAATCTCAAGTGTAAGGGTATTTGATGAAGCGAAAAGTGTACCGCTTTTAAGGGGTCATTTAAGCCCTAAATCGTATTTATTTGATCAAATATTGCCCTAAATCGTTCCTTTTGTCATTTTAGGTACTTTTGAGGAGAAATCTGGAAAAGGAGGCATTTTGGACGTTTTTGGAGCATAAAAGTGAAGAAAACGACAAAGTCTCAAAAATCGGCTGAAAGTTACCTTTGACGGCGTCACAATTTACCCTGGACGGCGTCATGCCTTGGCAAGAAAAGGTGGACGTGAAATTTACTCATGATAAGCCAGTGAAAATAGCATGTGAATTCTGACGGCGTCACGCTTTAACTTGATCAAGGGCGTCACGGCTTAACTCAAAAGGGGACGGCGTCACGTTCAAGGTTCGACGGCGTCAAGCCTTGATAAGCCAGAATGGATTTTTGAAGAGCTAAAGAGGGACGGCGTCAAGAAGGTCATCCGGGAACCCTAGAAGCGGCGAGAGGTGACGGCGTCACACTCCATAACGTGACGCCGTCAGATCCAAAAATCTATATATAGTTTTCTAATTTTTTGTCATTAGTGGAGAACTTAGTGTGTGGAATTTTGGGAGAAAACCCTAAGACGATTTTAGCTTCTTTTTCAAGGCTTTTTGCCTTGAGATCTTCCATGTTACATTGAAGATAAGTTATCAATTAATCATTCAATATGTCTATGTGTTGTTTGATTTTATCTTATTCTTGTCTTTTGATTAACATGTTAGGCTAAATTTATCTTGTGTTTGCTTAGATCTAATGAAACCTAGCTATTGATTATTGGTTATTAGTGTGTTATTAGTTGTATTGGATGATTGTTTATCTATGTTAGGCTTAAGAAAACTGGCTAACTTCCTATTCGGTAACTTGCTTGAACGTCTTAAGAAACATGAACCAAATTCGTACTAAAGGTTTTTATGGTTGTATTTAATGCACAAGCGAATTCTAGTGATCCCATGTTAGGAGCTTCCTAGCCGGCTCGACATAGGAGTGAAGTAGGAGCTTGTAGAGTTGGGGAAGTACGTACGCCACCCCACAAATGGTATTAAGGAATACACCCCTCATCCACGCGACTAATACACACTAATCAACCGGTAAAAGATAGTTAGGGAGTAAGGAAATCTAAGTAAACACATTTCTCTACACATAAGTTTCTCACCACATTTTCATTTTTGTTATTTTATTTTATTTGCATCCGTAGTAAATTTGGGTTAGTTGACTAGCAACTAATTCCGCCCACTCTTTCAAACCCGAGATTTTACTTGCTTTCATAAAAAATTATAAAAACATAAAAAGAATCTTCCTCAACCCTTAGACCTAATTAGAGTGTAGGTCACTATAATGATCTCAAAACACACTCGCTAATGATACAAACACACAAACTCGATCTACTACTTATCTAAATAACAAGAAGCTACGAATGGAAATAATAATAAGCTAAACACGATAAGCTAGAATAAGAGAAATAATAAGAAGAGAAGAAATAAGATGGGAGGTTTTCATTCAAATGATTCACACACAAGCATAGCTTCCGCACATACAATAGAAAACCAACAATGAGAATGACTCCCTTGCCTTGTATTTATAGGCATTGGGAGGGGAATATTCTTTAGGAATATTCCCTTTACATGTGATAAGGATTAATTAATTAACATGACCGGTTCAAGGACTACTATTGAACCGGTCCAAAAATACAAACAATATAGTCCTAATTGTGCAACATTAATTAAATGAACAAGACTTGTAAAATATTTAAAACGTGTTCCTAACAATCTCCCCCTAAGTCTTGATCATCAATGTTGCCTGACGTCTTCTTTGCTTCTTATGCTTCCGACGTCTTTATAATCTTTGTTTCTTTGTTCTTGTGTAATGATGATATGATGTTGTCTCTGTCTGCCAATCTCCAACGTCTTCTCGTCTTCTCCATCATGCTCATATATCTTTGACTTGTTATCTGCAATATGTTCTCACGTTTCAATCTTTAAACTTGTGAAAGGTTGAGATGCTTGAACTTTTGACTTTACTATAGCTTGTGTTGAACTTTTGTAGTAACTGAGTCATTAAGAGAACATTTCTTCAAAAATATAAGCATGATGGAGTCTTGATGGTTGAACTCCAGCTCCTCAGCAGTAGCAGCAGCAGCAACAGCACGAACCAACCGGTACTTACAGGCTCAGACTTGAGATCATCAACAGCATAGTGTGAAGACTTTCTCAAATCCTAACCCAGACCGTTCTGAACCGGATTCCCCGAAAGGGATTACACGGACACACCGAAGTGCACCCACGATTCAGTGAGTCGCTGGAGATCACCCCACGACTGTAGACCGTTTTGGAGCAAACACTAAGCGTAACCCACAAGGAGTTACCGAAGTGACCTGCTGACAGAGTTGTTTGATGTTGCTCTGGCAGGATTTCCATTCAATCATTGATAATCACAATTGTGATTTTTCTCATGAATGTTCTTGGCAGATTGCTAAGATCTGCGAAGGACACTTTTCCTAATTTACACCTGATGCCCATGATGTAGAACACCAGAGTAATTCTAAGTGTACCTAAGAGATCTTTTGATGAATCTCATGGCTCTAGACTCCATAAGTGCACATTTGTTTGGTCATCGGAGGCATGGAGCAGATTGCCTCCTTTTCAATATCAACAATCTCGTAATGAGATGTCGATAGATTATGAAGGGTTCTCCGTGTGAATGAAACAAATGTCTTTTGGGAGACACTTGAGTGGCTTAGAAGGTTTTTTAGTGCGTCACTGGGTCCATGACGTCTTTGGTCTTCAATACCGGTGATGCTCATCAACCAGTAGATTATGAATTGAACCCGGTGTCTGCCCTAAGGTTGAACAAATGGAGGGCTATTTCTTTTCACCCTTTTCTTTGCTTTTCTTTTTAATTCTTCAACCCCTTCTTTCTCCGTACATTCATTTTCTCCTTTTTTATATCATACCTAGGACTTTCTAGTCTAAGCTATTGGTATTGTCCTTGGGTAGATCCCTCCGGCTCTGGCGGATCATAGGACGGTTTTTCCTAACCTTAGTCACCTTGTAACTCCATGACTATCCTAATGATGCCATAAGACCAAAACCATTGAAAATCTCTCAAAGTGTCGATAATTGTAAATACATTTTGTTGACACCTTGAGAGTTTGATGATTTTCAGAAGTACTCCCCCTTAACATGTGCGCATTAGTAATGAATTTGAAATTTGCACATGCCGGAAAGAGTTGGCACTTTTGAATTGATTGATTTTCAATGAACCTGATCTTCGCGAGACACGCTTACATCACCAGTTAGACTGACTTGAAATTATTACCCGTCCAGATCAGATTCAAAGATTATCGCTCGAAATCGGTACATTCTACTCAGACACGCCCTTTGCGAGACACGCTTACATCACCAGATAAACTGGCTTGAAATTATTACCCGTCCGGGACATGTCCTTTCGACTACTGACTTTCCTATTCGTCAATTCGAGGGTCAATTCTGAGTATGAGCACACGAGATTCCAGCAAATGAGACATCATATTTTAATCATTTGTTTCTTCTCCCCCTCAAAAATAGCATACTCATGATGTTTTTGGAAAAACGTTTATGATTAAAATATGCTGTTTTTGAGTTTTAGGGAAGAAGTTTCAAGAACTTTGATACTTCTTTTTTGAACAAAGATTATATTTTTCAAATACTCCCCCTGGACGAGGGAATACTTGTCCTTATGAGCAGAATGTTTGAAAAACGTTGTAAAACATTCTGATTTTAATTCTGCTCATAAGTAAGAAGCTTTCGCTCCTTTTTCAGGATTGAGGCACTGAAGCGTACCTCAGGGTCCTTTCTTTGGGGTCCGGGTTGTACACTGTTATGTGTGCACAAGCCGTTGTCATAGTCACAGTCATTTATAAGTAAGAATATTGAATGAATATTGAATATTGAAATCAAATTCTTACAAATTAACCGTCTTTGCCAAAAGTGGTGAATTTTGGATCTGTTCTCTGGAATAATCTGATGGCAAATGGAGGACGACCACCAACATAAGTTTCCAATCTCCTCATCTGATCCCTTCTGTAGAGCCTTTCTTCGATTGTCCAGATAAAATTCTTGACCTGCCTGAGCTGCTGATGATTCCATTTCTTGTGCTTCTTCAGTATTTGATCCTGAACCCGTGTGACTAACCCATCTCGAACATTCTTAAGCGTGTCATCACAAAATTTGTGAATCTCTTTATGCGGCATGAAACGGTTAGTGTTCGTTGCACTTCTGTAGACGAATCCGAAGATAGGGTCGGTCTTGAGCAAGTACTGAGGTTCCTTGTTGTCAGTGAGAGTAAACATGGGTTCCTCAAGATTCAGTTTCTTCTGATAACTTTCAACTCCAAGTTGAAGATCTTCTACACGTTCTTTGATCACTATTCTTCTGATGAAGTGGCATATAGCAGCGCTAAATGCATACAGAAGAGTAGGATTGAGGTGATTCAGCTTCCCTTGCACTTTCATTAAGTACAAGTCTTCAATGTCGTTGAGATTGAGTTCAGGAAAGTCTGCTTCATTGAACGTGTAAATAAGATTATCTTGTCTGCGAACGGAGATCTCAGAAATGAATGTGTATCCCAGCTTTTGTGATCCCTTAGCATCAATCACTGCCTTTATACGAAGATCACTGAACACCTTTTCACGAGATGCCATGAGGCCAAGCTTGTATTTGTACCACGACTTGCGTTTGTCAAACCAATGGTGAATTCCAAGTTCAGCGTCACGATCATATTTAGCAATTTTGTTGATGAAGAGTTTACGGTGTCTAGCTTCTTCTTCAATGGCAGGATTTGTGTAGTTTGCAGCAGGAGTGAACGTTATTGAGGTAGCATACTTGATTTTACTAGAAGCCCCATGTACAAGTAGTTCCAGATCTTGGTTGAAGAAGAATGCAAATGGAATTTCTGACGTTCCATGATATGGTCGTATCACAGGAAGTGGTTTTGTCCAGTCCGTGATGTATGGACGTTTCTTGCTGTCAAGTCCACCTTCCCTGTATACATCTGGATTTGTCCAATCGAAGTCTTTTGATAATGCTCTAGCAATATTCTCCAGATGATATTCCAACTCAGCAGCACTTGCAGACTTATCTTTTAAAAGATTGAACGCATCATTCTTGATTCTACGAAGCTCTCTTTTAGTCATCTTCTTAATGTTGAAAGCATGTTTGACTTTCTGATGGAATTCAAACGTGCTATCTTCTATTTTTGAAGCTTCGTCGTCGATGATCTGAGCCTGTGCAAGTTGATCGAACCAATTGTTTCCATGTAAGTCTTCGTCAGTATCTAACCATGTAAGCACAGCTGGTTCTTCAGAAGACTTTTTACTGCTGGATGGTTTGGTTTTTGCTGGTTTTGGAGGTGATTGAGGTGGATCATCTTGAGGTGGGTCATCTTGAGGTTGAAACTCAATGTCATCATTGATGAAATGTTCAAAGTGATGCTCAGTTTCCTTAGGACCAGAGTCTTGATGATTTGGAGATGGTGGAGAAGTTCTCTGTTCTGGTGGTTCCTGAATGTGAATACCAGATCCACTCACAGTCTTTTGTTTCTTTAGTGTGGAATTTGGATCTGGATCCTCAGTGTCGTCATCACGAATCCTCTTTCCTTTATTAGCAGCAACCTTGCAGGAAACCTTCTCAATATGTGCTCCAATTGACTTCATAAGACTAATATCTTCAGAAGAGGGAGATGTCATAGTGTGGAGTCTGTTGAGAAGCTCAAGTTTGAGTTCTTCTGTGGTGAAGTCTTTGAGTTACTTGAAGCCAGAGTTGAGGATGATTGCTTCTTTGACCTTGATATCAAGTTGAGTGTTGACATTCTCATTAAGATTCTTCTGTAGATCAGCAGTAAAACGTTTGACATAATGTCTTGTCTTACTTTTGATATTGTCTTCTATATCGAAAGAAAGAAACTCATCCATGTTCTGCTTTGTTTCTTGCATCTCCTTGACTTGTTCAGATAGACCCTTGATAAGATTTTGCATTTCTGTCATCTGTTCTTGCATCTTGCTCTCTCTTCTTGCTTGAGCAAGTTTTGCTGCTTTCTTGATTTGCCTAGATATTGGTGAGAGAACTTCAACTCTTGTGACTTTGGCGATTTTATTGACTTGTTTGCCTTTTATGACTGTTCTGATTCTTTCTGCCAATGTTGCTTTGCCTTTGTTTGGTGGTGACCTTGATGGTGATGGAGTGAGTGATGGAATAGATGATGATGAGTTAGGAGAAGCAGAGTCTTTGTGAGATGAAGATGAAGGTTTTGAAGGTTTTTCCGGTGATTCTGGAGGAGTTTGATGCTTAGGAGGTGACTTAGGAGGTGAGAAAGGTTTGGGAGAAGGAATGGGAGGAGTTTGATCACGTGGTTGTTGTTGAGGAGATTTGAATGGATCATTCAATGGAGAGATAATGTAGTTGTCTGCTTCCTCATCCTCCTTTTGTTTTCTTTCCATTTCTTCCTTCCTTTTCCTTTCTGCTTCATTAAGTGCCTCCAGCTCATTTGCAGCTTCTGTAGCCTTTGATCCAGTGATTTCTTTTTCTTCATCAGAATTTCCCCATTCATTAGTGTCATCATGGTGATGTACCTCCTCTTGATGTGGAATATCATCAAACATTGAATCGGAAATTTCATTTTCTGTAAATATAATCTTTTCAGACTCTGATTGTGTTTGAGTTTCCAAATTGGTTGGATTGACTGAGCTTGATTGAGGAGGAGGAACAGTTGTTGAAGCCATAGCGGGTTGATTAACCGTATCTGGCTTTGCTGTGGAAGATTGTGAGACACCGGGTTGATTAACCGGATTAGGGGATGAGACTGGTGCTGGAGTAACTCCTGATCCTCCTGCTCCTTTAGCAATCTCTTCCTTCTTCTTTGCTTCCAATTCTCTCAAAACTTGCTTTTGTAGTTCTGCTCTTCTTTCTGCTCTTCTTTCTTCATCAATTCTTTTCTGTTTAATACTTGCCTTAGCAGCATTCTCTAAATCAATCTTTGTTTGAAACTCGGCTTCTTGCTCATTGAGTATTTCTATTTCTGGTTCAGTGTCTTCGGAGGATTCAGAGGATTCATCACGAATACCAATATCTTCAACTTTTGGTTTTGGAGCAGTCTTGATGATTCTCCTCTTGCTTGGGGGTTGTTTCTTTGAAGCACTTGATGCACTTCCAGTTTTGCTAGCTCTACTACTCTTGGAACGAGTCTTGGAAGAACCTGTTCCCTCAGTCATTTTAGTGATACCGACAAGCTTCTTCTCATAAGCTTGAATGTAATCAGCGTAAGCAGGAGTTTCCTTGACCTCTTCAGTAAGTAGAAAATCAAACAGCTTAAGACCTTGTTTGTGAGTGCTATCCTTTGGAAAGTATACTGATTTGAAGTCCGTATCCATCTTGATTACATGTCTTTCTCTGTCTTCGGGACGATTAGAGATATCATGATCTTTATCAAGAAGAAGACTGATCAGCAACTTGGTGTAACGTACGAATGGGATTTTAGTCAAGGGTTTTTTGAGTACACCATGTATTTGATGCATAAAGTCTTCCCAGATAAGAGCAGCAAAATCAAGGTTGTGTTTGGTAACAAAACCCCAGAAGAGTTGAGCATGAGAGAGTCTTGGATGTTCGTGTCCACTGTCTCTTCCAGACACTGATCGAATCAGAATATAGTACATTGCTCTCCACGGTTGAGGAATAGATTTGGCATTGATATTTGAGAGGATGTTAAGTGGAAGATCTGGATCAACATCATATCCAAGGCCAATGAGAAAGTTGAGAATGTCTTGTTCAGTGGGTGCAGGCCAGTATCGTCTTGAGGGTTCCGGTGGATCTGGTAGAGATAAAGCTTCACGTAGATGTGCTAGAGTGACCTTGACTTGTTTCCTGTCAAGAGTGCAGGTGAAGAATTTGTTGTTGTCATCTGGTTTGATAGTGCTCCACATCTGATGAATGTAAATCTCTGGAATACTATCTGAATCTTCCAAGATACTCCTGCATTCATGTCTTTTGAGGATCTCGATGACAATTCGACAACTTGGTTCAGCACACTTGATGTTATCGAAGACCACTCTTGAATTGTTCTTTCCATACTTAGCCTTGAATCCTTGTAGGAATAACTCTGCTTTGGTGATAGGTGGAAGTGGTTGTTGTTGTTGTGAAGACATTGTGGATGACCTGAAACAGCATTATGACACCAATTTGCAGGATATATGTGTGTTAGCATTAGTTGAAATTGAGTGTTTGCACATAACATCCTTTCTGATATGATTGAGCAATCGTTAATCTGTGAATTGATCATTTGAATTTGCATAATGAAACCTTCCCTTTAATTTGACAAGACTTAAGGAATTGAAAATTTCAATGGAAATTAGTAATTTCAAAGGCAGATAATCAAAAATGAGAAATTTTGACAAATGCGAGAAAAATTACCAATTGCAAGAGAAAAAACCAATTGCGGGAAAAACTTGTCAAATGCGAGAAAAATTTCCAATTGCGAGAACAATTTCCAATTGCGAGAAAAATTTCCAATTGCGAGAAAAAATTTCCAATTGCGATAAAAATTCCAATTGCGGGAAAAATTTTCAATTGCGAGAAAAGGTTTTCAATTGCGAGAGCACATTACCATTTGCGATAGCAATACCAATTGCGAGAGCAATGGCAATTGCGAGAACAAATGACAATTGCGATAGCAATTGCAAATTCGAGAATATCTTATCCAAGAAATTCCGAAACCCGTTTTGACGATGATTCATTCACAAAAAATTTCGCAATTCACAGATTAATGATTCCACACCAATTGCAATAGGTTTACTAAGCTATTTTACTCATTTTGTCCAACTTTTAACACTTTCTATCCACAAAATCTATAAGATCAAACTGCTAGTGCAACGTGTTCTTGATAAACCCTAAATCTCACTTAATGACTATTTGTTGTTTCTGGGCTTATTCTGAGGCAACAATTGTTTGATTCTTATCATAACAACAATATTATAACACTTTAATTACACCAAAACATTCACATTCGATTATTCCCAAATGATGAACATAAACCCTAAACCTTCGTATAATCACTTAGATGAGTTTCTGGAACAACTAATCACGCATTTAAGTTACATAATCAAGATCTAAGTATAACAGTACAAGCATTATTACTCAAAACACATAGGAAAAAAAAATCCCAATTCTACGCAAACCCTAGAAATTCGTCTAGATATTTGATACAAATTCCACCGTTGGATCTTAAATTCCATCAAAACCATATCTTATAATTGTTATACAAACATGAAAACACTCACAAATTCGTTAGATCTTGATCGGATGATTAGGATGAATTAGAGCCGTTGATTGGGTTGGTGGATGAAAGTAAATGCGAGAAAGGTTTTTCAGAGATAGTAAATGCTGAGAACATTTAATTCAGATTATCATTTAAGTTTTTACTTTTATCTTTTATCTTATTTTTGCTTTCAGTCCCTTAACCTCAATTATTTAGCACTAAAGATCCTAACCAATCGAATTTCAATATTTAACACATTTAGTCCTCTAATAATTTGTAACCATCAAATTCCTAATAATCCTTAGGATATCACATCAAAGCCAATACAAAGCAACAGTGTGACAGAAAATATGCAAGTACAAATTTGAAAAAAATTTGTAAAAATTTTGTGTCTCCCCCTCAACATTTGTTCAGAATTGAACAAAGACAATTTTAAACTGAACAAAATGTTGAAAGAAGATTTGTACTTGCATACACATTTTTTTTTTTTTTTTTTTTTTTTTTTTTTTTTTTTTTTTATGGTGTTATTTACAAGATAGTTTGGATGTTTGACTCATGTATTAGTTTTTGAGAAAATTTGACAATTCCTGAGGAGTCAAACATCGCATTCCAATTTGGTGAACCAATTTCACAAAACGTTCATGAGGTAAAGCCTTTGTGAAAAGATCCGCCAATTGGTGTTCCGTTCCCACGAAATACAACTCAACGGTACCCTGCTCCACATGCTCCTTGATGAAGTGATATCTGAGAGCGATGTGTTTGGACTTGGAGTGTTGGACAGTGTTGCACGAGATAGCAATAGCACTTTTGGAGTCGCAGTACATCGGGATTTTGTTGAATATGTAACCATAATCCATCAGTTGTGATCGCATCCAAATGATTTGAGCACAACAGGCAGACATAGCTACATATTCTGATTCCGTTGATGATAGAGACGTACAATCTTGTTTCTTGGACTGCCAGGACACCAGCTTATCACCGAGAAATTGGACACCACCAGATGTGCTCTTCCTTGTATCAATACATCCCGCATGATCCGCATCTGAAAAAGCAGTTAGTGCAAAACCAGAATCCTTTGGATACCAGATCCCCAAATTAATGGTTCCCTTGATGTATCTAAGGATTCTTTTAACAGCAGATAAATGTCTTTCTGTTGGGTTAGATTGATAGCGTGAACACAGGTATGTGGCAAATACAACATCCGGTCTGCTAGCTGTGAGATACATAAGAGACCCAATTATACTACGATAATTTGTAGAATCAGTGGGTTTCCCATGTAAATCAGCATCTAGCTTCGGGGATGAAGAGGCCATTGGGGTGTTATAGGTGTCACTAGTTGTCATGCCATGCTTCTTTAATATTTCTTGTGCATATTTAGACTGACTCAAGAATATACCACGAGGTGACTGGTGAACTTGTAATCCTAGGAAAAAGTTTAATTCACCGATCATGGACATCTCAAAGTTTTGTTTCATTAGTTTTGCAAAAGCGTTTGAATACTTTTTATGGGTAGACCCAAAAATGATGTCATCCACATAAATTTGTACGATGAGAATGTCCTCCCCGTGTTTTTGTATAAACAGAGTCGGGTCCACTGATCCTTTAGTAAAATGATTAGCAAGCAAGAATGCAGCAAGTTTATCGTACCATGCCCTCGGGGCTTGTTTAAGGCCGTAGAGAGCTTTCTTAAGCCTGTAAACGTGTTGTGGATGTTCTGGATCAACGAAGCCCTCTGGTTGTGAAACATACACCTCTTCACGAAGTTGTCCGTTCAAAAATGCAGTCTTCACGTCCATTTGATAAACTGTGATGTTCTTATGAGCCGCGTATGCCAGAAACATTCTCACTGCTTCTAGCCTAGCCACTGGTGCAAAGGATTCCTCGAAGTCAATTCCCTCTTCTTGGCTATACCCTTTAGCAACCAACCGAGATTTGTTCCGAATAACCGTTCCCTCTGCATCCAGCTTATTTTTCCAAATCCATTTTAATCCCACAACATAAACTCCATCTGGTCTGTCAACGAGTTCCCAAACTTCTAATCTCTTGAACTGATCCAACTCTTCTTGCATTGATTCAATCCAATTGTCGTAAGTCAAGGCCTCTTTGATATTTTTCGGTTCAGATTGACAAACGGTGAGAGCGTAAATGCATGTTTCACCATCTGTGTGGAGTTTCTGTCGGGTCATTACTGGTTTATCTGGATTGCCAATCACATTTACTAACGGATGATCCCTTGTCCATTTATGAGTTGATGGGTAGTGTTGAACGTTGTGATGATGATATGACGGGTCCATGTTGCTCGAGGATGATTCTCCGGAATCTGGAACAGTTGGTGGTGGAGCAAATGGATTAAAGAAGGCATTCCCGTCATATCCTGATGGTGTTGGAACAATGTTAGAAATGGGGGATGAATCTTCAACTGCTGGTTGAGGTGTTTTCTCCATTGTTGATGATGATTCAGGTTGTGGTGCATCGGCAGCAACTACTGTAGAGGTAGATGTTGATGGATCAGGTGCTTGATGTGGAAGTTGTTGAGCAGCGGAACTGGTGGAAGCATCTGATGCACTAGTAACACGAACGTCATCGAACATTGGTGCAAACAAATCTTCCAGATCCTTTCTGTTGAAAGGTAGGGGTGCAGATGAAGATTCAGGAAAGTTCAGACGATTGTGTGCGGGTTCTAAGCTGTCTTGCTCAGAAGCCATTTCGGTGAGTTCATCAAAATTAGCATGTATGGTCTCTTGAATATCCCCAGTCCGACGATTCCAAATACGATATCCCTTGGAGTTCTCACAGTATCCAACAAAGATCCCAATATCTGCTTTAGCCTTAAGTTTACCAAGATCATCCTTATCATTCTTCGGATAACACAAAGCTCCAAAGACGTGAAAATGGTTGATGTTTGGTTTTCTCCCTTGTATAATCTCATATGGTGTTTTGGTGTGTCTTTTGGTGATCATGGCACGGTTCTGAGTATAACAAGCAGTGTTGACAGCTTCAGCCCAAAGATAATCTGGTAATTGAGCATTGATCAACATAGTTCGAGCTGCTTCCACGAGCGTCCGGTTTCGTCTTTCAACTACACCATTTTGTTCCGGAGTGCGAGCTATGGAAGTCTGATGAACAATCCCATGTTTCTCTGTGAAATCCCGAATGATTTGATTCTTAAATTCAGTCCCGTTGTCTGTTCTGATGATTCGGACGGTGTTACGGACTTGAACTTGAATCTTGGTGAGAAACGTGATGAGAATAGATGGAACTTGATCTTTAGTACGAAGAAAGTAGACCCAAGTCCATCTTGAATAATCATCTACGATCACCAGAATATACTTCTTCCCGTTAATACTCTGAACGCGCATCGGACCACACAAATCCATATGAAGCAGTTGTAGGACATGGTCTGTGCTGTGTTCTGTTTTGGGAGAAAAATGGGCACGATGACTTTTCCCTTGTTCACAAGCAGAACACAAGTGATCCTTGGCATATCTGAACTTTGGTAAACCGTCAACTAATTTCTTTTTGGCAAGATCAGTCATGGTTTTAAAATTTAGATGAGACAATCTTTTGTGCCATAACCAAGCTTTCGTGGGATGAGCCTTGGAGAGTAAACAAATAGGAGAAGAAGCTGTCATGCCGTCAAAGGAGATAGAATATAGACTTGTTCCGCGTTTCCCTTTCATAAGGTCGTTCCCTTGAAGATCACGAATAAAGCATGTTTTCTCCCTGAATGCTACTTCCAAGTCTCCATCGCAGAATTGTCCCACGGAGAACAAATTATGACCGAGACCTTCAACATAATACACACGGCTGATTTCGATGTTCCCATTAATATAATCCCCATAGCCCATAATTGCAGCGAAGTGATCATTCCCGAATCTGACCGTTCCGATAAACTTTGCAATAAAGTTCTGTAGAAGTTTGAGATTGCCGGTCATATGTCGGGAGCACCCGCTATCAACAATCCAAAGGACGATTTGAATCACCTGCATCACAAACATGGGAAACAGATGGAGAATTGATAACGGTTGGATCCGCTGGGTTAGTGACACAAGAGGTTAGTATTTTAGGTACCCATTTAAACTCAAAAGTGTTCTGTAACCAGCGTTGCCAGGTCCAACTAGTCTCTGCCTTTTTCCTAAGGTATGCACTAGGTGACTTTTTGGTCTTGGATTGGGGCTTTTCAATTTTCTCCTCAGAAACTTCTAGTGGAGGCATCCCTAAAATGGATTTCGCAATGGTTTTAAGCCTAGAGGAAGCGCCACTAGTTCGTTTCTTTCTCTTAGTCAGCAAAGTTTTAGCAACACATTTTGTATGATCACCAGATAGTATGCTATGACGACAAAAGACACAAGTAGCATCAACCAAAACATCTTCATTAATATTTAAAGAGTTATCATTTGTTACATCATTCTTAGAACTAGACTTAGATAAGTGCAATTCTATTTCTGATGTTACATTTGTCTTATTCAAACTACGTTCTTGAACTTCTGCAGACTTAGATACTTCCTTCCTAGATTTCTTGACTCTATTCTTCCTCTGTTTCTTGTGAGTCTTGGAATGGTTGATCTTAGAGGTGGTTTCTAGTCCTGTGGAAGTACAAGTAGCTGAATCAGTGGTTGTGTCAGATGCTTGGGTATGTTCTTTGTCCACTACATACATTCCTGGAGCAATTTTATGACTGTTTGCTTTGCTCTTGTCTAAAACTCTGATCTTCTTCTTCAAATCAATAATGATGTGTTGGAACTCTTGATTTTGTGAATCTAATTTCCTATTTAGGTAGACTGTGTCATTTCTGTTTTGAATAACTTCATCCAGGTCTTTGTCATTTTGAAACAGTTTAACTTTTAAGAAAGCCTTTGTTTCTTTGTTTTGTTCATGACTGTTTTGAAATGATAGAGATCCCATGAAATTTTGAAATTTGATTTCAAATTCAAGACTTCGTTTTTGACACCAGTCCAACCTCTTTTGAAGATTAAAAACTTTGTTTTCCACATCACAATTGATTTGTCGAAGATTCTCATTTTCATGTACCAGATCATCAATCTCCATATGCAACATCTTAATATCCACAGCATGATCATTCACAATTAAAGCATTACCGGATTCATAAAGCGAATTCATTATCACAGAGACCACGTCATAACACAAGACTTTTTCCAAGAGTCGATCATTTTCGTTTGCTAAAAATTTCTTTTGAAGTTTTTGACGTTGAACCTTGTCATCTTTAGCTTTAAAAATGGATTTCATAGATGCTAATTCCGTATATAACTCCTCTTCCCATCTTGTTGCACCCTTTTTCAGATTTCTAACATGAGGAAGAATTTTCTTTTGAAGAATCTCCTTCTTTTCTTTCTGAACAGGAGAAAGAAAAGATGAGATAGGAATTTGAGAACTAAACTCAATTTCACTCTCCAAACGAGAAATGTCATCCATAAATGTCTGAAAATATCGAAGAACCCGACATTCTTGAGGCATTTGTGGATCAACAAGATCCTCTGTCAAACAATCTTTAAATTGTACACCAGTCGTAGGATCAGAAGTTATAGACGAGGGAGCACTTATGTTTGTGTATGTTAACGTTTGTTCTGGATGATCCTTAGGAGGAACAAATGATTTGCTCAAATGAGGTCGGGCATTATAATCATAATGTACTTTTGAAAACTTTGTTTGTGAATTGGATCGACCCTCAATCTTGTTTTCAAGAAAATCAGTTTCTTCATCAACAGAATACATAACAACACGTTGAAAGGAATCATCTAACAGAAATGTTGCATTGTACAACTTAGGATTTTCTTTGAGTGCTTTGTGTAAATTGCGGGGTGTGTCACTGCCAAGTGCAAAACTTACTCCTTTAGGACTTGGTTTTACAACATTCTTTTGAATTTGCGTTACAGAATTACCCGTTTTATACACAACATTTTGAAAGTCTTTGAGTTTGGTTTCCAAATCCAGAATTTGATCAAGATAGGAGTCAACACATTTCCGATTGGCTTTCTTTTCTTCAAGAAGATCCTTCTGAGATGCAGAAAGCTCAGATTGAGTTTTCAACAATTCAGAATTTAAAGTCTCAATTTGAATTTTAAACTCAAACTGATCCTTTTCTTTCTGAGAGAAAAGTTCAGCTTTGGCAATGGTTAGCTCACGAACTTGACTTTCTAAATTTTGAACGTTTACATACTCTTGTTGGAAAGCCTTTTCAAAACCTTTTTCACGTTTATCTTGTTTGAGATATCCGGAAAGTTGTATTTTATAGCACTCATTATCCTTTGTTAACACTGCAATTTTCTCTTTGAGTTTCTGATTGATGTCATTGCATTTTTTGATTTGTGATTGGGTGGTCAATAACAAGGCCTGTAATTCCGAATCTTGATCATTCAAATGATCTTTTTGTTCAAGATGATCACAATTAGCATCATCGATGAGATCATCAAAGGAAACAACTGTTTTATCATCATCAAATGATACAACTGTGTTATTTTGATCATCGGATGGTGATGATAATAACTCATTTTGAACAAAAGTTTCGTTTGTAGATGAAGATGCAGAAGGAGAAGCAATTTCAAGAATAAGACATGTCGGATCAGGTACCTGAGAAAGACCATCGGTATCATATACCGGGCCTGACTCGGACATATTCATCTCTTGCATATTAGCCATAAGCATGACTGCAGCGTTTGCCTCAAGATCTTCCATCTCATCATCTGATTCCACAGTTGCCATAAAACTTTGATCATTCTGAGTCATCATCCCAGCAGCTCTTTCATCTTTGAGTGCCATCATAAGAGCCTCTTTGTGATACTGACTGCCCATTGTTCTTGGCTTCGGACAAGCATTAGCCATATGACCGTTCCCCCCACAATTGTAGCATGTGATAGATGTATTAGCAATGCCTTTCTGACCATTCCCAACATTCGAATTTCCTCTCTGAACATTCCCCATACTGTTTCTATTTACCCCTGCATTATTGAACCGATTTCCTCCTGACTGAACCCTTTGATTACCATATCCACGATTACCCGAACCATATCTGCCTGAAGACCTGTTTTGAATTTCAACTCTGCCATCATGAACAACTGCCTGATTCCTGGTATTGGAAGATGAACGAAGACGGTTGTTGGATTTGGTGAATCTTCCAAATGCGTTAGCAATCAATCCAAATGCTTTATTAAGTGAATTGAAAGCATCCTCTTCTTCATCATAGTCTGCATTTGAGTACATCACTGAATCGGTGTTGTTGTATGGAACCAGCTGGTTATCAGAGTATTGTTGTGGTGCTTCATAAGGAATGATTTGATTAGGAGGTTGGGGTGGAATGATTGGTTGAAAAGATGAGTTGCCAAATTCCTGTTGTGGTAAAGAGAAGTTGGATTGAGCAACGAGAGCAAGTGAATTTGGTGTTGGTGCTGGTGTGAAGCCTCCTCGTGCTGCAATTTCTTTATCCACTTCTGATTGATGTTGTCTGAGATAATCATACATGAGTCCGTATTTGACATCACCAATTTTCTTTGTTTGCCTCACAAAGGTTGCATATTTTTGCCATTCAGGACCAAGGCATCCAAGGAATTTGGAGTTGATAGCAATCTTTGGTAACTTGATATCATGACGATCAAGATCGTTGATTATGTTGGTGAAACGGTGGTAGTAAGATTCAATGGTCTCCCCTGGTTCCATGATGAAGTGAGTGTACTCCATATATAACTTGGACTCAAGATCTTCTTGGTTTAACTCTGTTCCTTCCATGAGAAGATGAACATGTTCCCACATATCTTTGGCTGTCTTTTGAGCATCAATACTTCGGTAGATAGGATTAGGAATTCCTTGAAGTATGAAAGACATAGCCAATTGGTTTGCCTCTTGCTGTAATGTTTGCTCAGTTGTGTAGTTGGCAACCGGAATGGGTGTGGATGTTTCTTCTCTCTCTGTAGTTGCTGAAACTACAGTAGCTGGAATGGGATAGGGTCCTTCTTCAATGACCTTCTTGAGATACTGACCATGGGGTTTTTTCAGTTCAACGAATCTGAGGAATCTACTAGCCCATTGCACGTAGTTACCCGGAGTTAGCATTGGTGGAGTTTCTTGACTTCCAGCTTCATGACGCGATTGCTGACTACTGATTGCTTCACACATCTTATTAAACCAATGAGGTTCTCTGGAGTAGGATGAATAGTTCTGCAGTTGTTGATTCTGTTGCATGATTTGTTGTGGGGATACTTGTGGTGGAGAGAGAAATTGATGTTGTTGAACGAATGCTTGTTGCTGTTGATACTGAGGATGAAATTGTTGTTGCTGAGGATGTTGCTGTAGCTGATAGTAGTAGTTGAAGTGAGGTGGTTGAGACATTTTCTTGGATCTTTAGATAATTAAGATGTGTTTTAAGATTTATGATGTTTGATTTTTAAGTTTACTTAAAGTTCTTAGTCCAATTGCGAGAAACACTGTTTGAATTGCGAGAGAATCTGAATTGCGATAGAGGTTGTCCAATTGCGAGAGACTTGAGTAATTCCGAGAGATTTCTCCAAATGCGATAGAAAATTGCAATTGCGAGAATCAATGTCAATTGCGATAGAACTTTGCAATTGCGAGAGATAACTCTGAATTGCGAAAGATCAAGCAATTTCGAAAGATTTTTCAAAATTACAATTTCGATCACGTTCTCAAACTTTTATACAAAAGTTGAGAAGAATTCCGAGTCGAGGTAGTTTCACTATCTTTTACAAAGAAGGAAACACCGAGTACCAAATCCGAAGAATCTGATGAATTGCGAAAAAACTCTTAAACTAATCCAATTGCGATAAACCCGTAATTCAGCAATTCCGAGAAACCCTTGTTACCAAATGCGAGAAACCCATGAATTGTTACAGACCAATTGCGAGAAACCCTTCTTCTTCGAATTTCAACCCAGAACGTTGGATGATGATGAAAAAACGTAAATCTAATGATTTTTAACGATTAAAACAACGAATTTGCACCAAAATTAACCACGTTAACTTTAAAAAAAAAACGAAGATTTGATTAAAAGGATTACACAACGATTTGCAAAACCCGCTTTTTTTCACGCTTTTGAACGCAAATGAACGTTAAAACAAAACTGACGTAAACTTATTTAAACCAAATGAAAATACCGATTAGATCTAGTCTTAAAACACAAATCCTAAATACCTTTGGCGTATGATACCACTTGTAGGTCACTATAATGATCTCAAAACACACTCGCTAATGATACAAACACACAAACTCGATCTACTACTTATCTAAATAACAAGAAGCTACGAATGGAAATAATAATAAGCTAAACACGATAAGCTAGAATAAGAGAAATAATAAGAAGAGAAGAAATAAGATGGGAGGTTTTCATTCAAACGATTCACACACAGGCATAGCTTCCGCACATACAATAGAAAACCAACAATGAGAATGACTCCCTTGCCTTGTATTTATAGGCATTGGGAGGGGAATATTCTTTAGGAATATTCCCTTTACATGTGATAAGGATTATTTAATTAACATGACCGGTTCAAGGACTACTATTGAACCGGTCCAAAAATACAAACAATATAGTCCTAATTGTGCAACATTAATTAAATGAACAAGACTTGTAAAATATTTAAAACGTGTTCCTAACATAGAGTAGTCTTTCACACCTAACGAACACTATTCCCTGTGGAGAACGATCAATCCCCCGTACTTACCACTACACTATACTACATCGGTCAGGTACACTGCCTGGTGGGGTTGTAAGCCTCTTGAGATCCCTCGAGAGGTAAAACCTGTTGTAAGGTTACAAAACCACGCATCATCTTCTAAGTCCAAAAGTCTCTTCACTCATACCCAGCTTCCAACTAAAAACCTGCCGCAAGGAAAGAAATGCGGCTGAGCTTAAAAAGCCCAGTGAACAGATATGCAATAAACGGAAACGAAAGCAAACGGAAATGAACAGATATAGCATAATAAATAAGATATAAGTAAAGGTACAAAGAGTAAAGGTTTAGGACAGTAATCCACCACGAGCCCATATCATAACATATCATATCATACCATAATCATATAGAGGGGATACCTCTCAAATAAACCGATAATATGAGGGGTGTCCTCATGTATCAGTTGGAGTGATTAGCTCCCATATTTTGTGAAAGACGTGGATTGTACCCATCATCAGTCACCATATCATATCATAGCATATCATAAACAGAACATATCTAGGATGCATCCATACGCCCCCCAAACAAATCATATTGGCCATAACAAATCATAAAGTGCGCATATCATATCATAATGGGGACGGTGTGGCTAATCACTCTAACCACACACGAGTCATGCCAGTGGTGCATCACAGACATGGCCATGTTACCTTCATGGCTAGGGAACATATTTTGGCTCGGGTATCAAACTTGAAGGGTCAAAGGTCAAAGGTCCAAATCATAGCAAAGGTTCAAATAGCCTAAGTCATCGAATCATAGTCAAAGTCCAAATATCACAGGTTCATGGCAAAGGGTTCATATCCAATATCAAAGTCAAACGAATCCAAACGAACCGATCAAAGGTGCATAATCAAATGGTTCATTTAAAGAAATCTTTATCAAATGGCTTTCATCAAAATGATCTTTATTAACAATTTTCACAAAAGTAGTCTTTAAAAGTGATTTTCATAAAAGTTTAGTAAGATTCTAAATAAAAGTGGTATCGCAAATTTCATAAACATCATTTTAAAATAAGTTTTCCTCAAAGCATTTCCATGATATAATTAAAAAGGTTTTCACATCTAGTTACCAAAATCAAATGAACCTTCGGAGCATCAAGTGATACGAATACTAATATCCAAGGTAACGAACGAATATCAAACGGATCATTATAGAGACTCAAAGCAAAAAGAGTCATATCGAACATCAAAGTCTAAATGAATCAAACAAATGAACCAAAGTGTAGGGAACATAGCAATGGCTTAGGGAATCTTAAAAACGAATCAAGATCAATAAGTCATGAGAAGGACACCCTTACTGAGAAAGGGTAGAATATATGTACCTTATACCGCAAATGAAAACACAATAGAAAATATCAAGGTCGGAAGCAACTCCATCTTCAGCGAATCTACCCGAATTAATGGTCGGCTTATTATTAATAACTTACTCAAATCAGATTTCTCATTTTAGTCGGCTTTCCATTCTTAGCAACTTTCCATTTATAGCAGGTTTTCATAATTAGCAGATTTCTATTATTAGCAAGATATTAATATCTCAAATTAGGTTAAGTCATGATTAATCATATTATGGACATAGGGTACATTTTAGCAAGTTTTGATAGTTCAGGGTTAAATATGACAAGTTTCCATAAATTAGGGTTTAAAATGTAAATATTCCAAAGTTAAGGGTTTTAGATGAAATATCACAAATTACTAATTTTAAACACATCATTTATTCAGAATCACATCTTTAGTCCTTAAAGATTCACAATTTACCATTTATACCCTTAAGTTATTTAATTTACAAAATAGCCCTTATAGTTATATAATTTACATTTTAACCCTTTCTATATCCATAATTACACAACAAACCTTTTCATTACTAAATTACAGGATATACCCTCAAATATAAGTGTGATACGAATTCAAACCCCCAAGTTTCGCATAATTACATTTTTAGTCCCTTTAGTTTATAAACTTACAATTTACATCCTTATTTAATTATAATTGCAAATTAAACCCATAAACATCCAAATTTACATATTACCTCCCTAATAATATTATTTACCCAGAATAACCACAAGTTTCCTGATTTTACACTTTTAGCCCCTCCTTTTAATTAATTTGCAAAACTAACCTTATAATTACACTTAATTCCAAACCTTGCATATTTTACACATAAGGACCCCATCTTATAATTTTTACACATTGCTACAGTACTAATTAACATTATAAAAATATCCCTGAAGTTTCATTAATGGCAAACCACACCCCTATATTTTCTAAATCCCATCGATAACCACAAAACCATCTCAAACCCTAACCCTAGCTTCACTAATTATTACCCCATTAGTTTTAACTCATTTATTACCATTTAATACAACCAAATCCAGAATTCAAGCCCTAATCTCAAATCGTAGCTAGGGTTTTACACTTTTTCTCTTCGATTTAAATAAACCCGATAGGAACAAATTTTTATGATCATCCAAAGTTTCTACAAATCGAACTAACATTTTTCCCAGGTCATATGATGACAATAGAACTCAGGAAAATTATAAGAACGACTCAGAAAAATCGTATTACATGCTTTATATTTTATACGCGTATTATACAATATTAATTCGAACGACCCTTTTTATCTTGCATGATTCGATTATAATATTTTTCATAGGTCTTATATGATGAAAGAAACATGGGAAAGATACCAGATCGAAGATCAAACGTGTGGATGAGTCGCAACGAATTAACACTTGTCAGATGGGCTTTTCGAACCAAAACTCCCTAGCGATCGAACGAGCACACCCTCGACTCCAAAACTATTTTTCCCTACTTCTTTTGATGTTGAACAACACGGGAAAAATGTTCCACAAGCTCCAAAAATTCGTATGGAGGCGTGAAAGATTTTTGTGTGTGTTTTATGTTTTTCGGTAATATTATTTAGGGTTAAATGTTGTTTGCTAGTATAAGGGGGAATGTGCCGTGACTTGGGGGGGGGGGAGGAGGCAAAAATCACGGGATTCTAATGACCAAATCAATTTAGTATTATTTCTTTAATTTTCTTTGCATTAAAATGGATTTAAATTAATTATAAAGTTTAATTAATATAAATAATATGTATAATATTATTTTCGGTCCACATGTGTGTACAAATAATTTTAGTACTTCTCAAAATGTCAAATGTGATAGTAGAATTAATTTTACTTCATATCTTGATCATCTCCCGAAGTTTGGAATTCATTTGGTACTTTATAAGCTTAGTAACCAAAGTTTAATATTGTAGGGCATTTTGGTCTTTTTACACGTTTCAGATTTTTGGGTATTACAACTTCTTCCCCTCTAAAAAAAATTTTCGTCCTCGAAAATGGAAGTGAAACGAAATGGAATGCATAACGGAAACGTGAATGACTAGTTTCTCATGATTCTCTCTTGATAATCAAAGTAGTTTTAGTTTCTTCAGAAAGGACAGACCATAATTCACAACAGATCTTCATGAACATGTTCATCGAATGTTAGACGAAGTCATAGCAATCGCAAAGATCGTCCCAAACATTTTCATACCCGAGGAGGCTCTTCCAAAAGATCTTCAGACCAAAAGTTTCTCATGACTCAGATCAAAACAAGGTGGGTTCAAATTTCTCAGAAGGAGGCAAATCAGGTTGATTTCGAAAAGAGAGTCCCTGGATCATAAAATGGATGATAGGTGAATCTTTAGAAAGCTCATATGGAATACGAACGAGATTTCGAATCAAATTGACTGTATCAACAGTAGAGAGCTCTACAAGGAGTCCAAGATTCATAACTGAGGTCAACAGAATGCAAAACGAGAGTCCAAACTCATCCAGATGTCTAATGAACGAAAACAGAGTATACGCCAAGATAGGATGAACCTGAAGTCTCATTAATCACGGATAATCCAACGGAGATCAAATTCTAAAACTTCTTAGGTACTCCCCAAGATATCCTATAGCCACAATGAGTGCACGTTATATGGTGTAAGTATTATCACGTTGATCAGGCGTCATAATACTAGCACCACATAAGTATGCCCTCATGATGATCATACTTTATCTCGAGTCGTAAACAAAACCGCCTATCTTAATCCACCTAGTACTTCTACAGTCATCGAAGGTCACAAGATTAAATGTCATAGTCAAGAGGGGAAACAAAACTATTCGCAAGAGCATCAAAATCCCAGATTTCCTAGCAGAAGTGAGGCACGCCGTCACAAGCATCATATCTTCCACAATTCGCCAAAATCTCTCAAAACAAAGTCATCCCGAACATACGAAGAATAAACACGAAACTGGAATGCTTTCAGGGAATTTGAGTCATTAGGGGATTGATTACTTATATAACGAAGCTTAAGAGGGTCAACGGAAATGAAAGTTAGTTGCCAAGAACTTCGGCCTTCATAGAATCAATTATTCCAAACATAAAGGATCTGCTTCAAAAACCCGTTCATCCAACACATCCAATCTCCTCAAGTACGGTTAATCTGTCTTCGTCTGTCCATCGATCAGGAAGTGAAACCATAATCGGAAACTTGTGTTTGGTTCGTCGAGCTTCTTGCAGTTCTTCTTGGAATGTGACGGAGTAATGTGGATTTCTGTCACGATCTTTAAATCTCTTCATCACCCAGTCTGCTTTCGTTCTCAATTCATCTTAGTACAACCAAGATGAATAGGGAAGTGAGACTGCATGTCTTCATCAGCTCTAGGTTCTCCATCTTGACAAGAATTTCTTCTTCTGCATCGCCAACACTTCTGCCTTGTAAGTAATGTCTTCACTCTTCAGGGTAGCCACCGTTGTTGTCAACTTCAGGTCAGGTATTGAAGTAACTCTTCTGATGCGCTTCTAGGTGTCTTGATGCATACGCAAAACATTCTGTACAGCAAGGGAGTGTCACCGAGACACTTTCTGAAATATCCCAAAATTGTTCCGCCCGAGGGTATGGAAGCTAATTTCTATCTCAGCTTTTCCAAAACTCCATTCTCAATCAAACTAAGCTGTTTCTCTCTGTTCACGAAATTTCTCAATGGTATCATAAGTTGCGAACATCTTCTAGAATTCTTTTGCAAAGTTCAAAAGGTTTCAGTTCTCCGTTCTGCTATCGGTCTTGACCAATTGGTGATGGTTTTCAAAACTTGCGGGATTTAAAGAGGTATCCTCAAATAAGAACATCGTTGTCTCACAAATACCAATTTCTCAGAATGTGCAAATGATCGATGAATTTCCTAACAAAGTGCAAAGATAATTTTCATGCTCTTCCTCGTTTCCGAACATACTATTGAGTCATACAATGACCATTTGACCAAGTACTCACAAGAAAATACTATTTATCAAAATTCACGAAACAGTTAAAGCTTTAGCTAATACTATTAGCGTCACTAACCGTCATAGCAGTCGTTACGAATACGGAAGGCGATTCCAAAAATAAAATCAATTCATCAGAAGGAAAACTTCGCGCTCTGAAATTACACAAACACATAGTCGTTTCAGGGTGAAGGAATATTAGTTCCTAACAGTATTACGGTTCAGCTTCCTGTAATCGATACATATCTCCAGTCATCATCCTTCTTCATCGCGAACGGAAATAAAACACGCCCAGGAATACACTTAAGTAAACTCACTTCTTGGTCTTCGGTTGCTGCTCTTCCCGATTGCTCAATCCAACAGGTATGATTCCGGACACATCTTAAAGACACATTCGCTTGATGACTTGACAATCTCTCGGTATCATGTCAAATCTTACTTTATACTCCGGTGGAAAACTTGGTGGTTCAACAGGAATCATATTCAAGAAATTCAGGGTGCCAAATAACGTTCAATACAAGGTTCATGCTCAGAAAACTTAAGGTGCCAAATAGCTTCTAAGATAAGGGTTTTTTTTTTTTTTTTTTATTGGTGTACGAAATGGTTTCTAGGAAAACTTCATACCGCGAAAGTAACACACGACTCTCCAGAGTAATAGCAAACGTTTAACAATCGGTAATCATGGTAAGGAGTCCAAAATTATTACAAACGTCAAAGGTGAGACATAGAAGGGTAGTTGTCGTCAAAATGATTAGCGAAAGGATCAGAGATCAGAGTCAAAATCTGAAGATGAGGATCAAATAGTGTCAGGCAGTTATTATGAAATTCTCAATGCCTTCAAGATTTAACCAAGTTTAAATCTTAGGTGGTGCAAAGCATAAGCTTTCACTTTCCAAAAGTGATCTCAACAGGCTTTAACTAAAAGCAAGGCACGAATCAGAGTGATGCGAAAGCAAAGATACTTAAGCAAATGTCTTATAATCTACCCATTCCTCACTGGTTAAAACTTACGTTCCTATAGGGAAATCTTAAAGCAAATCTTCAAAGGTTGTCTTATCAGTGCCTACAGGGAAAACTTAGTGGTCCTAACTTACACAGGCCAAGGGTAAGTGTATTACGAATCGCAGCCTGTCGTCTCTGATACCATAATTGTAACACCCCAACCCGACAAGGGTAAAGATATCAAAAAAATTATTTCATATCAGATAAAAAAAAAGCATACATTTACAGTAATACAAGAATCTCAAAGGTTACAAATGAAGTACTGAAATTACAAGGTTACAAATGCGAATACAAATTCTAAAGATATAACATTTTCTAATCAACTCTAATCCAGAATAACTATCAAGTTTTCTAAGTCCAAAAGTCTCTTCACTCATACCCAGCTTCCAACTAAAAACCTGCCGCAGGGAAAGAAATGCGGCTGAGCTTAAAAAGCCCAGTGAACAGATATGCAATAAACGGAAACGAAAGCAAACGGAAATGAACAGATATAGCATAATGAATAAGATATAAGTAAAGGTACAAAGAGTAAAGGTTTAGGACAGTAATCCACCACGAGCCCATATCATAACATATCATATCATACCATAATCATATAGAGGGGATAACTCTCAAATAAACAGATAATATGAGGGGTGTCCTCATGTATCAGTTGGAGTGATCAGCTCCCATATTTTGTGAAAGACGTGGATTGCACCCATCATCAGTCACCATATCATATCATAGCATATCATAAACATAACATATCTAGGATGCATCCATACGCCCCCCAAACAAATCATATTGGCCATAACAAATCATAAAGTGCGCATATCATATCATAATGGGGACGGTGTGGCTAATCACTCGAACCACACACGAGTCATGCCAGTGGTGCATCACAGACACGACCATGTTACCTTCATGGCTAGGGAACATATTTTGGCTCGGGTATCAAACTTGAAGGGTCAAAGGTCAAAGGTCCAAATCATAGCAAAGGTTCAAATAGCCTAAGTCATCGAATCATAGTCAAAGTCCAAATATCACAGGTTCATGGCAAAGGGTTCATATCCAATATCAAAGTCAAATGAATCCAAACGAACCGATCAAAGGTGCATAATCAAATGGTTCATTTAAAGAAATCTTTATCAAATGGCTTTCATCAAAATGATCTTTATTAACAATTTTCACAAAAGTAGTCTTTAAAAGTAATTTTCATAAAAGTTTAGTAAGATTCCAAATAAAAGTGGTATCGTATATTTCATAAACATAATTTTAAAATAAGTTTTCCTCAAAGCATTTCCATGATATAATTAAAAAGGTTTTCACATCTAGTTACCAAAATCAAATGAACCTTCGGAGAATCAAGTGATACGAATACTAATATCCAAGGTAACGAACGAATATCAAACGGATCATTATAGAGACTCAAAGCAAAAAGAGTCATATCGAACATCAAAGTCTAAATGAATCAAACAAACGAACAAAAGTGTAGGGAACATAGCAATGGCTTAGGGAATCTTAAAAACGAATCAAGATCAATGAGTCATGAGAAGGACACCCTTACTGAGAAAGGGTAGAATATATGTACCTTATACCGCAAATGAAAACACAATAGAAAATATCAAGGTCGCAAGCAACTCCATCTTCAGCGAATCTACACGAATTAATGGTCGGCTTATTATTAATAACTTACTCAAATCAGATTTCTCATTTTAGTCGGCTTTCCATTTTTAGCAACTTTCCATTTATAGCAGGTTTCCATAATTAGCAGATTTCTATTAATAGCAAGATATTAATATCTCAAATTAGGTTAAGTCATGATTAATCATATTATGGACATAGGGTACATTTTAGCAAGTTTTGATAGTTCAGGGTTAAATATGACAAGTTTCCATAAATTAGGGTTTAAAATGTAAATATTCCAAAGTTAAGGGTTTTAGATGAAATATCACAAATTACTAATTTTAAACACATCATTTATTCAGAATCACATCTTTAGTCCTTAAAGATTCACAATTTACCATTTATACCCTTAAGTTATTTAATTTACAAAATAGCCCTTATAGTTATATAATTTACATTTTAACCCTTTCTATATCCATAATTACACAACAAACCTTTTCATTACTAAATTACAGGATATACCCTCAAATATAAGTGTGATACGAATTCAAACCCCCAAGTTTCGCATAATTACATTTTTAGTCCCTTTAGTTTATAAACTTACAATTTACATCCTTATTTAATTATAATTGCAAATTAAACCCATAAACATTAAAATTTACATATTACCTCCCTAATAATATTATTTACCCAGAATAACCACAAGTTTCCTGATTTTACACTTTTAGCCCCTCCTTTTAATTAATTTGTAAAACTAACCTTATAATTACACTTAATTCCAAACCTTGCATATTTTACTCATAAGGACCCCATCTTATAATTTTTACACATTGCTACAGCACTAATTAATATTATAAAAATATCCCTGAAGTTTCATTAATGGCAAAACACACCCCTATATTTTCTAAATCCCATCGATAACCACAAAACCATCTCAAACCCTAACCCTAGCTTCACTAATTATTACCCCATTAGTTTTAACTCATTTATTACCATTTAATACAACCAAATCCAGAATTCAAGCCCTAATTTCAAATCGTAGCTAGGGTTTTACACTTTTTCTCTTCGATTTAAATAAACCCGATAGGAACAAATTTTTATGATCGTCCAAAGTTTCTACAAATCAAACTAACATTTTTCCCAGGTTATATGATGACAATAGAACTCAGGAAAATTATAAGAATGACTCAGAAAAATCGTATTACATGCTTTATATTTTATACGCGTATTATACAATATTAATTCGAACGACCCTTTTTATCTTGCATGATTCGATTATAATATTTTTCATAGGTCTTATATGATGAAAGAAACATGGGAAAGATACCAGATCGAAGATCGAACGTGTGGATGAGTCGCAACGAATTAACACTTGTCGGATGGGCTTTTCGAACCAAAACTCCCTAGCGATCGAACGAGCACACCCTCGACTCCAAAATTATTTTTCCCCACTTCTTTTGATGATGAAAAACACGGGAAAAATGTTCCACAAGCTCCAAAAATTCGTATGGAGGCGTGAAAGATTTTTGTGTGTGTTTTATGTTTTTCGGTAATATTATTTAGGGTTAAATGTGGTTTGCTAGTATAAGGGGGAATGTGCCGTGACTTGGGGGGGGGGAGGAGGTAAAAATCATGGGATTCTAATGACCAAATCAATTTAGTATTATTTCCATAATTTTCTTTGCATTAAAATGGATTTAAATTAATTATAAAGTTTAATTAATATAAATAATATGTATAATAATATTTTCGGTCCACATGTGTGTACAAATAATTTTAGTACTTCTCAAAATGTCAAATGTAATAGTAGAATTAATTTTACTTCATATCTTGATCATCTCCCGAAGTTTGGAATTCATTTGGTACTTTATAAGCTTAGTAACCAAAGTTTAATATTGTAGGGCATTTTGGTCTTTTTACACGTTTCAGATTTTTGGGTATTACAGTGTGCTTGCCATTTTTGAATCAGCAAAGTTGAACTTCCTAAGTATCTCAGCAACATATTTAACTTGACTAATAAATATGCCTTCATATGACTGTTTAACTTGCAAAACCAAAAAGAATGTAAGTTCCCCTTGGAACTCATCTGAAACTTATCATGCATAAGCTTCTCAAACTCTAAACACATCTCCTTCCTTGTAGATCCAAAGATAATGTCATCCACATACACCTGCACTAACAGAAGATCCTTCTTATGCTGTTTGATGAAAAGTGTCTGATCAATCTTTCCTCTTTGAAATCCATTCTCTTTTAAATAGGAAGCCAGTGTTTCATACCATGCTCTAGGTGCCTGATGAAGGCCATAAAGAGCTTTTACAACTCTGTAGACTTTGTCTAGATGGTCAAGATCAATGAACCCTGGAGGTTGTGAGACATACACCTCTTCTTCAATTGTGCCATATAGAAATGCACTCTTGACATCCATTTGGTAAACTGTGAAGCCTAAAAATGAAGCATAAGCTAAGAAAAGCCTAATTGCCTCAAGTCTTGCTACTGGAGCAAAAACTTCATCATAGTCTATACCTTCTTGTTGTGTGTACCCTTGGGCTACTAATCTAGCCTTATTCCTAATCACTATTCCCCTTTCATCCCTTTTATTCTTGAAAACCCATCTAGTGCCAATTACCTTTGCATCCTTAGGTAAATCAACTAGCACCCATATCTTCTGAATCTTGAACTGAAGAAGCTCCTCTTGCATAGCTTTTACCCAGCTTGAATCATCTAAGGCTTTCAGAATGTTCTTTGGTTCAGCTTGTGAGAGAAAACATACAAACCAGAAAGAGTTTGAAAACTCATATTGTTTTGAAGCATAAAGGGCATCGAGAAGCCCTTGTTGGTCTGAAGACATCAGTTGTTGCCTTGTCTGCACCCCTGATTGTACATCTCCTATCACATTTTCTAGGGAGTGGACTTTGTGAATTCTGGTGTGTGGTTTAAGTGGAACATGATAGTTTGTTGGGAGATTGCTCAAATCCACCTCATCTCCTGTTAATTCTGCTTCTTTTGTTAAGTCTATTTCAGCATTTAATTCTGGTTATTCAGTTACGTCTGTTTCACCAGCATTTTCAACAGCAGAACTATTTTCTTGATCATTTGTTCCATCTTCCTTGTATTCATCTTCAACATCTTCTTTAGTTTTACCAGAAGAAGATTTACCAATTGTTGAATTTGATCCAACACTTGTACTTGACCATATTGGCATCCACACATAATCTTGATTTGTCTCCTTTTCTAACCTTGCCTCATCTGTTGCTTGTGAACCTGAAAAATCATTAGTTTTTGCAACAACATGCACATAATTCATTGATTTGGTTAGTGTCTCAAGATCAAATAGCCATGTTGATCCTTGACCTTCTACATTGGATTTATTTTCTAAAAACTCCACATGTAGGTTTTCCTCTATAATCCAAGTTCTTGTGTTGTATACTCTAAATGCTTTGCTATTAAGAGAATATCCAACAAAGAATCCTTCATCTGCTTTACCATTGAATTTTCCTAAATGGTCTAAGGTATTGAGAATTGTCACATAATGATGAAGCGAAAAGTGTACCGCTTTTAGGGGGTCATTTAAGCCCTAAATCGTATTTATTTGATCAAATATTGCCCTAAATCGTTCCTTTTGTCATTTTAGGTACTTTGGAGAAGAAATCTGGAAAAGGAAGCATTTTGGACGTTTTTGGAGCATAAAAGTGAAGAAAACGACAAAGTCTCAAAATCGGCTGGAAAAGTACCTGTGACGGCGTCAAGCACCATTGTGACGCCGTCAACCCCTGACGCGCCAGAGAGGATTTTGGATGATTAAAAGGGGACGGCGTCAAGAAGGCCATCAAGAAACCCAAAACAGCGGCGAGGTGACGGCGTCAGCTCTATAACGTGACGCTGTCAGATCTGATTTTCTATATATATTCTCATAATTTTTTAGTCATTAGTGTGAACTTTGTAAAGGAGAAACCCTAAGTCGATTTTTCTGCCACTTTTTAAGGGTTTTATACCCTTGGATCTCCCATGTTCAATTGAAGATAAGTAATCAATTAATCATTCAATATGTCTATGTGTTGTTTGATTATATCTTGTTCTTGTCTTTTATTTAACATGCTAGGCTAGATTTATCTTGTGTTTGCTTAGATCTAATGAAACCTAACTATTGATTATTGGTTGTTGGTGTGTTATTAATTGTATTGGATGATTGTTTATTGATGTTAGGCTTAAGAAAACTGGCTAACCTCCTATACGGTAACTTGCTTGAATGTCTTAAGAAACATGAACCAATGCGTACTAAGGTTATTATGGTTGTATTTAATTCTTGAGCGAATTCTAGTGATCCCATGTTAGGAGCTTCTTAGCCGGCTCGACATAGGAGTGAAGTAGGAGCTTATAGAGTTGGGGATGTACGTACGCCACCCCACGATTGGTATTAAGGAATACACCCGTCATCTACGCAATTAATACACACTAATCAACCGGTAAAAGATAGTTAGGGAGTAAGGAAATCTAAGTAAACACATTTCTCTCCATATAAGTTCCACAACCTTTTTATTTTTAGTTATTTTATTTTATTTGCAATTGTAGTTATTTGGGTTAGTTGACTAGCAACTAATTCCGCCCACTCCTTCAAACCCGAGATTTTACTTGCTTTTATAAAAATATAAAAAATACAAAAAGAATCTTCCCTCACCCTTAGACCTATTAGAGTAGTCTTTCAATCCTAACGACACTATTCCCCTAGAGAACGATCAATCCCCCGGTACTTGCCACTACACTATACTACATCGGTCAGGTACACTGCCTGGTGGGGATTGCAAGCCTCTTGAGATCCCTCGAGAGGTAAAACCTGTTGTAAGGTCGCAAAACCACGCATCAAGTTTTTGGCGCCGCTGCCGGGAATAGTTAATGCTTAGTTTGAAATTTTATTTTTATTAGGTCTACTCATTAGATTCCTATCTAGTAAGATTTTTATTTTCTTTTTATTAGCTTTCTCATAGTCTATCTATTTTTCTTTGTGTGTTTGTTCGTAATTTCCATTGACTCTTCCGTTCACCATTATGGAGAACGCGAATCCACCATACCACCGACCACAAAAGCCATTCTACCCTAATGACATCTTGATGTTCAAACAATATCGAGATGAACCCATATATGATGCATGGACTCGTTTTAAATTTTACTCCGAATAGTCCCTCATCATAGTTTCGCTTTAGCATCCCTAACCCAAACCTTTTACTATCGTGTCGACCGATGTGACCAAATGTGCATTGAGGATTTTGCCAATGGGGACTTGGGAATTAAATGCTGAAGAAGCATGGATGCCATAGAAGATTGTGCCCAATATTATTATAGAGTAGACAACCCAACAAACGTTAGTACAAGTCAATTGACCACAAATTTCAAGGATCATGAAACAAGTTTGTTTGGGGATGAGGGTAGAGTTGAGCCACCTAGCTGCATGTCATGGTTAGGCACTACCATAATATGATAAACACATAGGTGACTTTGATGTGATGGAGGATTTAGCCGAACATGATCACATTGATCAAAAAGACCTAGGTTTATGATCGATGACGATGAATCTCAAGAAACACATGATGAATCTTTTAGGCAATTGAATACAGCAGTCAGAATATTGAGGATGATCCTTATGATTCGACATAGAAGTTGAGTGCCTAGAGAAGCACTTGAGATACTTGGAAAATGTTAGGATTAGATCCTACTAAAACACATGATGAGGATATAGGTGATCTTGACATAAGGAATGATGAGGTAAGTAACATAAGCCCACCAAGTACCCCACAAGTCTACCATCATTTGAGGCTACACACACCCGTGACTTACACGAAGAAGTAGAGAGACTATAGGAACCCCAATAGAGGTAGAGCCTTGGACCAAACACAACTAGAAGAAATAGGTTTGAATGCTTTTAGTGATCACAACTTTCTTTTAGTCCTATGGAAGTTCCTAGTTTTGGATGAACCGGAAGCCTCAACCAAAACCGTTACTAATCTTCCATCCTTGATGTGAATTTAGAATTGAAAAAGGTCCCGATCCACCATCAAACCATATAGTCCGGTAGTGTTACGCTGAAGGTATAGACTCCAAGCTTGTAGAGGAAGCTAATATAGGAGTGAACATGACTTACATACTTACATCACCCATTCATGATGATCACAAGAACATTATGGGTTTAAAACCGGGTTTATTAGGTCAAGATGGATTCCCAACTAGGAATTTCTCGAAGTTGATAGAAGATAAATCCCTTTTTAGGGGAAACTTTAATTCACCATTGACCAAAGTGAACTAGGTATAGGTTATGATGAAAGAAGCACACCCCTTTGAGTATATAATTCATCACCACTCTTTCTTACGCGGCATACTTCACCAAGATGGTGTGTACGCTACTATCACCCGCACTTAACCTAAGTGAAGGGAAAACCTCCCTATTTCCGTTAATAAGGGTAGAGTCAGGCTCGTGACTCGAACAAAAACAAGCGCTTCTTGGGAGGCAACCCAAGCTTTATTTGCTTTGTGTGTTTATTTGTTTGTTTGTTTGATTTTATTTGCTTCCGTATGTATGTTTAATTTTTATTTTTATTGATTCATGTTTCAAACTAAATTGTGAAAATGCTTTATTTGTTTTTAACTTCGTCTTAACTACATATAAAGGTATTTTGCAAAAGATAAGGGTAAGGGAAATCCAAAACGGTTTATTAGAACAATTGAACATGAATCATAACAATATTAAATTAACATACATATTAGTAATTGTTTGATCAAATGCTTGTATCGAGTCATAATGATATTTTGCAGGATTTCCAGGAAATAAGGTTTGAGTTTTTCCAGAAATTTTCCGGAAACTTAACATGAAAAATCTGTCAGATCACTTCTGACGGCGTCAGACCCCAGTCTGACGGGGTCAGGAAAGTTTTCTGGAATATTTTTTTGAAAGTTTTGTTTTTCTTCCGGAATCAAAAATGCTTTATTAAATCTCTAACATAAAAACTCCAGGAATCTGCAAAATATCATTCCACAAGCATTATATCCTTATACAGATTTATCCCGCCGATGTTATGCAGGTTTTTGTGTTTGTTTTCTTAGGTTTAACATGTTATTTTGGACAAGGAGATGTATGTGGAATCTAGCTTTTGGCGCTGCTTTAATCTTGAAGCTTCAACATTACCTTGGAAGAAGATCTAACCATGTTACCTCTTTATCCACCGAGCGAATCAGGGGAGTATTTGATTTCATTCTTTTACCTTATTACTTTTACATCTTGTTATTTGAACATTGGGGACAATGTTCATCTTAAGTGTAAGGGGGGGGGGGGGTAAAGTACGATACCTTAGAGAATGCTATTACGCTTGATTTTTCGTTTGTTAAATGTAAATGTGTAACAAAACTGAGAGAAATACATGTTAAGGCAATTTTAGTGCCAAATTTAAAATTTTTTACAACATATAGGAGTGAAACTTTGGTCTTAATGAGCGTCTCACGGATAGGAGTTATATGACTAGCACAAAACCGTACCACTAAAAAATTTTCCACCCCCAAATATGTGAGGTTCGCCCCTAGAATTGGTAGGAAAAGCATTTATGCTATGATGTGTGTACCGGTAGCACTTAGATTCTAGAACTTGCGTTAGGACCATTCCGAGGCCACAAGTGAGACTACATTCGTGTAGTTAGATTTACTACATGATAAGAGGCATTAGGATTAACCCATTGTTTTACACCTGTGTTTTTGTTATAATTACATTGGCTACATTGGTCAAGTAATTCTCCCATAACCTTTGCGTTGTACTCATTTTTAGTACACGATACCCCAAGTACACCCCTTAGAGCCTATCTTTTCGTTTCTAACTTTAAGCATTTTACTTAAAGTAAGAATTTGTTTACACCCCACTTAAATGTACACCCAAATCGCCTTAGCCTACCTTGTATGCACTCATTTTTAGTGCATTATTTGGCAACATTTGTTTAAACCCCAAGTTAATTATCTAATTGATTACATGGTTGCTAAGTCGAGTCATATCCTTGTACATATTGTTTTGGGACGATTGGGACTCATGGGTAAAGTACTAGTGTAATGGAGTAATGGGGAAGAACAACATTATTACCCCCATATGTGCTAAATATTTTAAAAGTACTCAAAGTTTTTTCGATTATCTTAATTCGAGTCATTAGAATAGTTAATTGTAAAGTTATGTAAAAGTTCAAGTGTAAGGGGGATACAACCCCCCTACGATGTATTATTTTGGATGGTAGGGCAAGAGTGTATGCAAAAAAAAAAAAAAAAAAAAAAAAAGAGTAAAAAAATAAATAAAAAAACATACGGACTACCATCCCTTTCATTTTATGTTTATTTTGTCTTTTTGTTATTTTTTTTCATTAGCTTAAGTCGAGTCTAGTCTTGGCTTAGCAACGCCATATTGTACATGTAATTAATCAAGATCTTTAACTCGCCACCAGTAAAATATCCTTTATCCAACAAAACCGTGTTTATCATATCCCTACACCTAACGTTATAACCCGTTTAAAAGCCCTCTTTGATAGTTTATCTTAGGTGCTTACGCCTAGTGGAGGAGGTTTTTGATCCTTTCCCAAGCCTATGGTAATCTATTTGCTATGACAGGTAGTGAGAGATATTATTCATTTTCATTTATGAGATATACTTTTATGACACCTGAGAGATGTAAGTATCTAAACACTACTTGTGAGGTGCTAGTCTGTAATCTCCGTGCTTATTATGATTAAAGTGGAACGACTATTTGTTGTAATTACTTTTATATTAGCGTTAAATGACCCCCAACTTGTATTTTGATTAGAATAAAAGCGCATTTGCTCGAGGACAAAGCAAATCTCAAGTGTAAGGGTATTTGATGAAGCGAAAAGTGTACCGCTTTTAGGGGGTCATTTAAGCCCTAAATCGTATTTATTTGATCAAATATTGCCCTAAATCGTTCCTTTTGTCATTTTAGGTACTTTGGAGAAGAAATCTGGAAAAGGAAGCATTTTGGACGTTTTTGGAGCATAAAAGTGAAGAAAACGACAAAGTCTCAAAATCGACTGGAAAAGTACCTGTGACGGCGTCAAGCACCATTGTGACGCTGTCAACCCCTGATCGCCAGAGAGGATTTTGGATGATTAAAAGGGGAAGGCGTCAAGATGACCATCAAGAAACCCTAACCGCGGCGAGGTGACAGCGTCAGCTCTATAACGTGACGCCGTCAGATCTGATTTTCTATATATATTCTCATAATTTTTAGTCATTAGTGTGCAACTTTGTGAGGAGAAACCCTAAGACGATTTTTCGCACTTTTAAGGGTTTTATACCCTTGGATCTCCCATGTTCAATTGAAGATAAGTAATCAATTAATCATTCAATATGTCTATTTGTTGTTTGATTTTATCTTGTTCTTGTCTTTTATTTAACATGCTAGGCTAGATTTATCTTTTGTTTGCTTAGATCTAATGAAACCTAACTATTGATTATTGGTTGTTGGTGTGTTATTAATTGTATTGGATGATTGTTTATCGATGTTAGGCTTAAGAAAACTGGCTAACCTCCTATACGGTAACTTGCTTGAACGTCTTAAGAAACATGAACCAATGCGTACTAAGTTTATTATGGTTGTATTTAATGCATGAGCGAATTCTAGTGATCCCATGTTAGGAGCTTCTTAGCCGGCTCGACATAGGAGTGAAGTAGGAGCTTATAGAGTTGGGGAAGTACGTACGCCACCCCACGATTGGTAATAAGGAATACACCCGTCATCCACGCAATTAATACACACTAATCAACCGGTAAAAGATAGTTAGGGAGTAAGGAAATCTAAGTAAACACATTTCTCTCCATATAAGTTCCACAACCTTTCTATTTTCAGTTATTTTATTTTATTTGCAATTGTAGTTATTTGGGTTAGTTGACTAGCAACTAATTCCGCCCACTCCTTCAAACCCGAGATTTTACTTGCTTTTATAAAAAATATAAAAAATACAAAAAGAATCTTCCCTCACCCTTAGACCTATTAGAGTAGTCTTTCAATCCTAACGACACTATTCCCCTAGAGAACGATCAATCCCCCGGTACTTGCCACTACACTATACTACATCGGTCAGGTACACTGCCTGGTGGGGATTGCAAGCCTCTTGAGATCCCTCGAAAGGTAAAACCTGTTGTAAGGTCGCAAAACCACGCATCACATAACATCCAAAAGGTCTAAGAAATCCTATTGCAGGAGTTCTACCTCTAAAAAGTTCATATGATGTGTTATTGTGAGGCTGTACAACTAAAACTCTATATTGATCATAGCAAGCAGTGTTGACTGCTTCAGCCAAAAAAGTTATAGGTAACTTAGAGTCAGCTAACATAGTTCTAGCAGCTTCTATTAGTGTTCTATTCTTTCTCTCAACAACACCATTCTGTTGTGGAGTTCTAGCAACACTAAATTCTCTCCTAATACCTTTTTCTTTGCAGAAATCATCCATAACTCTATTCTTAAACTCTGTCCCATTATCACATCTAATGACTTTCACTTTCTTGTCTACTTGGTTTTCTATCTGTGTAATGAATGTCTTAAGGATGCTAGGTGTCTCATCCTTAGTAGCTAAAAAGAAAACCCATGTAAATCTACTATAGTCATCAGATATAACAAGACAATATCTCTTATGTATTATACTACTTACTGAAACAGGTCCAAATAAGTCCATATGAAGCATAAACAATGATTGATTGATAGAGTTAAAAATCTTGGGCTTACAAGTGGCTTTGTGTTGTTTGCCTTTAAGACAAGCAATGCATGTTTGATCATTTTCAAATCTTTTATGAGGTAAACCTCTTACCAAACCATTCTTAACAATTTTATTTATGGTTTTGAAAATAATATGACCAAGCCTTCTATGCCATTTCATTGATTCATCCAATGGGGCCTTTGCAACAAGACAAGTTAAATCCTTTTTGGGAACAATGTTCTTCATGTCAACACTGTACATATTGCCCTTTCTAGGAATTTTAAGAAGTACTTGACTTTCATCAGGCATCTTAAAATCAGGAGAAATTACAAGACATTTAGTGTCATAGAAAAGAACTTTGTTCTTTTTATCACACATTTGTGAGACACTAAAAAGATTATAATTTAGCTCTTGTACATAGTACACATCTTCAAAATCTAAATTTCCAGTTTTAATTGTACCTTTACAGGAAATTTTGCCACCAACACCTCCTCCAAAGGTAACATAGCCACCATCTAATGTTTGAAAATCAGAAAGATAGGACTTGAAAATCATAAAGATAGGACTTGTACATAGTACACGATCTGAGTATCCTTGATCCTCTTGTTTATTAATTGAATGTTCCTGCACAGTAATAAGGAGTATTAGTTTCCTTTGGGGACCCAAGCCATTACTGACTTGGATCTGCCACTTGCATCAATGTAATTTAATCTCTTAAGAACAGTTGATGCAACATTGGATTTAAGAATCCAACATGCTGAGGCCTTAACAGCATTTGCCCTATTTCCCTTAGCAACAGTATTAACTACTTGCCTAGCAGAATTAACTGCTTGTTTTGTAGTTGAACCCTTAATTTTCCAAACTTGTTTTTGGACTACTGCCTTTGAATGAATGGGCCTTTGAACAACTTTTGGTTCATGTTTGTAAAATGTGTTTGCACCCTTAGCTGTTGATTTTTTGTAAACAGTCATATATGGTCTACCAGAATTAACTTGTTTGAAGCCAGACTTAACTGAAACTGTTTTAGGTTTAGTTCTGTTAACATTACACCTAGAGTGAAAGTGAGGTGTAGGTGTTTGCCTTTTGTAGTTCACTCTATTGTTTTCATACCCAGATACCCATTTGTTGCAGAAAGCTGCAAGATGGTCAAAACTACCACATGTATAACAAGCTTTGTTGTAAAAAGCAAAGTCATCACCTAATTGGTTAGACTTGAGGTTATTCCAATTTCTTTGGTTACCTCTGGGCTTGCTAGTGGATCTATATTATTCACAATATTTAATTGGTTGCCTAACATGTTTAATGTTTGATTTAGGCCTAACATTATCCCTTTTGACCACATTAGGAACCTTTGTTCCTGCTTTCTTAACTTTTTCAAGTTTAGACATAACCTGTTCATCTTCATCACTATCAGTTGTACAATCCTCAACAACTATAGCATCTGATTTCCTAACAAAGGACACCTTATCCTTAGAAAGTGAAGTTTTACATAAACTCTCACTTACTTTCTCTACCTTAGGGCTCTCAGTAGACTTAGAACCATATTTCATTATAGATTCTTGAAACTCAGCAAATCCTGTGTGTGCTAGGTCAATACCTGGAGGTGAAGGAATACCTCTGTATGGTGGAGGAACAGATTTGTATCCTAAACCAGACTTAGCTTTATTGATTACTTGATTTCCCAAATCTTATTAATTCCCTCTGAGGCATAAGCTAAAGCATATACTGTTATCTTAACATTTTCAGTTTTATTTTTATCTTTAGCTAATGATTCAGTTTACCTAGAAATTATTTCATCTCTGAACTCTATGCCTCTTTTTAGAGCATTCATGTTATCAGTAAACTTAGATTCATTTCCTTGAAAATGTAAAAGTTGTTTTTCAAGAACAGCTATTCCTCTTTTATGATTGCCTAAATTAGCTAATGCATCATATAACTGTTCTATTTGATCATCAAATCTCTTTTTAAGATCTTCATAAGCTTTAAGAGCATAGCATGATTCAGTACATTTAAATATGGAATTTACCTCTGAATCATAAAAGGCCATTAGAGCAGTCTCAGTGGCCACCAGTGCAGCATTTGTTGGTGTTTCCTCGTCATCAGCCATGAAGCTCCAATCATATTTAACCCCATCTATGGCTAGCATAGCCCTTGGCTCTTCCACTGTGACTTCCTTCTTCTTCTCTTGCCTATACCATGTGCTCCTATTATCCTGTTTCCTTGGGTTTCTACATTCTTTAGCAAAGTGTCCTAACCTGTGACAGTTGAAACACTCTACTTTCTTCTTATCAAACCTGGCAGTTTCATTACCATCAATGGTAATCTGCTTACCAGTTCTCTGCCAGAACTTCTTAGCCCTCATGCTATGTAAAGCAACCTGCCATTTGATGTCCATCTCTTAAAAATCATTATCATCCAACTAATCAAGATCTTCATGAGTTAGAGGAGAACCACTAGTTTGACTAGACATGAATACATAGAATGCTGGATCTCCAAGTCCAACATCATTCTTTTGTGAACTAGTAGAAGGACCACCATAGATATTATTAGAAACACCTTCATCTTCATCTACCTCTTCTGACTTACTAGTACTAGGAGATGACAAGAGTGCCACATTCCCAGAACTAGTACTATAGATTCCAGACTTCTTTAGACTTTGTTTAACAATTTTGTAGTTGTTGTATCAATCATTGAGTTTCATGGTTTCCATGTCTGGCTTGCTCATCCAGACAACCACATGAGTATGGAACTCATCAGGTAGGCTTCTCAAAAACTTCATGTTGAGATCTTCCTTAGCTATCTCAACACTCAACACAGATAACTGACTGACAAGCTTATGTAATCTAGAGAACAGCTTATCAAGTGATTCATTGCTATTTGAACTGAAGTTTTCAAATTGTTGTTTCAGCAATGTCTTCTGTGTTTTCTTGGTAGTTTCATTACCACCAAACCATGCACAAATCTCTTCAAAAAGAGTTTTTGCATCAGGATACTTGCTAAAGGATAGCATTTGTTCACCAGGAATGGTCATAAGCAAAAAATTTCTTGCTTTTTGATCATTTCTCTTCTGTATCCTTTCATCACTGTTAGTTGGTCCAGTATTTCTTCTCCTTTCAGTTTTGCCTTCAACAATAACATCTGTATAACCTAGTGTAAAAGAATCACCATACAAAATGATATCCCAAAGAGCATAATCTTGAACCATAAAATATTGCTCAATTCTCAACCTCCACAACTCAAACTCATTCTGTTTGATCATGGGCAACTTTGCAGCAACATTTGTAGCAGTATCTTGAACATCCATTTCTTAAGCTTCTTCTTCTAAATCAACTATATCAGCCTTTCTCTAATAGCAATTGTGAGGAATCGATACACTGTTAAGGTGACTAAGTATGCGGAATCTACTTAATCACACTTAGAAGCTTATTTGTATTATGGAAATGGAAAGTAATGCTTTTGTAACGAACAATGAACATGCAATGTTAACACCAAACGATTCAATATTATTAAGATAATAATACGAGTGATCTTTTCTTATCACTAGGGTTACAACCTTGAACCTTATGTTTCTATATCTTGTTATATTGTTTGTGTTTGTTCTTGAGAGATATTAATTAAGCACACTTATTTTTACACACTTATAAAGTTAGTCAAAGATCTTTCTTTTATAGTTCAAGAAAGATCTTTACAATAATGTTAAGTCTTGTCGAACAACTTGCTAGCTTATCTTATGTGTGTCAGTAACTAAGATACAACATGTATCTATGTTTTCAACTACTTCTGTGAATATAAGATAAGGACTGAGCACATGGGGTAAGATATTATCTACCGTGTATAATTGACTTTAGTCAACCAGACTTAACGATAGAAGAGCAGACTTAATTCTGTATTCACCAAAATTAACACTAGCAGACTTAATCTTCAACGACCAGACTTAACCAGGTAGCAGACTTAACCAGGATTAACACTAGCAGCCTTAACCACCAGACTAAATCACTTAGAGAATTTCCCGATGCTTAATCTTCAGAATATTTAATTCCCAACACTCAATATGAATCAATGTTCAGTAACCATGTAAACTGACAATAAATGGCTTACACATTCGAGGTAAAACGCAGTTTTGCAAGTATATAGTAACTCATATGAAGTTAATAGAGCGCTATACACAATATTAATAGTAAAAGTCGTTCTCACTTTCATTCACACATTTGCACAAACACATGTTGCGTAGAAATTTAATCTCTCTCGTATTAATGTTCATCTCTTGCAGCTCCTCTTCCTCATCTGCAATACCTTTTATGTTTTTCATTTCATATTTGTTACAGCAACAAACTGCATTAGTAGCTCCTTTCATATCTTCCTTGGTTTCCTTCTCCTCTCGTTCCTATCGAACTTCAGATTCATGATAATCAGTTTGCAAGTGATGCCGACAAACTGCGCAAGAATTATGCGCATTTTGCATGCAATTATACGTAAAAACAACCCA
This sequence comes from Artemisia tridentata subsp. tridentata, assembly GCA_021014915.2. Taxonomy (NCBI): domain Eukaryota; kingdom Viridiplantae; phylum Streptophyta; class Magnoliopsida; order Asterales; family Asteraceae; genus Artemisia; species Artemisia tridentata. Next base: position 218,308,370 of record CP139502.1, on the reverse strand, counting down.
TTTAAACACATGGTTTTCCTATAGGTATCCAATTATTTAACCCAGAACATATAATAGCAAAACCAAATAGAGTCGTTAATAAATAATGGTGCAAATGGTTTAAGTTAGGATTATACTGAAAATTTCTATCAAAACCTTCACTTTTTGGTCTTATTGCATTATTCTTTTTCAAAATAACAAATTCAAATGGTATGTCCTTATTTATAGACATATCAGATAAATAAGCAATCCCAAACGCTCTCTTAAGAAAACTTTGGAACAAACCAAAGGTTTTGCAGTTGTTATTCTGTTTCATTTGTATGTATATGATACTTTTGCAAATTGACTCAACAGGTTTGTCCCATTTATAAGATTACAGACTGATGGAAAACAACAAAGTGATAAGCTTAATCATCGAGATAATATAAATTATAAATCAATAACTTTTTGCTGAATAAGGGAAATGAATTATACCTGTAAACCATTTGTTTCATTACTTGAATCAGCACTAACTTGTTAAAAAAGCGTGCATCTAGCCAGCAAAACTTGCTTCCATAGTTTATAACTCTAAAACCATAACAAACACGTAGACATTGCAACTTACTTAATACGTGGACGGAGATTTATGAACACCATCCACAAACAATGAAACAATTGAAAACCCTTGCACCTCATATCTCTCAGCCAACTCACTCTCCTCTTGAGCATCAATTTTAACAGCCACCGGCTTCTCCTCCTTCCCCTTCAAATCTTCTCCCTTCATTTTCAGCTCACTTGCAGTTGCAACAGCATACTCGAGTGCCAATTCCCTTACAATACCCACACCATGGCGTATACTTTTTCACTCACAATCTCCACTTCTAGAATGAAGTGTGAGTCTACTTGTCGCTTGAGCACACAATATTTAAAGATCATTTTCTAAGCTGATCTCATTTGTCAAAGAATAATGGGACAACCAAGTTATACTCCAATCTGATATCAACATAAAAAGAATAATGGCACAACCGAGTCTAGTTTAGTTTAAATGTAGTTGCTTAATCCATTTGGCATGTTAGAAATAAACCGCAAAACCCCATGTAAGTGCTATTGTATATGGGAATTATTAATGTTCATCCTACTATACGTTACTTAAAATCCTTATAAGAGATAGCGAGGGTAAGTACCTGTGATTTCTAACCTCCGAAGCATGTCCTGTAATAAGTTGGCCCGCCATGATACGACTGATCTCAGATCTATCGTATTCGCTGAAACGCATCACAGCATGTAGGTGTATCTTTTATAAATCCATTTTATTGGTCATTTTGCAAGCTGTATCTTCCATCTCGTGTATCTCGACTCATAGGATGCTTTAATCCAATATTAGCAACAGTGGTCTCTGAAATCCGCTTCACTTCTTTTTGTTTAACTGTAGTGCAGACGGGTTGCAGGAAGTTAGTACACGTTAAAATTAATATCTGATTGCAAAGATACGTATCAGTGATGTTAATTGTGGTTACAGAATGGGTCACCCTTATTCTTTTGAGGGCGCAACAACTATTACAGCATACATTTCCGAACACTCACCATTTGGTGGATGGATCTCATAACTTAACCGCCATTTGTGAACCTTTTCTTTTCCATATTTATCTATAGTGTCTTGATTATTTAGATCTTGTAGTTCCCAATACCTTAAGAAAAAAGAAAAAGAAAAAACGCATAATAAAGGCAAACAACGTAAATAAAATAAAAATGGCTCATAAAACAATTGAAATAAGTATGTGCGGGTCATACTGGTTACATCATGGGTCAAAATTGTTTGAAAATTGGACAATCAAAATGAGTGGTGATCTTCTATACATTGCCACAAAAAACAGCAAGCGGAGATGATTTATGCACTATCTAATAAGAATCGCTTATATTCCAATAGTTCATTTTTTGTGACATATAGTAATCGATAGAAACAGAAATTTGAAGCACATTCAATACATATGGATCGATTAGGGAATCAAGCGAGAAAAAATTTCTTGAAAGAAAGCTATACGTAGCGTCAGTACATTCCAACCATCCTTAAATAGACAATGAACAAACCCACAACACAAAGCAAATAAAACAAAATTTACCCCATACTTATTTCTGCATATGGGCATAAAAGCGTATGGCCTGTTTTATATTTTTACGAGAAACAAATAAAAACATAATGCATATTCGAGATCAGAACTATGGCAAACAGAAACTTGTTATCTCAGCAGGAAAAAAGTTAATCTACAGGTATGGGGTACAAATGGTAGCTCTTGATAGTGCTGAACCATTTGTACCAATTTTTTGCTACAAATTTACCTGCACCTCTAACATGTTTTTACACCCGAAAAATCACTACACCCAAAAGGCCAAATTACACCTGCACAAAAAAAAATATATATATATAGAAAAAAAAAGTAGTCAACAGTTGTGAGAAGCGGACAATGATATTACTCTGAATTAGTAGATTTGCAATTGCATTTAACTGCCTATTTGCTCATTGGACTTTGATGCACCATTAAAAACTAAAGCATGTTATCAAAATTACCTTGCCCACTTCCTGGTTAGTGCATCAAAATCCCAAACACTACAAAACCGCCTATCTGTAGCACCAAAACACAGTAAGCATAAAAATAGTTTCAATAGGCAATCTCAAAGACTTACATGAGCAAAAAGATAAAGTTAATGTATTATCAAAATAAGATAATCACTAACCTCTTTGTGTCTAGCAATCTCTTCATCGTCAAAAGATGAAGCTGCTCGTTTACTGTTCTCATGATCTCCTCTTGGAATTCCTGCTCCACCTGTTCAAAAGTCAGTTCAGAAGGGCGCTTTCCTCATATCCGATAGTTCGACTGTACTTTAAACAGAATAAGCAATCCCAAACACCCTCTTAATAGTCAAATACTCAAATTCATAAAGACAACAACATACAAAGCTAATCACGAGTCTAGTGTCTGGGAGCGTACCAGCAATACATATCAAAAGGTTCTAAGGTGTGCTGCTTATTATGAATTACATTCATGATATCAAGCCTTCAAGTATAGGCTCAGATAGGGTAGCAATTAAAAAAAAAATGGATGTACTCAATATGGCTACAACCCCAATAGGCTTCCTTGCCAAGATACGGCCAATCTCAACCTTTAACCGGACCTGTTCAAACTTATCACAGCCTCAAGATACTACGCATTATACATTTATCAGGCAAACAACGGCATATCCAAAGTATACACAATCCAAACTGTAGGCACATCTAAAGTGCGCACAAACCAATTCAATAAACCCCATCATGGCTGCAAGCTTAGGAAGCTAGCCCCGCCACGATGCAAACGATCTCATGTTTTATCAAATCCACCCAGCCATTCATCCGGCCTTTTCACGGTACATAAACTTATTGTTTCTAAAACTTAGAAACCATAAAACTGATACAATATATCATTAGCCACAAATTTGTGAATGGAAAATGGTCAAAAAGGCCCGAATTCCGCCATGGCTGCAAAGAAGCTCGGTTGCATAATAGCAAGTAAGCTATCACGCCATCCGATCCTTAACCTGCGAAGTTACGATTCAAACCTCCAATGACCAATATCATTTGACTCAGAAAAAAGCAATTAATCATCATAGGCCATTAGTATGTTCGAGTGAAACAAACCGGCCATGGCCGTAAATCCAATAATTCGCCACGCCAAGATGCGGATTACCTCAACTGTAACTTTCCTTAGAAGCGCATCCACCATGCATCCCATCATGCGAAACGATACCTACACCAAATAAGCCTCATAAATAAGCTGAGGCAAATAATGACAATAATCAAACAATCACACACGTAAAAAAAATAATCAAACAACCCCTAACATTAGGGTTTAGGGTTTAGGGTGTAGGGTTTAGGGTTTAGGATTTAGAGTTTAGAGTTTAGGGTTTAGTAAGAGTACTTGTAAAGAGAAAATTAGAACATTCCATAAACCTTTGTGAAAGGCTCCAGCCAATCCAATATTATAAATAATAGTAGCTTTCAAATTCAAAATGCTTTTTTAAAGGAATAAGCAATAGTCAAAAGAGAGAATAAAGCTAACCTTCTTATCCCAATTGAACATAAGTTGACTCTCTTATTTTCATACATCACAGCTAATAATCAATGAACATTAACAAATACAATAAAAATAAAGCTAACCTTCTTATCCTTGATCTCGCTAGACACCTAGACTATAACCATGTCTTAACCTCATCTTTGTACCTTTGAAGCTTCTTAATCTCCTTCTTCAAATCAGCCTTGTATACCTCCCCATGCCTCATGCAACTCTGTCTCCCTTGCTACTGGCCTAGCCAACACTCTGTTTTGCTATCTAGTACATCCACATCACGTCTCCTACCTTCTCCTGAAAAATAGCATAAAATTCAGTGAGGTAATACTTTCAACAACCGAACATCTTATTTGTCTTCTTTTTTCTATCACGATGACAACTTCAAAGTTATCTTGAATTTCAAGTTAAATATAGAATATAATAGATGCGCAGAAACCGATTCTGCAGTCGATTTATAGAATGTGATATTTTGTTACATACACTATCAAGGAAGGTTACGCCAAACAACATCTTAAACAAATTCTTTTCAAACTCCAAACAGCCCAAGAAAGGTGCTTCAAACAATATGGCCATGAACCCCAAAAGAATGGATCTTTTATAAGCTTAAAGATACGAAAGTTATCAATAAAAATTCAGCCTTAAAGCAACCCAACTAAAACCCGTAATTCCAAAAACCCACAAAATTAAACAAAAACACACAAAAACCCCTTAATTACCAAAAAATTACAACCAACAATTTACCACACCTCAATTTCAATACCCAAATTTTGATTTAACCAAAGTCTAAATAAATAAATAAATAAATAAAATAAAATGAGTATATCTGATTGATATTTTTAAGTAATTTTGAAACATGGAAACGAAAACAGAAAGAAACTTATACCTTGCTCATTTTATTCACTACATAATCGAGGGCATCATTCTTGTCAGCATTTGTTTCATCAAAGACGGTCTGCAAAATCCCAAGTAGGTATTTAAATAACCACACAAAGATAAGTAACACGCGCATTTGATACACAAAATTATTAAATCTGAACCACGGAATTGACTTTCTCACATAAAAGCTTCATTAGCAATATACTGAAATTAAAGAAAATTATACATTCCCCAACATATTAACCACTTCATTGACGTCTTCATCCGACTGGGAATCAATCTCTTCGTCGTCAACCTAAAAAAAAGTAAGTGCTTAATGAAGTGCACAAATCAAAAGCATAAAATGAAACCGTTTAAAGAGATTCGTTTACCATATTGAAACCAATTAGCATGATCCTTCTTCTCCATCTAGATGTGTGGATCTGTTGCAAGCTTTACTTTAGATCTTTAATCTTGAATTTAAAAAAACGAAAAATAGATTTAGGTACAATAAGTTAGCTGAAGATATTCAAGATGGTTTTGATCTTCGATTAATGGGGGGTTTTGCATATCATGTTTATGGATGCACAAACATGGATTTGAGAGGGAAGACAGAGAGAGCAGAGAGAGGTGTGCTAATGAGACAGACTAAGAAAGATCCAAAATACCTATATCTGTGAGTGAGTGTATGAAGCAAGTGTGGGGGTAGCAATTTACTATTCCTAATCCTGTTCACCCCCTCACAGTCCACTGTAGTTGCACCTCAAAAGTTTGGGAGTAGTAATTTTGGGGTACCAAGCCCCCTAATGTAAGTTATATGAAAGTGTGGTAGTAGTAATTTGGCTAACTTAGCCCAATGAATGTTATGTAGATATAATTTAAAAGTAAAGTCTAAAAATGCGAAAAATGTAATACCGGATAATGTAAAAGTCTAAAACTTATAAAAGTATTATAAGTTGTCAAAATAAATAATTATAGTATTTTTTTTAAATGTGACACGAGCATATTAGGATGTTTAAACAACGTTAAACTAAAAAAGTAGGTCTTAGACACGTTCGTTGACACAGGTTCCTAATAAAATTGACATAAACTATAAAAATGACCCGGCAAGTATAGAACTAATTTATCAACATAAAAAATAGATCAAAAATGACAATTGTTTATCGGGCACTAACCCGAAATTGACGGTTGTTAGATTATCCCCCCGTTAAGGGAACTCAGTCCCTGAATTCAGTTCGTACGTTCTACGGCGTATGTTCTCATGGCTAGATTTGATGGGGGAAACTTTCCCATCCTTGAGCAAAGTCCACAAAACCTGTTGGATCATGTTTTGGATGATATTGTGATTCGGGAGGTCGGGTATGATGGAAATACATCAAAGCCATAGTCAGAGAGAGAGTAGAGAGAGAAAGAAAACCTGGTGTTTTTATTATTAAAATAAAAATGAAAGTTACACACACAAGTCTCACCCCTCCATGGAAGTATGAAGGGGTATTTTTTATAGTCAAACATACGCACCACTTTACAATATTGACGCTTTTAGTACCTACGTATGTGGCTTACATGATAACTAATGTAATCCCGTAAATGTCGTTCCATTTACATGTTAGGAGCATTCCCAACAATCTTCCCCCAATGGGACGATATAAGAGATTACTTACACCATTTCCTACTAGTACAAAAATAAGTAAAATAAAGTCTTCATAAGCTCTTCAAATGCTGAGGATGACCGCAGTTTACGCTCTTTGTCTTCATCTTGTACCTCGGCTTGAGAACTTTTCTTCACTTGTAGACAGATTATGTAATATGCATGAACTGGATTAACTTCCCGCCAATTCATGTTGCATGTCTTTAGCGGCTTCTTCGTACGCTTCTTTTTGGCGAAGTTTCTGAATCAGCTTGCCCCCAAACAAACAACTGTCTTCAGCAGATTCGAAACTTTGATGTAGTTAACATGTCTTCTAACTTTTAAAGTTTTAAGTACGCAGCGGAATTTGTAGATAACATCATAAACCACACCAAGCAAATCTGACTAGTCACTCAATAACAATTATACTCAATGCGGAAACTCCGTTAGGGGGTAACATGCAAGAAATCAACAAGATCTTCGCACATATGCAGATGCTTCACACCAAACAAACCACGAAAGATGAAATAATACTTCTTCCCCCTGATTGTTGCGGTCTATTGGAATAATAATCACCTGTGTATATACGAATACTCGATAATATGACCGTGTGTGAAGCATCATAATGCGGTTAAAACATCACATATAGGTAACTTCACACAAAACAACCTGTGAAAGTTGAAATGATTACACCAAAATCACAAAACTGAACCACTGATCATCTCTGCGGACGTCTCTCCGGTAGTAATAAAATAGTAAGTTCAATCACGTGAGTCTGTTATGCGTCCCCGATGTGCACATTTCTTCCCCTCTAATTGCAGATACTTGTGGAAAAAGAGTATTTTCGCAAAGAAGTCAAAGAAAGACGAATAACATCCTCTCTCTCTTCCCCCACGATTTCTTCACGGAATCGGAAGCATACACACTATGTTTATGATGGAAACGGAGGCAGCGTAACCTTGTATGTCCAATTGGTAGAATATATGTGAAGTACCATAAATAGCCGGTGAGAATCAACTGCTGATAAAATCTATACTCTTTGATACTCCTCTCATCTAACTCTTTACCGGCCCTATTATCATTCTGACAGCTTTTTGTAGTGACTACTGATGGAGAAAACCTGTTATGACGAACTTGAGACTGAAGTAAAATAACCCGAACTTGTGACTTAAACTTGCACTATTGCCTGACTAAGAACCAATATTGAGAATTTCAATAAAGGTAGAATCATATACCCATCCAACCATCCTTAATTGTATATGAACATCTCTTGAATTATCCACAGCTTTTTGTGACACTTGAGCACTACAACTTAACTCCTTTAATGTGATGGCTGTACACTGTGAGCATAACAATGTAACTCCTTACATCAGGTATAACTAGACAAATCAAGTCTTAATCATTGCATCCAACCAACCCCAATATCTTTAGATACTAAGTACACGCTCCCGTGAAATCCCACTTCAAACTTAAATAAATAATAATGAATAAACGCCGTAGTCTCATCTTGCGGTTGAAGGCCCAAAACTAGACTTTGTTACTTGGTTAAAATGAAATTGGATAATGGTTTTTCTCGATCTTGTCAAAAACGTAACCCCGTGAAAATTTGTAATAACCAAAATACCACTTCTTTTTGCCAAAAAATATACCAAAAATTAACACTATATATTAAAAATACATTGATAAATAAGTTCAGTTCAGCCCAACTTTGATAATTTCGGATCAATAAACCCACGATGCAAGTCCAGTCTATTTTTACTCATTTCAGCCCAACTTGCATTTGAATAATACACACTACAAGCCCATCAAACTTAACCCTAAACACTCGAGTATTAAAAACTCATTTAACTTAAATCCCTAACCCTAATCTCACACACATCCGCCCCCTTTCTCTCTATCTTCAATATGCAGTCACCAACCTCATCTCACAGAACTCAAACGCAACCACCATTCTCACCTCCACACACAATCAAAAATAGCCTTCTTTAACTTCACAAACGAATCCCTTATCATCTAATTCTTCAACCCACAAATACCAAATAAACCAAAAGAACACTAAACCAAACGTGAACAATAAACCTTTTTTCTCAGCTTTGTTTATTCGAAGCTTATAAAACCACAAAGATTCGGCTAAGATCTTCATAACCAAGGTCACGGGTAGGTATTTGTTTCCTTTTTGTTTGTTTATAGATAACATAAACAAAGAAATGGATATAACAAATTTGTTATAAACCATTCTTTAAATTTTTGGTTATTAAGAAAAGTTAGAACCTTTCACAGATCGATGATGATTTAATTTTTTTCTCGTGTTTATGACTTTTGATGTCTACGAATCTATTGTAACACGAAAAAAAATCTGAGATCTTTGTTTTCAATTAGTTTCGGATCCTTTTAAAGTTTAAGAAGTAGTGACAGTTAACATGGTTTGTTGTTGTTTGTTGTTGTTTGTTGGAGGATGGGACTTAGGATTAGAATGAGTTGGTTTCGGTTGTGTTTTGGATTTGATATGGTCTTGGCTATGGTTAGGTTACTCTCAATCTGTCTTATAATTATTTGTTATCGTTTTGGTTTTGACTCATAATGTAATAAACTGAAGTCAATATGAGTGTTGGTATCTTTATCTTTTCTTTTCTTGAATTCCGATAATTGGGTTTTTTGTATCAATTGCCATAAATCAATTGCGATGAGTTGACTTATCAATTCAGATAAAGTAACTTGTCCAATTTCGATAAAGTTGAATTCCGACATGTCCAAATCCGACAAGTCTTATCGAATTTCTTTACAAGAAATCGATTCCAATTTCGATGAACTAGGGTCTGTCGGAATTACTTTACAATTAATTACGATAAAAGAGGGTTTTGATAATTCTGATGAGTTTTTTACCAATCTTTTCCGACCAATAATCAGACCCACCTTTTGACCACAAATATTCACGGGATATGGTACAAAAAGTGATAAAAAATAACGTTTACATGAGACTGTAAACTTAGACAGTTAAGACCCACACAACAGGTTCATAAGCCTAAAGTGAAAGATTGACTTTAGACCAGTTTTTGATACAATTCATGTATAAGACTAATAACCCAAAGAGTATGTAAAAAACAGTACAGACTCATGGTTAAATCAGCTTAAAAAATGACGACTTTTGACAAGATAACACCACAAATATCAACCAAAACTAATAACTCCGCTCTGATGCCAATTATTAGATCGTGTTTTGGATGATATTGTGATTCAGGAGGTCGGGTATGATGGAAATACATCAAAGCCATAGTTGGAGAGAGAGAGAGAGAGAGAGTAGAGAGAGAAAGAAAACCTGGTGTTTTTATTATTGAAAGAAAGATGAAAGTTACACACACAAGTCTCACCCCTCCATGGAAGTATGGAGGGGTATTCATAGTCCAACATACGCACCACTTTACAATATTGACGCTTTTAGTACCTGCATATGTGGCTTACATGATAACTAATGTAATCCCGTAAATGTCGTTCCATTTACATGTTAGGAGCATTCCCAACAAAACCCTTAAGCAAATTTAATCTAACTTAATCTCTCGTCTCATCAAACAAGAACTGTCATGAGATTAAGCTATGTAACAACTTGAATCTAACTTAATTTCACATCTCATAAGCTAAGTAACAAGTTGTTAAAAAGAAACTTCATGTCCTTGAGGAATTGGCTCAATTTTGGAATTGCTTAAAATAATCAAATCAATAGATAGTGGTTGTTTATATTGGAGAGAAGGATAAGAAATTCAACTAAGGCTTTGGAAACTAGGTCTCACATTAGTCAGTGGTATGAACTTGATAAGAACGAAAATAAAATCAAAACCGAATGGTATTGCGGTAAAAGTGGTTGTTAAGAAAGGATGTACCCGACACATTGCTGGGGTCCTGCTGGGCTTCATGAGTTCCCAAGACATAAACTCTATCACGTGCTTGGTTTCCATTAGTTCTCTGATTTTGCGGGCCTTCAATAGACAACACTGGGTTTGGGCGATTGCGGTTTCCATCAATAGTTTCACATGTTTCAGACAGCTTCCTTCTTGGTTTGGGGCTGTATTCCATCTTGGTCAGGTATTCAAAAGAAACGTATGCTTAAGTCGCGTAAAACGCGTGAAACACAAAACTGGAAAATGTAAATTCCAAAACCCTTGAAAATGTCGTAAGATGTGAAACACACATATTTCTCTTGTTTGTAATGTTGTATTGACATATCGTTATGCCTAAATGTCGTTTAAACCTAAATGTAAATCTCATACATGGTTTTGTGAAATTTGCAAAAATGACCCGATAAGTGTCAAATTCTCGCGTTATCATGAAAATAGGTTAACTTATAAGAATGTAGAATAAAAATCTTGGGAGTAAATAGTAAAAATGAATAGTAACCTAAAAATGTGAATTGTTATAGTACCTACCCCTTAGAGGGAATTTCGTCCCGGAATTCAGTGTGTGTTATATATTAATATACTAGTATGTTCGTGTTGCATAAAATATCTAAAAGTCACATAATCGTCTGGAGGATGGAAGGCACGGCGAGCGAAAGGCTATAAAATATTTTTGTTTGTAAAGTGGTTATAGTTTAGGTCTCAATTAGACCCATTTCTCTATAACCATGGCTCTGGTACCAATCTGTAACACCCCTCATTTCATCTGTGCAGCAAAATTCAAACTGGGTCTTACTTGATAGTACAATAGTCATAATAATAGAAAACGATCTCTAAATGAGTCGTTTAAAAAGACTTATCATTTGAATTATTGAAATATATCAGAGTTTACAAAGATAGGTCCCAGTTGGTTCCATGTTTACAAAATACATCAATAATAAGTATTTGATGTTTATCGAATGATAAAATAGTTATAGCCTTCATGATTGACTCCGTGCCCCTCCGTGCCAGCCTCTAACATCATGGACCTGAAATACATGCTTAAAACTGTCAACACAAAGGTTGAGTGAAATTCATAGAGTTTATTAAGTGGTTGAACACAATATGTTTGAAGTGTGAGTTATGATCTCACACTCATGGTTGGAAAACAAAACCTTTATTATTGCTCATAAATACAATTACCACATAGGGATAGTGCTTTCGTTGCTCTAGTTTACTAGCACCGAAGTCTTAAGTTTTCTAGTTTCTGGTTTCTAGTTTCTACTTAGTTCACAGTTGTACCTAGTCCGTTAGTTCGAGATCATACCAAGTCCATTAGATCGAGATTATACCAAGTCCATTAGATCGTGATCATACCATGTCCATTAGATCGTGATCATACTAAGTCCATTAGATCGTAGTTTTACCAAGTCCGTTAATTCAACAAATGATTCATGATTTGCCGTTATACCTAGTGTTAGCAAATATAGTGCGTCTGGTTGCCTTAACTGGGTCAACACTAACGGTTACTTTAATCCCAATAGATCTAACCATAGTATTCGTACTTTCTACGCAGAGTGCTCAATGGTCCATGATAAAGAAACTCTAAGTAGGGCAATAATGTTACTTAGCATAAACAAACATTTAGTTTAGATAAGACATACAATTTGCAAATAATCGTGATTGTCATAAAATAGTTGAGCATGTATCTCCCCCAAAGAGTTTATAAAACCAGCATAAAAACGAGGCTATGACTCACCGTGAGTTGGATGATATTTAAGGATATAACGAAATCGCTCGATTAGCCAGAAAAACCTCTACGTGCAACAACTTTTGGCTTTCAATAAGAAAGGAAATCAAGGATCAAAGAACTAAGAACCCTAGCTTCCAAATCCTTCAACCTCTTGATACTAACCTAAGATCACTTGGGAAAACACTTGAAGTCTTCTACTAGAAACCCTTCTTGTGTAGCTTTTGATTCAACCAAAGAATGAAGAAATAAACACTAGAATCATGTAAAGCTTGACAAGTGCTTTAACTATGATATGGAACTTGTAACTTGAAAATCAAAGATGGAAATGCAATGGAATTAGGTATGGCCGGTTTTTGGTGCATAAATAAGTGAGGATGAGTTGTTTCATGTCCAATGAATCAGTATATATAGGCTAGAATGAGGAGGTGCAAGTATTAGGATATTTAGGAAGCTTACTTAGGAAGTTTGGACACATGTTTTGATCTTAAGTTATCAAGGCTTTATCACAAGCCAACAAGGCTTGTGACTAGCCATAAATTTCATCCAAGGTCTTATCTAGGATGACTAGATGAAGTTTTGATGTTATCTTGCTTTTAAGGAGTGAGTTTTGGTCCCGTTAATCACTAACTGCAAGTCGTTAAGTCACGAAACTTAAAACCGGGTTTCCTAAAAATATGAAACTTATAAATATGTTAAAACTCATCAAAATACTCTATATCAGCATATTAAATGAGTGATATGTTCTATGGGGATACTTAAAGTAGTGAAAACTAAGAAACGTAGGCTTAAATCGCGTAAAACGCGTAAAACACAAAACTGGAAAATGTAAAACTCCAAAACTCTTGAAAATGTCGTAAGATGTGAAACACACACATTTCTCTTGTTTGTAATGTTGTATTGATATATCGTTATGCCTAAATGTCGGTTAAACCTAAACGTAAATCTCATACATGGTTTTGTGAAATTTGCAAAAATGACCCGATAAGTGTCAAATTCTCGCGTTATCATGAAAATATGTTAACTTATAAGAATGTAGAATAAAAATTTTTGGAGTGAATAGTGAAAGTGAATAGTAAAAATGAGTAGTAACCTGAAAATGTGAATTGTTACAGTACCTACCCCTTAGAGGGAATTTTGTCCCGGAATTAAGTGTGTGTTATATATTAATATACTAGTATGTTCGTGTTGCATAAAATATCTAAAAGTCACATAATCGTCTGGAGGATGGAAGGCACGGCGAGCGAAAGGCTATAAAATATTTTTGTATGTAAAAGTGGTTATAGTTTAAGTCTCAATTAGACCCATTTCTCTATAATCATGGCGCTGTTACTAGTCTGTAACACCCCTAATTTCGTCTGTGCAGCGGAATTCAAACTGGGTGTTACTTGACAGTACAATAGTCATAATAATAGAAAACAATCTCTAACTGAGTCGTTTAAAAAGACTTATCATTCGAATTATTGAAATATATCAGAGTTTACAAAGATAGGTCCTAGTTGGTTCCATGTTTACAAAATACATCAATAATAAGTATTTGATGTTTATCGAATGATAAAATAGTTATAGCCTTCTTTATTGATTCTGTGCCCCTCCGTGCCAGCCTATAACATCATGGACCTGAAATACATGCTTAAAACTGTCAACACAAAGGTTGAGTGAAATTCATAGAGTTTATTAAGTGGTTTAACACAATATGTTTGTAGTGTGAGTTATGATCTCACATTCATGGTTGGAAAACAAAACCTTTATTATTGCTCATAAATACAATTACCACATAGGGATAGTGCTTTCGTTGCTCTAGGTTACTAGTACCGAAGTCTTAAGTTTTCTAGTTTCTGCTTAGTTCACAGTTGTACCTAGTCCGTTAGTTCGAGATCATACCAAGTCCATTAGATCGAGATTATACCAAGTCCATTAGATCGTGATCATACCATGTCCATTAGATCGTGATCATACCAAGTCCATTAGATCGTTATTGTACCAAGTCCGTTAATTCAACAAATGATTCATGATTTGCCGTTATACCTAGTGTTAGCAAATATAGTGCGTCTGGCTGCCTTAACTGGGTCAACACTAACGGTTACTTTAATCCCAATAGATCTAACCATAGTATTCGTACTTTCAACGCATAGTGCTCAATGGTCCATGATAAAGAAACTCTAAGTAGGGCAATAATGTTACTTAGCATAAACAAACATTTAGTTTAGATAAGACATACAATTTGCAAATAATCGTGATTGTCATAAAATAGTTGAGCATGTATCTCCCCCAACGAGTTTATAAAACCAGTATAAAAACGGGGTTATGACTCACCGTGAGTTGGATGATTTTTAAGGATATAACGAAATCGTTCGATAGCCGGAAAACCTCTACGTGCAACAACTTTTGGCTTTCAATAAGAAAGGAAATCAAGGATCAAAGAACTAGAACCTAGCTTCCAAATCCTTCAACCTCTTGATACTAACTAAGATCACTTGGGAAATCACTTAAAGTCTTCTACAGAAACCCTTCTGTGTGCTTTGATTCAACAAAAGAAGAACAAACTAGAATCATGTAAAGCTTGACAAGAGCTTTAACTATGATATGGAACTGGTAACTTGAAAATCAAAGATGGAAATGCTATGGAATTAGGTATGGCCGGTTTTTGGTGAATAAATAAGTGAGGATGAGTTTTTTCAAGGCCAATGAATGAGTATATATAGGTTAGAATGAGGAGTTTCAAGTATTAGGATATTTAGGAAGCTTACTTAGGAAGTTTGGACACATGTTTTGATCTTAAGTTATCAAGGCTTTATCACAAGCCAACAAGGCTTGTGACTATCCATAAATTTCGTCCAAGGTCTTATCTAGGATGACTAGATGAAGTTTTGATGTTATCTTGCTTTTACGGAGTGAGTTTTGGTCCCGTTAATCGCTAACTACAAGCCGTTAAGTCACAAAACTTAAAACCGGGTATCCTAAAAATATGAAACTTGTAAATATTTTAAAACTCATCAATATACTCTATATCAGCGTATTAAATGAGTGATATGTTTTATCGGGATACTTAAAGTCATGAAAACCAAGAAACGTAGGCTTAAATCGCGTAAAACGTGTAAAACGCGTAAAACGCAAAACCAAAAAATGTAAAATTTCAAAACTCTTGAAAATGTCATAAGATTTGAAAAACACATATTTCTCTTATTTGTAATGTTGTATTCACATATCGGGATGCCTAAATGTCGTTTAAACCTAAACGTAAATCTCATACACGGTTTTGTGAAATTTGCAAAAATGAACCGATGAATGTCAAACTCTCGTGTTATCATGAAAATAGGTTAACTTATAAGAATGTAGAATAAAAATTTCGAGAGTGAATAGTGAAAGAGAATAGTAAAAGTAAATAGTAAAAATAAATAGTAACCCGAAAATGTTAATTGTTACAAAATATGTCATTATGCAATGTCTTAGGTATTTCCTATATTTTTCTTAGATTTTATAAAAGACTTTTTTCCTGATCTATTTGACCCGACTCCAAAACTGGTCAAATCTGGACATACAAAAGTATTTTATTGATCAGATGGTCTAAACCAAAGTTTTATGAGCTAGACCAACGGGACACTCTAAATAACACTTAGAATTATTTCTCATATCAGTTTCAAGTATATATTTTCCATAATTTATGATTTCTAGTCAATTTAGTACAAGTGTAAAAACTAAGTTTCCTGGCAGACTTGACACCTTACACCATTTTGCATCTTTTACTAACCAAACGACCTCAACTTTTTACAAATCTTATATTTCTGGAAACTAGACTCGGAGCACTTTTGTTTAGACCTAAGTATCATGTTAAAAGACCCATTTTCATTAAGATATCACCCAAACAATATGACCTAAAGATTTTGGTAGTGAGCTGTTGGAATTTAACCATAACTAAAACATGTTTAATCACCACCCAATCAAGCAAAAATGACCCCACCAAGACCCAAACTTATTTTATACATGTCTTACATCATTTTCAACAAATAATCTTAGTAGCAACTTAGATCTAAGAGCCTCTTTTATATGTGATCTTAAAAGTATGTCACAAGTTCATAAATCAAGATTTTGAGTTCATTTTTTTGAGAAAATCATTAAATCACAACTACAAATCAGCTAACCAATGCTTTTACACAATATTATGACTCTAATAAGAGTGTTTTGATGTTAAAATCAGAGGTCTAAAAATATTATGGAAAAGCTTGCATGCATCATAAGAAACCTTTATTTTTAAAGAGATATGGTGCAAGAATGATACAAGGGTTCTTGCACCATGAGTTTTACCTTCAACATAGCTCTCCAAAATTTTTTGATGATGGTTATGGTAGTGGTTTGTGATCAGCAGTAACAAGAGGAGAGAAAACAAGAGAGGCTTTCTTATTTTGAAATGGTTAAATGAGAAAGAAAGGGTGATAAAAGAGGTTGAGTATGAACTTGGTTGTGTAAAGAAATTGCATGGCATTCTAGTGGGTGTTGTGGGTTGTGTGGCCGGCCTCCCCAAGCAAGCAACCCAAATCTATATATATATATATATATATATATATATATATATATATATATATATATATATATATATTATATAGATTGTAAATTTGTTATAAGTGTTAGTTTGTCTATTTGATTTAAAATGTAAAGTCTTAAAACCAGAAAAAACTAATATCGGGTAACGTAAAAGTCTAAAACTTATAAAAATATTATAAGTTTTCAAAATAAATAATTTTAGTATTTTAAATGCGACATGAGTATATTGGGATGTTTAAACGACGTTAAACTAAAAACGTAGGTCATAGACACATTCGTTGACACAGGTTCCTAATAAAATTTATGTAAACAAGAAAAATTACCCGAAAAGTATAAAACTAACTTGGCTACATAAAAATAAATCAAAAATGACAAAATTGGTTATCGGTCACTAACTAAAAATTGATGGTTGTCGTAACCTTTGACAATCCTTTAGTGTCATAGACAGGAGGTGTGTTCGACTCACTGTCATATAAAGACACTCGAAGATTAGCCATGAAGATACAATTCGCATTGACTTTTACGTTAGCTAATGCTAAGTAATCATGTTCTTCAGAAGAGAGTTGTATTCCAGCTTCTTCTTTCTGCGCCAATTGCAAAGCTTTCTTAAAGTATCTAGCATCCCGTCTTCTTAGTCCAACAGTGCAATTCCTTGCATAATGTCTAATACCTTGGCAGTTGTAACACTTTATCTAATTACCCTGATTCCTATTAACATAATTCCCAAATGCTGGAGATCTTCTAATTAACCACATTCTGACCCTTCTCATTCCCAAAAAACTGACCTGCATTTTGCCTTTGATTTCCCATCTGCATACCCTGAGCATATCCTTGTTAAGTAACTGCAACCATTTGTTCTACTTGACCCATATTCATACCTGGTTGAGCAATCTGCCTATTACGAGTATTTGATGAAATACT
Source organism: Artemisia tridentata subsp. tridentata (assembly GCA_021014915.2). Lineage (NCBI taxonomy): Eukaryota > Viridiplantae > Streptophyta > Magnoliopsida > Asterales > Asteraceae > Artemisia > Artemisia tridentata. The sequence goes on along the minus strand of CP139502.1, from coordinate 218,290,751 downwards.
TTAGTTGTTGTTAGTTGGTTTATTGTAGCAGACATTGAATACCTTGGATAGAATAGCAAAAGCTTCTATCAATCCATAGTAGCTTCATCACATTCATACTCTGTGTTCTCAGGTACTTGGTATTGTTGTATCTATTGTTGTGGAATTAGTGCTTATAGAATATGTTGTTGTGGAATTGGTTGTTGCATGTATTTGTGAGAGGATGTTGATGGTTGATGTGGGTTGAACAGTGGTACAGATGTTGGTATGTTAGCAATCAATGCTAGTGGATCATGATTCTTTGCCATTTTTCTTATCTTACTTCATTGGCGTCTGCTTGGTTTTGCTTTAGAAAATCATACTGCTGATCAAAATTCACTGCATGCAAGTCCTTTGTTTGGTTGACTATTGTGACATAGCGTCCCCATTCTTCTTGAATATTTTTGATGAACTTGATGTTGCATATGATTTTTATTGGAGTCAACTTGTTTCTTGTAAGCTCATTCATTAGAGTGAAAAACCGATGATAGTATGATTCAATAGACTCTCCAGGAGTAGACGTGAACTTCTCAAACTCAGTCAACAACTTATTCTCTATATCTTGTTTTCCAATTTCAGTTCCACGACTTAACCTTCTAACTCTTTCCCACGTTGCATTTGCACTTTCACATCTATACACATGAGCATAAATCTCTCATGACCATCCCAATTGGATTAAGAGCAATGCAAGATCACCAGTTTCGATTTGAAGTTTGTCTTCCTCACTGTATTCTGCTTCTCTTTTAACATGTAGATGAGGTTGAACTGCAGATGCACGGTTAGGATCTCCCAGGTCTTGGATTTTTCTTGGCTTAAAAGGTCCTTCCAGAATGGATTTGATCATGAGTTTTCAATTAGGCTTGGTTTTGAGATAACGAAGCATACGACTTGACCATTGAAGATACCCACCCTTTTCAAGCATAAGAGAACGGTTTTCATTACCAGATGCATAAATATCTTATTGAGTCGACATCGTGTAAAAGTTGATTTTTGATTGATGATGTGGTATTGGTTTTGAAAAATTTCTTGACAAAAGGTATTTATCGAAAAATCCTAAAAAGGGTGCTACTTTTGTAATTGTTTTTGGATTTTTTCCTAGATGAATGAATAGGTAAACAATTATACTACCATAAAAATCAAACCTTTAAAAAAACTAATTGTTGAATCTAAGATTTGACCTATGAATTTTCTAGAAAAGTTCTACCCGTTTTGTACTACCTTCGAAAACTTCCCAAACACTAGCTAACGTATCTAATCTAACCAATAACTACCATATAGTTCTGATGCCAATTGTAGGATCCCATTCTAATTAAATTAAACACAAAAAGGTGGTGATTTGATAGTGGTGGTGTGGTGTTCGTGAAATAGATAGGAAGAGAGAAGATGAGAGGGTCTTTATTATCACACATTAGGTACACCTACAAGCACACACACAAGTGAGACTTATGTGCATCATATACCATCCCAACACCTCCCAAATGGGCTTGGGCTTGGGTTTGGTTCTTGGGCTTGACTTAGGATACTTACACTATTAGACTAAAACATATAGCATATTAGCTTAGTTCCTTTAGCCCATACCTAGACTCTTACATATTCTATAACATTGTTACCTAGTTCCTAAACAGAGAATGACCATCACTTTTATCACTTCTATTACTATAAGTAATGCTAACACTCACCCTATGAATACGAGTACTAGGACGTCTTGACGAAGAAAATGACCTAGGAACCCGCCGATCAAGTGCCTCTACTAACGATCTAAAATAAGTAATATGACTCTTATTAGACAGTTAACGATATGCTCAAACTCGATAACAAATATATACGAGTACTAGGACGTCTTGACGAAGAAAATGACCTAGGAACCCGCCGATCAAGTGCCTCTACCAACGATCTAAAATAAGTAATATGACTCTTATTAGACACTTAACGATATGCTCAAACTCGATAACAAATATTTATTATGTCAAGATACTAGACTCGTAAAATATTAACACTTTATATTATACACACAAAAATCATGAATCTGTCTTGTTTATATCGTCTGACTAAGATGAAATATTTTACTAGACTAGCCCTTCACAAATATTAATATACTATGTTTTAAAAGTGTCCATGAATTTTTGTAAATTTTATTAAGTAGCTTTACTTGCTCGTTTAGACACGATTCGATTTGGACTCAGTTTTGGACTTATCATCTATGCAAGGTAAGGATGAGTTATAGTCTTTGGAAGTAGGGTGTACAAATTTGAAAATTAAACTGTTTTGACACTTCGAATTGAAAAGATCATGGAAGCTTCAATATTTGGTTTGTTTTCATGAAACCAGTGGGGTTTTAAATTTAACATATTAAATCTAACTATGGGAATTTGTTTGAATGTAGAAGCTTGAAAAATGATAGAGTTATGCATGATTGAAGTTGAGCTTTTGAAACTACCATTTTAGGACTGTTTTGACAACTCAGTTTCTTACCCTTATTTCATCAACCAGATGGCATGATCTTCTAACAAACTTACTGTTGTTGGATAGGTATTTCAAAGTAATTGATTTTAGACTCAAGAATCATACAAAAAGATGGATTTTTGACCAAGTTATGACCAACACAAGTTGACTATTTAATCACATCAGCCCACTATTTTGGGTTTTCTAGATTTTAATCATGCAATACCTATATGCAAACACTCCTAAACGACCATAAAAACACCAAATATTATTTTAGATTTGTCCTAACACCATTTTAGTTCAAAAACCTCAGTAGGTACTTTTATAAAAAAAAAAAATAAAAAAAAATAAATAATAAATAAATAAATCACTCATTTATGCATGAACTCAACTAGTACTAAAAGTGACTAAAACCCATTATTTTATGTGTTTTTACTGTACCATATGTTTTGTTTCACCCCCAACTAGACCAAGCCATGTCTTACCATATTATTGTGACAATTTAAAGTATGTGAACATAACAAATATCTCATTTGTAAACATAGTTCAAGTTGTATATACTTAGTTTATCACTTTGTACATGTTAACAAAGCATTATATCCACAATAATCTTTTAACAAATGGTTGTGTTTTAAAACAAGTTTTTATTATAAGTAAACTAGTTGGTAAAAATCTCAACAAGAAAGTGATGATAAACATCACATATATATATATATATATATATATATGCTAGTGAACTTGTAATTTTAACCATCCTTGAAGATCATTTACAATCATGAAAAATGGACTCTTTAATATTGCTAAGTTTAGGGTTAGATCACTATTGATATGTTGAGAAATTGGTGGATGAACTAGGATTAGTTTTGGAGTTGTTGTTAAGTGGTTATGATAATTAGAGGGCTAGGAAAATAGTTTGACACTTTTGGCAAGCAATCTGTCCCATTCGACCTCCTACAGAAAACCCAGTAGCTTGGTGGCAAGATTTGGCTAGAAATATAGAAAATAAACTCAATAACGAAAACGTAGCCGCTTGAATGAGTTAAAACGGGCTTATAGGGAAAAAGATACGTTAGTTTTAAGTTATGCGACGAAAACTAAATTTTCTGAAAATATTGCTTGCTGTCAGAATTTTTCAAATAACAAAACCGGACTTTAAATGATAACTAGACTAGCCGAGGCCATAGAAATCCGATTGTATACTTAAATACCTTCGCGGGGATAGGTAAAACTTAAGAAACGAAGCTACGAAAAAAAAGTTATGGCCTAAAGAAGATTACGACGACATATAGGTTTGACATCTTATTTTTGCTATTAGAAAAAGCTGATGGAATTGTGTAAAATAAATTTTGAACCCTTTAGAGTGTATTTTGGCTAAAATAACGTAAAAGAATATGGTAGAACATTATGTAAAGGATTTTGAACCCTTTAGGCGCGTTAGAGATTTTCCAAAATACCTATTAACAAGACGACTAAAGTTTGATCACGAGATTAAAATGTTAAGTTTTCTAAAAAGGGATACTTTGCTAAATAAAATGACACATTGACATAAATAATGCCTAAAAACATTATCAATATTTATTCATATCTCTATGTTTTGATGATCACAAAATGTAAACTCATTAAAACATAAACTTATCAAATAAACAAGTATTTAGTTGTAAATATTCATTTCTACAACTTAATCACTTAACGTATGAATAAACAAGTGCTTAATGCATTATATGATCAAAGGAACATTTTCTTAATAACTAGATTTTTTATAAAACATCAAAAACATTTTATATATTTTTGAAAAACATTTTTGGTATTAAATAAAAATGTTTAATCTTTTATAAAAATATGAATTCAAATTTTTAACCAAAATCAGTTAAAATGTTCCAGAAAAACCTTCCCCACAAAATGACAAAATTGGCCAACGTTCAGTAGGGGCGGCCCCCTTAATTTTACTAGGCGGCCCCCTTAATAATTAAGGGGACCGCCCTTATTTAAGGGGACCGCCCCCGCTCCAGTAGGCTCCAGCTGTCCAGATTTTTCCCTATAAATACAAGCCTTCTCCTGGATTTTTTCCCAACCCTTTTGCACTAGAACTTTCTGTTGTAGATCTCATTTCATATCTTAAATAAACCTTTGATCATGTAATCTTAAGCATTGGTTTCCAAGTGATCCAAGCTTCCACCATCCAAGTGCAAAAGAAGAATACTTCTATCAATCAAGATTAGAAGTATTACAACTTAGTATCATTTTGTTACTTAAGTTGTGTGTTTAACAAAGTTTGTAAATCATTCATTCATTTGTATGTAAGGTGTGTGTTGTAGATTAGTGTTGTGTGTAAGTAGTGAAGATGTTGTATAAGTAGTTGTGGTATAGAAGTTGTGAGATCAAAGTGTAGAAGTCTTGAAGCCGTTGTGTAGAGGTCGTGAAGCCGTTGTGTAGATGTCGTGAACCCGTGGTGTAGAAGTTGTGAAGCCGTAGCTTAGAAGACGTGAAGTCATTGTGTTGAAGTCGTGAAGCCGTAGCATAGAAGTTGTGTAGCGGTCGTGTTGAAGCCGTGAAGTCCTAGTCGTGAAGTCCTAGTGTTGAAGTCGTGAAGCCGTAGCATAGAGGTTGTGTAGCGGTCATGTTGAAGTCGTGAAGTCTTAGTCATGAAGACATAGTGTTGAAGTCGTGAAGCCGCATCATAGAGGTTGTGTAGCGGTCGTGTTGAAGTCGTGAAGAAGTCGTGAAGCAGTCGTGAAATAGTCGTGAATAAGTTGTGTAGAAGTTGTGTTGTGAAGTTGTGAGATTGGTTCTAGCTACGATTAGAACTCGACATTTAGCTTTGTGTCGTTAAACCCGTGTAAGCCAAAGTTGTGTACGGTTTTCTCCTCCATAAGGGAGCTTATTGAAGTTGTGAAGAAAACTCTCGAGCAAGGTGTGCTCAGGGAGTGGAGTAGGGCAAGGAAGGTGTCCTTGTAGCCGAACCACTATAAATCTCTCGTGTCTCGGTTAGATCTTTCCATACCTTATTTATTTCTTTACTTGCATCGTCATTACTTTCATACACATAGGCTTACATAATTGCTAGTATAAATTAGAGGTCGACTTCACATAAAGATCAAATTGAAAATCCATTCAAGAAACCAAAACTTTTACAATCAATTTAAAAGAATACATATATAACTAATAATAAGATTTAAGTTTTATTTTTCATAACAAACTAGAATCTAAAGTTTTTTAAAAGTATAAAACAAAGTTTTTATAATAAATTAAAAAGACGTAAAACTATTCAACCCCCCCTTCTAGTTTTCCACAATTGGTATCAAGAGCCACGTCAATCAAGATCTTTAAAATATACTGTATTTTAAAACTAGAATCGATCTATGGAATTCGAAAAATATCTAGAAGGGGAATCTTTGCTAAAACCACCACTATTTGAAAACTATACTTTTCTTGAATGGAAAAATAAATTTGAAACTTATGTGAAATCAATTGATCTAGATCTTTGGCATGTCATTTCGATTGGTGATTTTGAAAATCAAACAAAAACGGATTTTGAAAGTCAAATTGATTATTTGAAAACAAAGAATGAAATAAATAATAAAGCTAAGATAATTATTTATAAAAACATTGCCGAAAGTTGAATATGAAAGAATATTTTTCTGTAAAACGGCAAATGATATTTGGAAAAATTTCTAAAACATTCATCAAGAAAAATGTCAAGCCAAAGATGAGGATTTTAATCTTGTACATGAATTAGTTATCTTAGAAAATTTAATAGATAAACATTTAGATAAAATAGATACATGTGCTACTAGTTCAAATGTTATTAATGTAGGTGTTAGCGACGAAGACTACATGAATCAACTCCAAAGTGAACTCAATCCAAAATCATGAAGTGACACAGACGAAGGAGAAGATCATGATCCGTACAAGACATGTTCGGGTCAAGCCACTTCGGTTTAAATAAGACCATCATCTGAGACATTACGAAGAAAAGCTAGGACGTGAGGTAAGTTCTCTATTTAAAATTTCATAAGTAATTACTTCATGCATATAATCTTATTAATGCCTTAGGATATGCTTAGTCTGATAGGTTGCTTTGCCTTTACACTTTAGTTATATTCGTTCTGTGGCTTAATAAACTAGAAACCCTTTAGTTAGCCCCCCTAAGTGTTAGTGAACCAAGCAATCTTCATATTTGGTACTCTTCGATAAGTAAATTTAGGAACTTAATTTCTTCTAAAAAGAGAATGACTACTGGGGAATCTATTGACTAGAAACTCAATTTGACCTAACGGTTGAATTGCTTCTATGTGAGAAGTTGGGTGTGTGTAACCCGTAAAAACGGTCGTGTTTAGCCTGAATTGAGCACCACTAGTAATAGTCTCATACTCATTCTCCAACTTGAATACATTATTCTTCCTAAATATACCTAACGATAGTTTACTGTTATGAACTTTGCTTTTCACTAGAGCTTTTCATTCCTAGATTTATGTCATCTTGCGTATATAAAATTTCTAGATGTTTACTTGCTCCTATGTGATTTGACTGCATGCCTTCGTAATTATTTGTTTAGTTGAATGCATTGTCATTGTAATAGCTTTTGTTTTTCTCTAACTACTCTGACATGATGTATTTTTGTATTTAGTTATAATACATGCGTAAATGTCATAGGATATGTAGAAAGAGGTAGCATGTGACAATAGACTTGAGCATGAGATCTTTTATAAACCATTATTTTTTTAAATCTATAATTAATGGGACTTATTTTTAAATTTGCAAAAACTTCACATTTTGGAAAAATAATTTTCAGAAGATTATGACACATTTCTATTTTACATGTTTCACCATCCTACCTTTCTTCCAAACTTGTGTCCATAATTACGTATTTATCAAAACCAAAGATTGGAAAAATATGTTTTCTTTCCTCATAAAAACATTTTGAAATAAAACAAAAACTATTTCATTAAAATATTTTTCACATCCACATAAAAACCCACTTTCAAACATTGTTGAATAATGCCAAAAACATTTCTTTAAATCATGCATGGTGATCTCATATCTGTCATATATATTTATGTATGTGACATTTATAAGTGAACTAAATTTGAAAATAACCATAATTTATTCACTAAGACCTCACTTGGTACAAGTCTAGAAGTCCATGCTATCACAACTCTACATTCCCATGCACATAGATATTCATTAGGATTATTTAACTTGCCTTTTAATCTTCCTAAGTATGATACTATGAATTACTTGGTGTTATGTATTATATTCTTGTCTAATATATGTATATACATGTTATATGCTTAATGAGTAGTTTGCATGTTAGATAAAGCTGCTTAAATAAATATGCTTAGCATATATGAGTTATTAAATCCTAAATTGCCTTGAAAGAAGTTGGACTTGCTTGAAACTAAACCCAAAAACACAACCTTTTCTACAAATTTAAGCCAAAAACCCATTCCTAGTAATCTGGAAGTCAGCAGATGGGTGGCCCCCTTAAATACCCAGGCGGCCCCCTTAAAATTAAGGGGACCGGCCCCTATTTAAGGGGACCGGCCATCTGGAGTGACGGATTACTGATTTCTTTTTCAATTTCCAACCCATTTTATCATATACTTCCCAAAATTCACAAACACATTTTGTCACAAACCACCCTCCAAAATTTACCTTCCACAATCACATCATCACTACACCATAAATACCCATTTGGAGGAGGAAGCTTGACATTTGCCATAACCCAACAAATGATGTTGTTCAAACTCAACCAACACCTAAACCTCATCCTAATAAACCCTTTCACACACATAACCAATCATCCATATGTCCACCTTCATTCACTCATAATTACCCAAGTTCACAAGTGTCTCCACCACCAAAAGTGTCACCACCACTTCCACCAAATAACAACCACTCTCCATCATCATCACCTTCCACTCAACACTTGGAGTTCATTGAAGAACTCAAGGAAGCCCATGAGCTTAATGCTCTCCTTGCTTTGCACCTTGCTCAAAGCAACTTAAACCCATCACCATCCATATCACCATCATTACCATCATCACCACATCACTTGAGTCAAACTGAGAAACATGTCAACAATTGTCCTTGTTGCATCTTTCTCCAAAATCAAACCATCATTACTATCATCACCATCCATATCACCATCATTACCATCATCACCACATCACTTGAGTCAAACTAAGAAACATGTCAACAATTGTCCTTGTTGCATCTTTCTCCAAAATCAAACCATCATTACCATCATCACCATCCATCTCACCATCATTACCATCATCACCACATCACTCGAGTCAAATTGAGAAAAATGTCAACAATAGTCCTTGTTGCATCTTTCTCCAAAATCAAACCATCACCTTAAATGAGCGTCTCACTTGGATTTAGTATCTTCTCACTAGATCTAATCCAACACCACCACTTGAACAACATCAAAACCCTCATTCAACATGGTCAAGTCCAAGCTCTCCACCTCCAATTCCTCCATCAACACTCTCTCCAACATTCATACACCCAAACATACAACCCCATTAATCCAATTTTTTTTTACCCCCTCTTTACCATCATCCATCCAAAATAATCCAAGTTTTCATGTCTCAAGCAAGTCCAATGGATCTCTTAGGAAATTTAAAATTTTTACTTATTGCATGCTATATGCATAATATGTGTTGTATCAATAATTATGTTTTTAACATAATTATTTTCAACTAATGAATGCTTTATTTCTTGTCTTTAATATATGATTGTTATGCTTATTGCTTGTATACTTGATATCATGATATATATACATGCTTGATGATTAGTAACATGCTTATTCCATAATATGTTTTAAATTTATGCATACGTAATTAACATGTTTACGTCACTATTTAATCATTCTTGATGTACATAATTCAAATGGAGCTTGCTGCAAAAACACCCTAAAAATGACCCTTTTCTGGAAATTTTTCAAATTTGGTCGCCTGGGAAAACACCAGATGGGCGGCCCCCTTAATTCCCTAGGCGGTCCCCTTAATTTTAAGGGGGCCGGCCTACAATTAAGGGGACCGGCCATCTGGGCAGTAAAATTTACTGTTTTCTTTTGCATCTTGCGACCCCTTTATATAGCCCAAACCTTACCTAAATCAACCATCACCTCCATCAAACACCCATTTTCATTCACCATGCTATCACCAAAATCATCTCTAAGACACCAAAACTCCATCACCACCACCTCAATGTTAATCCCCAAGTGCACCAAATGCACCATCAAAAACACCCTTTCATCCATCAATAACTACATCAACTCACACCTTTCATCACCACCATCAAGAGCATCAACTCCACCTCCTACTCAAGAACCTCCATTCACCCAACTTGTCATTTCCATATCACCAATAACACCTCTTGATGCTCATTTCTCATCATTTTCACCCACTACACTACCACCACCTTCATTCTCACCAAATTAAGCATATGCAATGCTTAATCAAAAATAATTTTTCAAACCATTTTGTGTGCAAGCCCCATGGAAGATCATGTACTCCTAGAATGATTATGTAGATTGCATTACTTACTAGCTAATGTAGGATTAAATATAATCTTGGATGGTTGTGTATGAATGTCTTTATATGCATGCTTATTTTTGCTATATATATGCTTGTGCTTCTAATATTTTTCTTGCAAGTATTCCATATATCGATTCCTTGGTGCCCTCAAACGAGGGGGAGCACACATCAAGGGGGAGTTCTCGTCCCGACAAATTTTGTCTCAAAAACTTGTCGGCATAACCTTTTTGATTCTACAAAAAGGGGGAGAAGTGAATATAAACTCACTAAATACTTGTCCAAAAATAACTTTTTGGATTTAATGAGTTTAGGTTTTGTAATCATCAAAAAGGGGGAGATTGTTGACATAAATAATGCCTAAAAACATTATCAATATTTATTCATATCTCTATGTTTTGATGATCACAAAATGTAAACTCATTAAAACATAAACTTATCAAATAAACAAGTATTTAGTTGTAAATATTCATTTCTACAACTTAATCACTTAAGGTATGAATAAACAAGTGCTTAATGCATTATATGATCAAAGGAACATTTTCTTAATAACTAGATTTTTTATAAAACATCAAAAACATTTTATATATTTTTGAAAAACATTTTTGGTATTAAATAAAAATGTTTAATCTTTTATAAAAATATGAATTCAAATTTTTAACCAAAATCAGTTAAAATGTTCCAGAAAAACCTTCCCACAAAAGGACAAAATTGGCCAACGTTCAGTAGGGGCGGCCCCCTTAATTTTACTAGGCGGCCCCCTTAATAATTAAGGGGACCGCCCCTTATTTAAGGGGACCGCCCCCGCTCCAGTAGGCTCCAGCTGTCCAGATTTTTCCCTATAAATACAAGCCTTCTCCTGGATTTTTCTCAACCCTTTTGCACTAAAACTTTCTGTTGTAGATCTCATTTCATATCTTAAATAAACCTTTGATCATGTAATCTTAAGCATTGGTTTCCAAGTGATCCAAGCTTCCACCATCCAAGTGCAAAAGAAGAATACTTCTATCAATCAAGAATAGAAGTATTACAACTTAGTATCATTTTGTTACTTAAGTTGTGTGTTTAACAAAGTTTGTAAATCATTCATTCATTTGTATGTAAGGTGTGTGTTGTAGATTAGTGTTGTGTGTAAGTAGTGAAGATGTTGTATAAGTAGTTGTGGTATAGAAGTTGTGAGGTCAAAGTGTAGAAGTCTTGAAGCCGTTGTGTAGAGGTCGTGAAGCCGTTGTGTAGATGTCGTGAACCCGTGGTGTAGAAGTTGTGAAGCCGTAGCTTAGAAGACGTGAAGTCATTGTGTTGAAGTCGTGAAGCCGTAGCATAGAAGTTGTGTAGCGGTCGTGTTGAAGCCGTGAAGTCCTAGTCGTGAAGTCCTAGTGTTGAAGTCGTGAAGCCGTAGCATAGAGGTTGTGTAGCGGTCATGTTGAAGTCGTGAAGTCTTAGTCATGAAGACATAGTGTTGAAGTCGTGAAGCCGCATCATAGAGGTTGTGTAGCGGTCGTGTTGAAGTCGTGAAGAAGTCGTGAAGCAGTCGTGAAGCCGTTGTGAAATAGTCGTGAATAAGTTGTGTAGAAGTTGTGTTGTGAAGTTGTGAGATTGGTTCTAGCTACGATTAGAACTCGACATTTAGCTTTGTGTCGTTAAACCCGTGTAAGCCAAAGTTGTGTACGGTTTTCTCCGCCATAAGGGAGCTTATTGAAGTTGTGAAGAAAACTCTCGAGCAAGGTGTGCTCGGGGAGTGGAGTAGGGCAAGGAAGGTGTCCTTGTAGCCGAACCACTATAAATCTCTCGTGTCTCGGTTAGATCTTTCCATACCTTATTTATTTCTTTACTTGCATCGTCATTACTTTCATACACATAGGCTTACATAATTGCTAGTATAAATTAGAGGTCGACTTCACATAAAGATCAAATTGAAAATCCATTCAAGAAACCAAAACTTTTACAATCAATTTAAAAGAATACATATATAACTAATAATAAGATTTAAGTTTTATTTTTCATAACAAACTAGAATCTAAAGTTTTTTAAAAGTATAAAACAAAGTTTTTATAATAAATTAAAACGACGTAAAACTATTCAACCCCCCCTTCTAGAAAGGGATACTTTTCCACATAAAAGAACACATTGACGCAACTACAACATGTACAAGTGATATAACAGTATACGAACTTGCGTGCATGACCTTTTTGTCGAACCTAAGACATATCATTCATATTAGGTTGCGAGTAGTTCTCGAGCCTCAATTCCGTGCACTTTACTTTTGTTATCATATCGGTTGATCCAGGTGAGTTCATGGCCCCTATTTTACTTGTTTTGAAATACTTTTGGGGAGAATACATGCTCATTTTTTTCTAAATTCAATACTTGTTTTATGTCACACCCCCAAAATCTTTGTTTGCAGCGGAAAAGAATTCCGGGGGCGTGATGCTCATGGTCAACAAAGTACAAGGAATAAAGAACGACCTCTAAGTGAGTCATTTTAAAAACAAGCGTTTGATTTAAAGTTCAAGTTTTACAAAACATAGTTATCAGAGTTCACCATCAAAATGTAAGATTTAAATACATAACCAAATGCTAAATAATGCAAGAAAATCTTCATTATGATGTGCTTCCAAAATGTTATTCAAAAGTGCTCCATGCAAGAGGTGCATCAACATCACCTAATTACCTGAGATTATGCGCTAAAAGGGTCAACAATAATGTTGATGAGATAATAAGTTTAAGTAAACAGTAATGCGGACCACAAAATTTCAATAGCAAGACAATACAACAAATATAGTGTCACAGCCAAAAATAATATATACAGTGCCTAAGCTCATGACCCAGAAGCTCGACGTACTGGTATGCAATTAAGCACAATAATAATAATAATGCCCCAAATAAGTGTTTGCCAGACACTCGGAAATAATCCGAATGATATGCGTCCGTTTAATCAGTTGGCGCGACCAACCCGGACGGGGTGTCAACCCAAATAGATCTATTCATAACATCCGCGCTTAAAAGTAATTAACGGTTCATGATTCGTAGGGGACTTTAACAGCAATGTGGTAACTCAGTCAAAGTAACAGTTTTAGTACTTGTGTCCATATGTAAAAACAAGCAGTGTATTCCCACCCCGAGGGTTTAGAAATCATGTATAAACAATGTAAAATCGGGGCTATGAAACTCACCTTAGCAAAAGTAAATCCCGATTTGAAACTTGGCAAATGGAAATATAGGTCCGATACCCTAACCGCGACTTAAATAATGCATGTGTCTTAGGTTTGGAAACAAGGCCATGCACGCAAGTTTATACTTTACTTTATCACTTGTACATGTTTATCGTCAAAAATATTGTTACGTCACTTTGATCCTTTATTTAGAAATTACCACTTTAGAAAAAGTAACTTGTTTATCTCACGATCAAATTTTATCGTCACATTAATGGCTATTTCAAAAATCTATAACGTACCTAATAATTATATATCATGTTCTACCATTTTCGTCTACGCCATTTTAGCCAAAATGTACTTAAAAAGGTCCGAAAATCCAATCCAAAAATCCTAACAGCTTTCTAATAGGTAAAATAATAGGCTGTCAACATATATGTTGACGTAAACCTTCTTTTGGCCATAACTTTTGCGTCGTAGCTTCGTTTCTTAAGTTTGACCTATCTCCGCGAAGGTATTTAAGTATGCTATCGGATTTTCAAGGTCTCGGCTAGTCTAGATACTATTTATCATCACTTTTTATCTTTCAAAATTCTGGACAGATTCATTTATTTTCTCAAAATGTAGTTTTCGTCGTCTAAATTGAAACTAGCGTATCTTTTTCGTTATATGCCCATTTTAACTCATTCAAATGGCTACGTTTTCGTTATTAAGTCTATTTTTTATACTTCTAGCTTAAAATTATCACCGCACTACTGATTTTTCTGTATTTACTAAAATGGGACAGAATCACATTTAATAATGCCAAACTATTTTTCTAACTTTCTATCTATTATAACCTCTTGACAACCACTTAAAATCTAGTCCTAGTTCATCCATCAACTTCTCAACATAACAATAGTGATCTAGCTATAATTTTAACAATATTCAAAAGTCCATGAAAATAATCCTCAAGAATGTTTAAATATACAAGTTTACTAACATTCATGTTTTTAAGGTTTATTACCACTTTCTTGTGAAGAGTTTTACTAACTAGTTTTCTTGAAGTCCAAACTTGTTCAAAACAAAATCTTTTACTAAAGGATCATTGTGAATGTAAATCTTTATCAACATGTACCAAGTGATAACTGAGTATATACTTGACTAGCTTTATGACATAAAGAAAAACATGAAGTTTTTGTAGTGTAAGATCACTTACAAAGGTGATTAGTGAGATATGAGTGCAAGACACTTGTTTAACCCCAAGATTATTGTTCCAAACCCTTGTTAGAATACCCTAAGGATGCTTGAACTTAGCCACAACAAGAATTTCTTCCTCCTTGCTCCTCTTATGTGTCGACTTTTATGTCTAGATGGAAGGTGATATATTTTTTTTTCTCTCTTGAACTAATAGGTGCAAAAATAAAGATGGTTGGATCTATTTATAGTAGAAGAGTTTCAATGGTTTGGTAATAAAGTCAAGATCATAATCTTGGCTAGGTGAGGGAGTATGGCCGAATAGACCAAGGAGGGATGGGGAAACAAGATTTTCTAGTCAAGACTTCAAAGTCTTGCACTTGCCATACCTTGAAAATATTGGAGGCATGGAGTTCAATAAATGTTTGTACTTCTTGTCTAGTATTATTTATAAATCAAGAGGCGGGGGGCAGCAATCTTAAGCAAAAATAGGATAAAATGTGTTGTTTTGATGCAAGAGTATATATATTGTATGTATTGGGTGTTAAAAATAGGTATTGGTTGTTGGTTTGGTGATTAACGAAAGTTATACGTAATTAAACGTAGGATATAAAGAAATTATTTTAGGTGTAAGGAAATATTTTTGGAACTTTTGTAATAATTTAGGAAGTATAAAAACACGTTAGAAATAATTGTTGGGAGAATTGGGTATATCGGGTGTTAAATTTTGAATTACGAATAGTGTTTGTTGAATTGACAACCGTAAGTATTTAAAGAATTGGAAATTGTTTTATGGTTTAAGATTGTGAACCGGAGTAGGAGCAAGGTACTGGAGTGTTGCGGACTAAATATAGCCTAAGTCCTAGTGTACTTGAAATATATTCTAGGTTTTCACGTCGGTTCAAGTAAAAGATTATATGTAAATTGTTTTCAATTTATTTTCTAGGAAATAAATTCGAGTTTTTTTAATAGTATTGACCTGTAAATTAGCGGGTTGTGATAGTCTACCACCCATAAAAATGAATATCGTCCTCAAGATTCAGCCAGTGTTGGTCATTGGATTGTTGTCGATGAAGAGATGTGGATACTTTCGACGGATCTGGTCTTCTCGTTCCCAAGTGAACTCGGGACCTCGTTGAGTATTCCGGCGAACTTTGACGATAAGAATTCGACTATGCTTTAATTGCTTGACATCACGATCCATAATTTCCACTGGTTCTTCGACAAAATTAAGCTTGTCATCTAGCTGAATCTCTTCTAGCGGAATGATGAGGGATTCGTCAGATAAACACTTTTAGAGATTAGAAACATGAAAGGTATTATGCACACTGCTAAGCTCTGGCAGGATTTCAAGTCTGTATGCCACTGGACCGATTCTTGCGAGAATCTTAAACGGTCCAATATATCTAGGGTTCAATTTCCCGCACTTCCCAAATCGTATCACACATTCCCAAGGCGATACCTTCAACATTACCATGTCTCCAACTTTGAATTATAAGGGCTTACGCCTCACACCAGCGTAACTCTTATGACGATCTTTGGTGGCTTTCAGTCTGTTTCGAATTTGAACAATCTTCTCGGTTGTCTCGTGAACAATTTCTAGACCGGTAAGTTGAGCATCTCCGACTTCGGCCCAACAGACTGGTGATCGGCATTTCCTTCCATAGAATGCTTCAAATGGTGCAGTCTTTATACTTGTGTGATAACTATTATTGTAGAAAAACTCAATCAACGGCAAGTGAGTATCCCAGCTATTAAGAAAATCAATCACACAGGCACGTAGCATGTCTTCGAGTGTTTGGATAGTCCTTTCACTCTGACCATCGGTCTGTGGATGATAGGCTGAACTCATATTAAGCGATTCCCAAAATCTTGAAGTGAAGCGACTGTCTCGATCTGAAATGATTGAAACTGGTACACCATGTTTCGAGACAATCTCCTGGACGTACATTATGGTTAGCTTATCCATCTTGTATGTTTCTTTAATGGGCAAGAAATGACCTGATTTGGTGAGACGATTAACGATCACCCAAATCGCGTCGTGACTGCTCGGAGTTTTAGGAAGTTTAGTGATAAAGTCCATGGTGATACGTTCCCATTTCCATTGAGGAATCTCTGGTTACTGTAGTAAACCAGACGGCTTCTGGTATTCGGCCTTAACTTTAGATCAAGTAAGACATTTGCTAACATAAGTAGCGATGTCGGCATTCATATTCGGCCACCAATACAGCTTTTTGAGGTCTTGGTACATTTTATCGGAACCTGGGTGTATAGAATATTTGGACTTGTGCTTTTCGTGCATAATCAACTCTCGTAGACCACCAAAATGTGGTATCCAACTCCTATCTTTGAAGCATAACATTCCATCGGATCTCTTTGTAAAACCATTCTTACTTTCTGGCATACCATGAAGATTCTCCTTAGGTCGGTTCTCTGTCTTAAGTGCTTCGGCCTGAGCCTCAAGAATTTTGGATGGAAGAGGCGAACTAATGGTCATACCCAATGATCTTACTCGTAGAGGTTTTAGTCCTTCTTTCCTGCTAAGGGCATCTGCTACTACGTTCGCTTTGCCAGGATTATATCGGATCTCGCAATCATAATCACTGAGTAGTTCTAGCCAACGGCGTTTCCTAATATTAAACTCTTTCTGGTCCGAGATATGTTGAAGACTTTTGTGGTCAGTGTACACTGTACACTTTGTACCGTAGAGGTAATGTCTCCAAATCTTTAGCGCAAAGACAACTGCTCCTAACTCTAAGTCATGAGTGGTGTAATTCTTCTCATGAACCTTGAGTTGTCGAGAAGCGTAAACTATAACCTTTTCATTCTGCATCAACACAGCTCCAAGTCCTTTATACGAAGCATCACAATAAACTACAAAATTTTCCATTCCTTCGGGTAATGCCAAAATCGGCGCACTGCAAAGTTTTTGCTTCAACAAGTGAAAGGCGGATTCTTGTTTCTCTCCCCATTCATATTTCTGATTCTTCTGGTTAACTTGGTTAACGGCTTCGCTATCTTAGAGAAACTCTCGATGAATCTTCGATAATAACCGGTAAGACCTAGAAATTGATGAATCTCTGTGGGAGTCTTAGGTGTTTACCAATCTTTGATAGCCTTGATCTTAGCTGGGTCAACATGCAATCCCTGATTGTCAATTACGTGCCCAAGAAATTGTACCTTTCGGATCCAAAAATCACACTTAGAAAACTTGGCGTACAACTTCTCGTTCTTGAGTAATTCTAAGATCGTCTTGAGATGTTCTTCATGCTCTTCTTTGCTTTTAGAGTAGATTAGAATATCATCAATGAGCACGATTACAAATTTGTCCAGGTACGGTTTGCACACATGATTCATGAGATCCATAAATACTGCCGGTGCATTAGTTAATCCAAACGGCATCACTTGAAATTCTTAATGACCATAACGAGTCCTAAAAGCCATTTTTGGGAATACTTCTTCCCGAACCCTCAATTGATGATAACCCGATCTCAAATCAATCTTCGAGTAAAAACTGGAACCTTGTAACTGATCGAACAAATCGTCGATTCTTGGAAGTGGGTAACGGTTATTCACCGTTAACTTGTTCAATTCGCGATAATCTATGCACATTTGCAACGATCCATCTTTCTTCTTTACGAACAAGACCGGCGCTCCCCAAGGTGAGGAACTTGGTCTATTGAATCCCTTGTCTAGTAGTTCTTGCAACTCTGATGGTGCTAGTCGGTAAGGTGCTCTTGCTACTGGTGCCGCTCCTGGCACCAAATCTATCTGGAACTCTACTTGCCGGGTAGGCGGTGGTCAAGGCAAGTCTTCGGGAAAGACTTCTGGAAAATCATGAAAAATCGATACATCTTCCAATCGTGTCTCTTCCGACTTCTTTTCGGTTATGTGTGCCAGAAAAGCATGACATCCCTTCTTTATATACTTTTCGATCTTGACATACGATATGATGTTTAACCGAGTTCCGCTTCGTTTACCCCGGATAATCAAGGTTTCATCATCAAAAGGGAGATGAACAACCTTTTTGTCGCAAATGATCTTGGCATGATGTTTAGACAACCAATCCATACCAATTATGACATCAAAACTACCGAGCATGATAGGCATAAGGTCGATGGTATATGGTTGGTTTAGGAAATTAAAGGTACAATCGCGGATTATGGTGTCGGTGCCAACTAAGTTACCATTTTCTAATTCGGTGTTGTAGGCGGTGTCTAAGGTGGTCAGTGAGGTGTTGAGTAAAGGAGCAAAAGTAGTAGACACAAAACTTTTATCGGCACCCGAATCAAATAAAACTGAAGCATAACGACCATTGTGAAGAAACGTACCCGTGACAACATTCGGGTCCTTAGTAGCTTCCCTTGTTTCTGAGATTGTAGACTCTTCCCCGAGCTCCATTATTTTGGGTTCCCTGATTCTTCACCTTCGGGCATTCTTTCTTGAAATGTCCTGCTTCGCCACATCCGAAACATGCTCCAGGAACCCTTTGATTAGTTACAGCAGCAGGAGACCTACAGTCTTTGGTTAAGTACCCGATTTTCTTACAATTTCCGCATGGAGTTGGGCAACGTCCTGGATCGTGGTGACGTTGGCACTTGTCACATTTAGGAAGATTTCCTTTATAACCTCTCTTTTTAGTCGGACCCGCCACATAAGCCTTAACAACTTCTTGTCTTTTGTTGGGTTGTTGAGCAGCATTTCCTCCCTGAGTAGAATCCCACTTTCTCTTGTTGTTGTTACTGTTGTGGTAGCGGTTGTTGTTGTTATTGTTGCGGTTACTGTTATTGATATCTCGAGCAGCCTTGGCTTGACCAAATTGATCCATTAGATTATGAGACATTCGGATCGTCTCATCAAGAGTACTCGGCTTAGAAGAGGTGACATTTCCTTGAATATAAGATGGAAGTCCCCAGAAGTACCTTTCAATCTTTTTCTGGGTAGTCGAAACCATCTCAGGACAGAGAGTAGCCAATTCATGATATTGTTGAGTATAAGCTGCAATATCGTACCCTTTCACCGTTAAATTCCAAAATTCAACTTTCAACTTTTGAACTTCATTCCTTGGACAATACTCAGCGATTACCATTACCTTAAACTCAGCCCACGGTAATTCAAAAGCAGCATCAATTCCCACTGACTGGGCATAAGCATTCCACCAAGACAAGGCACCATCCAACAAAGTACCTGTAGCATATTTTACCTTACAGTTTTACGTACAGTTGCACATACGGAAAGTCGATTCCAACTTTTCGAACCATCGTGCCAAACCGATAGCTCCTTCATCGCCACTGAAAGTCTGCGGCTTACAACCCGAAAATTCCTTGTAAGTGCATCCACGAATCGTGGTTTCAACCCTGGTTGCCATTCCACTAGCTTCTCCGCTGTTACCATTGTTGCGATTGTTCCCATATTCAGCCATAGCAGCAGCAACCTGTGCCGTGACCCTTTGGACAAAGAGTCGATCGATTTCCGTTGTACTCATGCTTTGTTTCTTAGGTGGCATTGTTCTTCTATTCACAAGAAACAACAATAATTAGGATCCATAAGTATCAAAGGTCAACACAAGTATTTAGATACAACCATGACATGTGTATATCACAACAAGATCAATCACAACAATATAGGAATGAATCATGACAAAAAAAAATCATGATAGAAATATGACGTGATAAGGATAATCCATAATAAATCCCAATAACCATAATATATTTTCACCATGAGTAGATACAACCACAACAAGATAAAAATACATCACGACAAGGATAAATCATGACAAGAATAGGGCGTTATAAGAATCAATCACAATAAGAACAAATTACGACAACCATAATAAAACCATAACATAAATAAATACTTCACAACATACACGAATACAAATGAAAAGTCTCGGTTCATATCGACCGATATCATACCATAGGGTAGCCATACAATACATCCCAAAATAACTTGCTACATTGTTGTACAACTAACAAAAGATCACAAGCGTCACTACAAATGCCACACACCCCGTGGCTAGGATATAAATACAAAAATACCTATGATACAAATCTAGTCTAGGCATTGCCTGATGCACCATCGAGACGCCACTGGAGATCTCTGATCTGATCAAGGAGACTAGCAATCAACCATCCTGGTCACGTCGTCGCGCCTGCTCATCCTCTACAAAATGCTAAAGAGTGGCAATCCGGGAGTGTGCAACGATCTGGTGCTCTAGCTGAGTCTCTAAAGTCTCAATGCGCTCTAAGGGAACCTCATCGAGACGATCAAATGCTCGGCCAATACGGTCCTCATGACGAACCATCCTAGCGATCAAAAGTGGAATAGTATGATGGACAGGCTAACCCGTAACCGGTATAACTCGAGCAGCAGCCATCTCCGAACTCTCTACTAGCTCCCAAGCATGCGGAGTACCCTCATCGTGTCTCCATCTACTGAGAGTAGGTGGAATGAATGACCATCTACGGGCGTCAACCCGTCTACGAACCTCGTGGCGAGTAGAGGCCTCAGCAGCAGCCATAACATAGGGATCTGAAGGTGATGGTGTCATGGTAAAAGCCCTTTTACGAGGCGGTAGCAAAGTATCAGAAGCATCTCTAGGTGCTGACGGTAATGGAATTGTTGTAGTCTAACGGTAAATAACCGGTGGTGGTGGTGGAGATGATGGTGGTGATAGGATATGAGATGGAGTAATGGGTGTTGGTACTCGGCTAGGTCGAGAGCGTACCCTCTTCCTAACAGTACGAAGCATGACAAGGCCATAATCATATAGCCGATAGTGACGACCAATAGGAATCTAGTCCGGTCACACAATAGGGTCACGCCTAACACGGCGTACTCGGTGTAACAGGACTCAAATGGCTCGGTCTCAGCAGACTCATCGCCGAAGGATACAAGAACAAGAATGACTAGTGTTTTCGGAATAGCGGATGATGAAGAATCATCCACATCTAAATCCGATAGGATGGGTAGGTGAAGACATATCACTGTAAACTCCAATACAAATATATAAGTACAATTACTCATATAAAATAAGTAAATAAAAATCATACAATACACGTTTATACACATCATGATGTTTGGAAGGGTCGTGACCTAGTGGTTATAGTCTAGGGTCAGTGATGCATCCTAGTTCTCTATAACCTTGGCTCTGGTACCAATCTGTCACACCCCCAAAATCTGTGTTTGCATCAGAAATGAAGTCCGGGGGCGTGATGCTCATGGTCAACAAAGTACAAGGAATAAAGAACGACCTCTAAGTGAGTCGTTTTAAAAACAAGCGTTCGATTTAAAGTTAAAGTTTTACAAAAAATAGTTATCAGAGTTCACCATCAAAATGTAAGATTTAAATACATAACCAAATGCTAAATAATGCAAGAAAATCTTCATCTTGATGTGCATCCAAAATGTGACTCAAAAGTGCTCCATGCAAGAGGTGCATCAACATCACCTAATTACCTGAGAATACACGCTAAAAGGGTCTACCATAATGTTAGTGAGAACATAGGTTTAAGTAAACAGTAATGCGGACCACAAGATTTCAATAGCAAGACAATACAACAAATATAGTGTCACAGCTAAAAATAATATATACAGTGCC
This sequence comes from Artemisia tridentata subsp. tridentata, assembly GCA_021014915.2. Classification (NCBI taxonomy): domain Eukaryota; kingdom Viridiplantae; phylum Streptophyta; class Magnoliopsida; order Asterales; family Asteraceae; genus Artemisia; species Artemisia tridentata. The sequence goes on along the minus strand of CP139502.1, from coordinate 218,268,819 downwards.
TAAGCTCATGACCCCAAAGCTCGACGTACTGGTATGCAATTAAGCACAATAATAATAATGCCCCAAATAAGTGTTTGCCAAACACTCAGAAATAATCCGAATGATATGCATCCGTTTACCCAGTTGGCGCGACCAACCCGGACGGGGTGTCAACTCAAATAGATCTATTTATAACATCCGCGCTTACAAGTAATTAACAGTTCATGATTCGTAGGGGACTTTAATGGCAATGTGGTATCTCAGGCAAAGTACCAGTTTTACTACTTGTGTTTGTATGTAAAAACAAGCAGTGTATTCCCACCCCGAGGGTTTAGAAATCATGTATAAACAATATAAAATCGGGGCTTTGAAACTCATCTTAGCAAAAGTAAATCCCGTTTTGAAACTTGGCAAATGGAAATATAGGTCCGATACCCTAACCGCGACCTAAATAATGCATGTGTCTTAGGTTCGGAAACAAGGCCATGCACGCAAGTTCATACTTTACTTTATCACTTGTACATGTTTATCGTCAAAAATATTGTTACGTCACTTTGATCCTTTATTTAGAAATTACCACTTTAGAAAATTTAACTTGTTTATCTCACGATCAAATTTTATTGTCACGTTAATGGCTATTTCAAAAATCTATAACGCACCTAATAAATATATATCATGTTCTACCATTTTCGTCTATGCCATTTTAGCCAAAATGTACTTAAAAAGGTCCAAAAATCCAATCCATAAATCCTAACAGCTTTCTAATGGAGAAAATAATAGGCTGTCAACGTATATGTTGACGTAAACCTTCTTTTGGCCATAACGTTTGCGTCGTAGCTTCGTTTCTTAAGTTTGACCTTTCTCCGCGAAGGTATTTAAGTATGCTATCGGATTTTCAAAGTCTCGGCTAATCTAGATACCATTTATCATCAGTTTTTATCTTTCAAAATTCTGGACAGATTCATTTATTTTCTGAAAATGTAGTTTTCATCGTCTAAATTGAAACTAGCGTATCTTTTTCGATATATGCCCGTTTTAACTCATTCAAGCGGCTACGTTTTCGTTATTAAGTCTATTTTCTATATTTCTAGCTTAGAATTATTACCACACTACTGATTTTATTTTATTTACTAAAATAGGACAGAATCACATTTAATAATGCCAAACTATTTTTCCAACTTTCTATCTATTATAACCTCTTGACAACCACTTCAAATCTAATCCTAGTTCATCCATCAACTTCTCAACATAACAATGGTGATCAAGCTATAATTTTAACAATATTCAAAGGTCCATGTAAATAATCCTCAAGAATGATTAAATATACAAGTTTACTAACATTCATGTTTATATGGTTTATTACCACTTTCTTGTGAAGAGTTTTACTAACTAGTTTTCTTGAAGTCAAAACTTGTTCAAAACATAATCTTTTGCTAAAGGATCATTGTGAATGTAAATCTTTATCAACATGTACCAAGTGATAACTAAGTATATACTTGACTAGCTTTATGACATAAAGAAAAACATGAAGTTTTTGTAGTGTAAGATCACTTACAAAGGTGATTAGTGAGATATGAATGAAAGCATGTTAACAAGATTATTGTCCAAACCTTGTTATACCAAGGCTTGAATAGCCCACAAGAATTTCTCCTTGTCTCTTGTCGCTTATGTCTAGATGAGGTGATATATATTTTTCTCTGAACTAATGGGTCAAATAAGTGGTTGGATCTATTATAGAAGATTTCAATGTTGGTATAAAGTCAGATCATAATCTTGGTAGGTGAGGGAGTATGGCCGAATAGACCAAGGAGGGATGGGGAAACAAGATTTTCTAGTCAAGACTTCAAAGTCTTGCACTTGCCATACCTTGAAAATATTGGAGGCATGGAGTTCAATAAATGTTTGTACTTCTTGTCTAGTATTATTTATAAATCAAGAGGCGGGGGGCGGCAATCTTAAGCAAAAATAGGATAAAATGTGTTGTTTTGATGCAAGAGTATATATATTGTATGTATTGGGTGTTAAAAATAGGTATTGGTTGTTGGTTTGGTAATTAACGAAAGTTATACGTAATTAAACGTAGGATATAAAGAAATTGTTTTAGGTGTAAGGAAATATTTTTGAAACTTTTGTAATAATTTAGGAAGTATAAAAACACGTTAGAAATAATTGTTGGGAGAATTGGTTATATCAGGTGTTAAATTTTGAATTACGAATAGTGTTTGTTGAATTGACAACCGTAAGTATTTAAAAAATAGGAAATTGTTTTATGGTTTAAAATTGTGAACCGGAGTAGGAGCAAGGTACTGGAGCATTGTGGACTAAATATAGCCTAAGTCCTAGTGTACTTGAAATATATTCTAGGTTTTCACATCGGTTCAAGTAAAAGATTATATGTAAATTGTTTTCAATTAAATGTCTACGAAATAAGTTCAAGTTTGTTGAATAATATTGACCTGTAAATTAGCGGGTTGTGATATTTTACTTGAATATGCTACTTGTTTACTCAAAACATTACTTGCTTTACTTATGAATTTGTTGTTTACTCAAATGCGTTATAATTATATATATATATATATATATATATATATATATATATATATATATATATATATATATATATATATATTCACCTGTTACATACTTAATTCTTTTTTTGGACACAAGCACTTTGAACGATTATTCATACATGACCGAATGGACTAGTCACATAACCGAGTGTACTGGTAACATGACCGAATGAACTGGTCACATGACCGAGTGTAATGGTCACATGACCGAGTGTAATGGTCACATAACCGAGTGTACCGGTCAAACCAATTTTAAATCTTGTGGTCCATATATTACTCTTGTTTACTTAAACCTATGAACTCACCAACCTCGTGTTGACACATTTTAGCATGTATTTTTAAGTTCTCAAAGTGTCAGCTCACCTTTGGCGGCTTCTGGCATGGCATGGCATGCTTATAGGATCAAGATACTCTGATAATCATTTGGGGACCACGTTATTTCTTTATGGGCCTGTATCTCCGCATTTTATTGAATAATGTAAAACAAAGAACTTTTGATTATAAAAATTTCTTTTAAACGGATACGGTAAATCTGTTCTCTTTACTCTGTGTTGTGGTACCAATTTAGTAACACCCCAACGACTTCATCTTCCGGTGCGACCCGATTTTAGGGGTGTTACAATGGTGGAGAAATGGGGAGTGAAATAGACAAGAGTTACAATAACATGGCAACAACAAAAGATAGAGAATTCATTGGATGGAGACGTACATAATACAACAAGATTAACTCAACCATGATGAGATCGGAATAAGTCACGATAAGAGTCAATCATAATAAGGGTGAATCACGACAACCATAATATATAATCACAACATGTGTAGATACAATCACAACATACATGAATATAAGATGGAAAATTTAAGCTTACATAAACCGATATCATATCATAGCATAACCATGCCACATGTCCTAAAATAACTTGTTAGGGTTTGTTATACAACAAAACACCACAAGTGTCATTATTATGGCCACACATCCCATGGCTAGGATATTAGAAGCTACTGATGATAATAGTCTAGTCTAGGAGTTTCCCGGTGCTCCTTTTGGTAGAAGGCATCATTAGGGTCAAATCGCTTTTCGGGAGTGGGTGGTGCAAGGTTGGGAATCTATGGTAAGGGATCGAGTAAGTAAACCAGGGAAACTAGTATTGACATAATGCCCTACAATTGGAATATGAGGTCAAAATTAGTAAAAAGTTTATATAAATAATCTTTTATATAAAGAAATGGTGATCGAAAGTAAGTCAAGTATATATAAATGTCCTTTTTATAAATACGTGTGTATATAAATTTTATTTATATAGACAAGTGTAATAGTGTATAGAATAAGTGTTCGTGAAGTGTAAGCGCACGGAGAGTGTAAGGCAATGCAAAGTAAAGTAGCTTTAAATATAAAAATCGGTTATAGTATGGGTCTAAAAAAATACGACCTGGTTCTATATAACCATAGCTCTGGTACCAATCTGTAATACCCCCAAAATATCGCAGCGGAATGTAATATCATTGGGGTGCTACTTATTAGTACAACAGTTATAATCAAAGAAAACGACTCTAAATGAGACGTTTTAAAAGTTTATCATTCGATCAAATAAAACATTAGAGTTTACAAGAGGTCACAAATAGTTTTTGAGTACATAACACATAAACATAAAAGTTTATAAAGGTTTATCGAATGATAATATTATGCAATCCATCAAAACATTATCCGTGCGACTTTGTGCTTGCCAATTACCTTAAGACATGAGATAAAACATGCTAAAAAGTCAACACAAAGGTTAAGTGAAATTCATAGGTTTATAATTAAATAATGGATAACAACATTTCATGTTTAAGAGACAATTGCATAACCCACAATAGTCATAAAGCAGTTATTATTGCACTAAGCTCATGACACGCGAACTGACAGAAGGTTCAGAGAATGAACCAATGCCCTGAAAGGTAATTTTCCATTTCACCTAATTATTCAAATATAGTGCGTTTGTGATATCTATCTGATCAACATAAACGGGATTCGTCAATCCCAATAGGCCTATTCACAATATTCGTGTTCACACACAAGTGATTAATGGTTCATGATATAGTTAGGGACTTATTTTTAGCAATATTGGTACTTTAGCAATAATATGTTCTGATAAGCATACAATTTAAAACGCTTGTGTCCAAATTGTAAAATAGCATGTATCTCCCCCAATGGGTTTATAAATTGTTTAAAGAGTTAAGGTGGGGCTATGAACTCACCGTAAACAAAAGTGAATAGCAAGATGTAAATAAAGTGACGAGTAAACCGAGAAGTCCTACGAGCAACCTAAAAATAATATGTTGCGTCTTAGGTTTTTAAAATAATAGAATATGAATGCAAGAAAGTTTTATATTTTTATTATATCAATTATGCAATTGTACATAGAGATTTTAAGGTTTATAAAGTGACAGGGACTAAAATTGAAAAGTAATGAAAGTGTTACGAGCCCTAATTTATAAGTTGTCCGAGGTTTGGGTTTTTATGTATTTTTACAATGCAAGTATCCTATTGTGTCGATATGTGGTCAATTTGTCCCAAAATGAGTTATCGGGTGTTGATCTCAAACACATATCGATTCCTTGAGCTAGTAAGGTTAAGTTACCTTGGATAATCCAAAACAACTTTGTTTGAAACATTGTGAATATCAAAGAGTATGCGGAATCTACTCTTCTATACTTAGAAGAATATTATTAATGCAATATAACAGTGAACTTGAATGAACAAACAATATAACCTAAACGCTTGAATATTATTAATCAATAATATGAGAACTCTGTGTAGTACTAGGGTTTACAACCTTGAAGCTTATATCAAAACATGTATCAACTCAACTTTATCTAGGACCTCCTTTTATACACGAAGGAGTCCTTTACAAGATAACTACAAATCTTCTAAACGTATAGAATATACATATCTTTCTAACTAAATAAGATATACACTGAATATCTTCTATACATATCTCTTCACTCGTCTTTATCACATTAGCAGTGCCAATCTTCATCGGCAGTCTTAAGTTAATACTGGCAGTACTAACTTTTACTCTAGCAGTACTAACTTAGTTATTACTGTTAGTTGCAATCTTCAGCAGTTCTAACTTTGGCTTGGCAGTTCAAAGTGTGAAGTCATTTAAATCCCAACAATCCTCCACTAAACTTGTGATTTACCTCCAAATCATCAAGTTTCTTGAATTAAACCTTTAAACTTGAGAGGATTCTTCCAAACACTTCATCTTCTTTCAGTCTGCCTGAAGATCTTCATTAGTAGGTCCTTTGCCATCTCAGTATGCTCATCCATTGTAAGTTTTGCAGCCAACATCAAGGTGAGAGTACCCCTTGACAATGGATATTCCTTCTCCACCAGCATGTATATATTTGTTCCTGCCTTTGTAGATACATGATGCATTGCACATGAGTTGTACAATGTCCATGTTAAAACTTGATTACCAGACTTAAACTTCCATAATCCATCATCTTCATCTGGCTCAAAAAGTCTTTTCAACTCTACCCAGAGCATTCTTTCTATATCATCTGTTGGTTCTGCTGATGTGAACTTTTCTTTAACTAAATCCCATAGCTTCACCAAATCATCTCTATACTTCAACATGATTACCAACCCTGATGATCTTCCAACTCTTTACTAGACCATCTTCATGAATCTCCCAATCTATGATAGGATATCTGGCTTGTAAAGCCTCAATATTCATCCCTTCTTCTGGGACTATGATCATCATCTGTTGTAGATCTTCTTTATTCAATTCTTCTTCTTCCTACTCTTCAATAGCGGGTAAATCTTCATTAATCTTTTGTTTCTTAGAGGACTCTGACTCCAATGATATTCCTGCTCTCTTAACTCTTCTGTTTTCTTCTTCTGTGTCCATAGGAATGAAATCTTGGACTTTATTATATTGTTTGAAGTATAAACCTTCAATTTCTTTATATAATTTACCTTTGAGTTGACCAGCAGTCCAATTATCTTGATACTTCAGATAGGTCGACATATTCTTCATTTTTCTATTTGAGTTGGAGATTTATTCTTTCTAGCAGCATCCCTCTTTGCACTCTGGCTTTTTCTAATCACTTCTAGGAGATCATTAAGAGCATTCTCTCTTTCTTGTTCATTGATAGTTGCCCTGTCATTAACCTTCTGAGCTAGAAGTTCATCTGCTTATTCTTTTGCTAACCTCTCTTCTTCTTCACTATTGAGCTTTTGTTCTCAGAAATCTTGCAATTCTTTCTTCTTCTTCTTCCAATTTTGCTTGCTCTTCATCAAACACCCTTTGAGCAACTTCTGCATCAAAACTTATTTGAGCTTGAACTCTCTCTTTGACCTTCCTTGGTTGCTCAAATTCTTGCATTATACCTTTACCTTTGTCTTAACTTCTTCTGACATAAATAGCACTGACGGTACTAACTGATGCATCAGAAGTACTAATAGATACACCAGCAGTACTAACGTCTTCAGCAGCATCCAAATTTGTTTCACCCATAGCAGCATCACCCATATCAGCATCATCAAACCTCCCTGAATATTTGCATCTTCTTCAATTAGTGTGATGTCTGAATCTTCATCAATATCAGAAATTTTCCTCCCCTAGTTGGAAGGATCCTCCAAATCATCATCTGAATATTCTTCTTGACTGTCAGACTCCACAAGATTTGCCTTACTTTTAGCTTTAATGGACTTGACCTTTTTCTGTAACTTCTTCACCTTCTGGATGAGCTTTGTATAGGCAGCACTGTAGAGTTGCTTTGTCTATTTCAACTCAGTCTCCAAGCTTGCTACTCTGGCTGACAATTTGGTAAATAAGTCCAGCAATTCTTTTAGTTGCAGACTGCCTTCATCACTTCCACGTTTGTTACATCTTATTTCCTCAATTCTTGCTACAGGGGCAAAAACATCATCATAGTCTATGCCTTCTTCTTGAGTATAACCCTGTGCAACAAGCCTTACTTTATTCATAATCACAATTCCTCTCTCATCTTTCTTGTTCCTGAACACCCATTTTGTACCAATTGACCACTTACCCTGAGGCAAATCTACTAGAACCCAAACCTTTGGTAGCTTAAACTATAAAAGCTCTTCCTGCATTGCTTCTACCCAGGATGGGTCACTAAGAGCTTTGGAAATTCTTTTGGGTTCTTCTTGAGATAGGAAACAAGCAAACAAACAACTATGAAGGTCTTCATGAGTTTTCCCTTCATAAACAGCAATGATAAAACCTTGTTCATTCGTAGCATGTGTCATTCTCCTTGTCATTACACCAGACTGCACATCAACAATCACATGATCAAGTGAATGAGCTTTGTGAATTCTTGTATGTGGATTTGAAGGAGCTTGATATGATTCCAAGTGTCATCATCAGAGAGATCAGTAGAAACTGTTGGACTAATAATATCATCATCTGGCCAGTAGTATTAACATTTAGCCTAGCAATATTAAAATTTGGCGCAGTAGTACTAACATCAATAGTACTATTTTCAAGATTCTCTTGATCATCAACTCCACTCTCTTGATCATTAGTACTATTTTTAGCATCATTAGAAGGTTGTGGTTCATCATTGCTAACATCCTTTGAAGATGAATCAAACAGTGAACCACCTTTCCACAGTTGCATCATAAGGTTGTCTTGGCTAGATCCTGTCTCCATACTAGATTGACCTGCATCAAAACTATCTTTTGAACTTGCAAAATCATTAGAGTTTTTACCTGCAACAATTGGTACATAATTCATTGATTTTGTTACCATAACAATATTAAACAGCCACTCAGGTCCATCTCCTGCAACACTAGACTTATTTTCCAAGAACTCAACAGGCAAGTCTTCTTCTACCTTCCTAGTTCTAATGTTGTATACCCTAAAAGCCTTACTATTCATAAAGTACCCAACAAAGAATCCCTCGTCAGATTTTCCATCAAACTTGCCCAAATGATCTAAGGTATTTAGGATAGTAACATGACATCCAAATGGTCTCATGAAGCTTAGAGCAGGTTTTCTACCTCTAAATAGTTCACAAGTAGTCTTGTTGTGAGGCTTTACTACTAAAACCCTGTTCTGCGCATAGCAAGCAGTATTAACTTCTTTAGCCCAAAATGTAGTAGGTAACTTAGAGTCAGCTAACATGGTTCTAGCAGCCTCAATCAGTGTCCTATTTCTCCTTTTAGCAACACCATTCTGCTGAGGAGTTCTAGCTACACTAAATTCCCTATTAATACCTTTTTGATCACAAAACTCATTCATAACTCTATTCTTAAAGTCTGTTCCATTGTCACACCTGATTATTTTTACTTTCATATCAGCTAGATTTTCTATCTCAGTAATAAAGCTCTTAAGGATGCCACTACTCTCATCCTTGGTAGCTAAAAAGAAAACCCAAGTAAACCTGCTATAATCATTAGTGACAACAAGACAATATTTTTTATTCATCAGGCTACTCAAAAAAGTTAGACCAAACAAGTCCATATGTAACATGAATAAAGGCTGAGTAATAGTGTTTTGAATCTTGGACTTACAAGTGGCTTTGTGTTGCTTTACCTTAAGACAATTCACACAAGTTTGGTCATTTTCAAAATGTTTTTGAGGTAAACCTCTTACAAGGCTATCCTTAACAATTTTATTAATGGTTTTAAAATTTAAATAACTAAGCCTCCTATGCCATAGCATTGATTCATCCAATGTGGCCTTTGCAACAAGATAAATTAAACTCTCTTTAGGAATAATATTATTCATATCAACACTGTACATGTTGTTCTTTCTAGGAATTTTAAGTAACACCTAACTTTCATTAGCTAACTTATAGTCAAGAGATAGAACAAAACATTCAGTTTCAGTAAAAAGAACAATGTTCTTTTTGTCACACATCTGTGAGACACTAAACAGGTTAAACCTTAACTCTTGAACAAAGTAAACATCTTCAAAATCAAGCTTACCAGTCCTCATAGTACCTTTACCAGTAATCCTTCCTCCTCTGGCTCCTCCCCCAAAGGCACCATATCTACCATCAAATTCAATGAAGTCTGTGTGATAGGACATTTTCCTAGTCATGTGCCTTGAGCGTCCACTGTCAAAATAGCCCGAATCTTTTTTTTCTTGTTGTGGATGATCCTACACATAAAAATAAGGAAATTAGTTTCGTTTGGGGACCCAAGCCATTACTGACTTGGATCTGCCTCGTGCATCAATATAATTATGTTTCTTCAATACAATTGATGCACTATCAAGTTTGGTAGGTCTCCAAACCCAACATGCAGAGGCCTTAACAGCACTGGTCCCATTTGCCCAAACAGCATTTAATACTGCTGAATTAGGCCTAGTAGTATTAACTACTGGCCTAGCAGTATTAACTCTTTTATTAACAGTATTAACCTTTTTCTCAAAACTCCTATTGGTAAATGTTGTTTTCTTATAAAAGGGCCTTTTAACAGTTTGTTCTACTGATTTAGAAAAACATGATGTTGGTTTAGCACTAAAAACTGTTGATTTAGGGTAAGCAGTATTAATAGGCCTAGAAGTATTAAATGTTCTTAGGCCAGTTTTCATCAAAACTGCTCTTGGAGCCATGTTTCTATGAACACTGGGGTGAGCTTTTTTATCAAAACAGTTGTAATTCACCCTTGTATTAGCATTCCCAGATACCCTTGTATTCCCATATACAATCCTTTCCTTTTGATGGTAATTGCAGTTAGCCTGCACATTGTCAAAACTACCACAAACAAAACAGGCTTGATTGTACATCACCAATTCACTTCCTAGCTATTGAGAGTTATGATTTTTCCAATTCCTTTGGTTTGCCCTTGGACTATGTGACCTGTACATCTCAGCATACTTAACTAATTTCCTAACTGGTTTCTCTTGTTGTTTAGGTGCAACAGATTCTATCTTAAAAGCAGCAGGAAAAACAGTTTTCTTTTCTAATTTCTCTTCTGACACCAATTTCCCAACTAAGGGGGTATCAAAAGATTCCCTAACCTCTTTAAAACTATCTTCACTATCAATCTTACAAGTCTTTGATCCTAAGATTTCAGTCTCAAACTCTTTCATCTCATCTAGATGGGACAAATCAAGCTTTGGAGTTGGAAAAAACCCTGTATGGGGAGGTGGAACTGCCTTATATCCTATACCTGTCTTGAATTTGTCAATAAGCTGACACTGTACAATCCTCTCTATACTTTTAGATGACCCTGCATATCTTTCTATATTAACTTCAATACTGTCTTTTTCTTTCTTAAGTTTCTCTAACTCATGTTTAAGCACACTAATTTCAGCATCTTTTTATGAGATATCTCTTTTTAATACAGCAATATCTTCAGTAAAGATCGTCTCATTCTTTTTATAGAAAACTAGTTGCTCTTCTACAACAGCTAACCCTCTTTTATAATTAGCTAGATTGAACTCAGATTGATTAAACTCTATTCTTAAATCATCATACTGAGTTTTGAGAGTTTCAAAGCTTTTTAAACACGTTTTTGAACAAGTTTTGTTAGTATATACCTCAGAATCTAAAAGATCCATTAGAGCAATATTAGTAGGGGTTTCCTCTTCTGTTATAAAGCTCCAGTCAAAACCAACCCCATCAATAGCCGCCATAGCTTTGGAAGAAGTTTCTTCCAAGTTCACAGTCTTTCTGGTGCTCTCTTGGTTCCTGGATCTTCTGCTTTCTTGACTCCTATTCCTACTGTCTTGGTTCCTTGGCCCTCTACACTCCCTTGAAAAGTGCCCTAACTTATGACAGTTGTAACAATCAACCTTTGACTTGTCATATCTAGCAGTATCACTTCCATTGATAGTGATCTTCTTACTAGTCTTCTGGAAAAACCTCCTTGCCCTCATGCTTAACAGTGCTAACTGCCACTTCAAATCCATCTCTTCTAATTCATTTTCATTGATTTGTTCTAGGTCTTCCAGTACAAGCTGAGACCCATTTGCTTGATTGACAAAAAATGCATACACAGTAGCATCACTTTAGGTAGTAGTACTATCTTGAGTGCAAGCTGTACTAACTGGAGTGTTAGCAGTACTAACTACACAAGCAGTATTAACTTCACCAGTACTGCTAGGGCTGGGAGATGACACAAAGGCCATATTTTGAGAACTTGAACTTGAACTTGAGTTTGTAGTTCTCTTAACCTCTTGTTCAACAATCTTAAAATTGTTGTAAAGGTCATCAAGACTCATTGTGTCTAGATCAGGCTTATTCCTCCAGACCACAACATGAGTATTCCACTAAGCAGGCAGACTTCTCAAAAACTTCAAATTGAGATCTTCTTGTGTCTTAGTTTCACCTAAGACAGACATTTTACTTATAATCTTCTGAAGTCTGTTAAAAATAGAACCAAGAGACTCTGTTCTTGGGGAACTAAAGTTCTCATACATCTACTTCAGAATAGTTTTTTGTGTCTTCTTAGTTTCTTCATTGCCTGTAAACCTTGTTATTATAGTAGAAAACAAGGTCTTTGCATCCTTGTATTGACTGAAGGTCATCAGATGTTCATTGGGAAGTGCCATCAGCAGCATACTTCTAGCCTTCACATGATTCTTCTTTTGGGCCTTTTCTTCTGTAGTTACAGGACCTAGTATTGTTTCAGTTGTGCCACATTCCACTGTTGATGCTTTAGGTACAGATTTGAATGAATTACCATTCTCTATGATATCCCATAGAGCATAGCCTTGAATCAGATAGTATTGTTCAATTCTGAGCCTCCACATCTCATAATCACCCTGCTTGAGAATGGGCAATTTAGTAGTAGTAGAGGTTTGAGTAGTTTCAAGATCCATCTCTTCCTGATTAGTAAAGAGTTCTTCAGTGAGTTTCTTCTAGATCAAAGTTTCAGAACCAAAAGCTCTAATACCACTTGTTGATCCCAAACACAGATCGATCTGATAGTAGGTAACTTCCTTGAGCTAGTAAGGTTAAGTTACCTTGGATAAATCCAAAACAACTTTTTTTGAAACTTAGTGAATATCAAAGAGTATGCGGACTCTACTCTTCAATACTTAAAAGAATATTAACAATGCAATATAACAGTGAACTTGAATGAACAAACAATATAACCAAAATGCTTCGATATTAATAATCAATAATACGAGTACTCTGTGTAGTAGTAAGGTTTACAACCTTGAAGCTTATATCAAAACGTGTATCAACTCAACTTAACCTAGGACCTCCTTTTATACACCAAGGAGTCCTTTACAAGATAACTACAAATCTTCTAAACGTATAGAATATACATATCTTTCAAACTATATAAGATATACACTGAATATCTCCTATACATATCTCTTCACTCGTCTTTATCACATTAGCAGTACCAATCTTCATCAGCAGTCTTAAGTTAATACTGGCTGTACTAACTTTTACTCTAGCAGTCCTAACCTAGTTAGTACTATTAGTTGTAATCTTCAGCAGTTCTAACTTTGGCTTGGCAGTACAAAGTGTGAAGTCATTTAATTCCCAACATCGGGTATGTTCCCGAAAGTGGGTCCTGCCACTTTGGGTATATGTATAATATTAGTGTTTGTTTAAAAATTATTAATTGACAAATTTTCAAGTTTATAAGATAGTTATATAAATTTCATCGTTATTTATAATGTTTATAGGTGTTATAAAAATATATTTGATCATTTTGAAACAAATTTGATAAGTTAAATAAATTTTAAGTTTAGGGCGGGTTTTGATTAAAAGTGGATATTTGTTACTAAAAATTCCGTTTCTCTTAAACCGTAAAGGGTTATATTTCAAATTTTATATTTTCAGAAAGGTATTAATCTGTACTAATCAGATTTTTGGGTGTTATAGTTCTTAAAATTGCATAGCCTAAGTGAAATTACAATTTTACCCTTATAGGTCAGGACTGATCCGGGACAGTCCCAAACAGTCTCACCATTTTCGCGATAAGATGAGTTCCGTAACTCCGTTTTATGTGGGGTTTTCGGCTACGTTCGTTTTAAGGTGTTACCTACATTTCAAAAAACTGGAGCAAGTCATAGAAATGATTAGATCTATGTGCTTTTTATGTTTAAAATCTGGTGTGTGTTTTCCAACAAGTTTTACCGTTTATTTTCTAGTTAAATTATTGGGTATCGCCATACAACCAACCACCCGGAAAACCGAAGCTAAGAGATATATCTACAGCCCTATATTTTTACCTAAACTTCAAAGTTTACTGATTAAGTGTATTAATTATGAGAATAGTCCCTGGCCCAAATGGTCTTTGCAAACTTAGTCCCAATCATAGTTTTAGGCATCAGTAGCGAAGTGAAAAGTTTGAAGTGATTCCTTACACAATTGAAATGAAACACAAGAGAAATCAAGATGTAGGAGTACTAAAATGAAATCACCACAACAACAAGCTTCCAAATTAATCACCAAAACCACCACCCTTTAAGTTAATAAACCAATATCTACTAGTAAAAATACTTCCAATAAACCCTTGCTAAAACTTCCAAGAAATCCAAGATTTGATGAGATTGATTGTTGTTTTGAGTGAAATAAATCATGAACTAGCTAAAAGATCTTATGCTCTCCAACTTATGATTAATAAACTTAGTAAAACTTTGATGAATTTAGTGTTTTGGGCTGTATAAGCCACGAAATTCAGGAGAAATCAAGAAAATGAAAGTGGTATTGAGATCTAGTTTTGGTGGTTTGCATGTGTTTGTTTTAGTTAGATGGGTTTTGGTTATAAGTGAACTTTGGTAGGAAATGAAGGACAAGTGTCCTAGGTCATATGCATAAATCGACCACCTCATGTGTGAGCTGGTTAGATTTGTTTATTTTTGGCGTTATTTTGTTTAAGAGGTACCATTTATTTTTATTTTTTACAAAGGTAAAATAGATTAAATAAAATGAATATTTACAAAGGGCAGCCCAAGAGAATGAATCTAGTAGGACAAACCCCTACCAAACACAACTCTTGCCTAGGAAACAAAAAACACTCTGATTTGGACAACCCCAAAACAGGATACAATACCAATGTTAGACAAACCCCAACATTACAAATGACTGTACTAAGTTGCTAATAACAAAATGGTGCAAATTACCAATAACCATGAATTCAAACAACTGCTGCAAGTGACATATCAAAGGAGTGCAGACCAAAGAATTCCAAATGACAACATCACTCTTTGCAGCATCCATACATTGCACCAGATCACACTGAACCTTCAGACTGCACTGGATATCATTGAACTTGACCTGAGCTAAGTACTTTGAAGCAACAAAATTTTTACCATAAGCAAAACACTTAGATGAAGCTTTGAAATAACCTGAAACCAGAAATCCCACAAAAACCATATAACCTGATAAAACTGGGTAACATAAAAATATGAAACTTACAAATATGTTAAAACTTGACAACAAAACCTATTTTGATATTTAAGGTGATCCTTGAGCTTGTTAGGTGATTACATGATGTTTAAAAATTGAAACCGTAGAATGAAAACGCGCAAAACGCAAAATGTGTAAAGTTTAACTAAAAATGGAAAAGTAAAAATAGAATATTTAAAGTATGATTGTAAGAAACCAAAATGCATAAAAATATATATACTGAGTATTATCAAGTGTCGGTTTGAGTTAAATGTACGTTTAACGACGTACATGGTATCTATTTACTCGCAAAAGTGAATTTACTTAAAAATAAAAAATAAGTAAAATTAAATAACTAAATAATGACCTCAAAATTGTGAATTGTACACTAGGGGAGGGGGTGGCCGGCCTTGCTTGTACCAAGGGGGGAGGTATTAACTTTTTTTTTCTTTGTAATTTTTTGTGCATAATAACTTGTATTTGTTGGTAAATAAAAAGTTAAAGGTTTAGACGTAAAATGTAAATGTGTAAACGTGTTAACCGGGCGAACTTGAAAGTGGTAAACTATAAACTGTGAAATGTACTAATTCACAAGTATAAATGAATCTAGTATAAAAGTGTACGTGAAATCTATTTGTAATTTGTAGAAGGTATGCGTATTAAACGTAAATGATTTACGTGATTTTATGTTTACCGGGTAACGTAGAAATTGTAAATTTATAAAATGTCATAAGTTTATAAAAGTGAATGACTATAGTATTTTATGATGACCTGAGCATATCGTGACGTTTAACTTGAATCGTAGGTCGTAGGCACTTCGTCGACAAAGGTTCCTAATAAAGTAGATGTTAAACACAAAAATGACCCGACATGTATAAAACTAACTCGACATCATGGAATAAGTTTCAAAATGTCAAACACGATTATCGTTACTAACCAAAAATAGGCAGTTGTTACAAATAAGTAAATGAATGATAAAAATGGAAAGAGCATAATCCAACCTACACTTAGAAGCTTGGATATCTTCTTGTGTTCATCACTTGTAGACAAAGTGGTAATTGGTGGATCACTTATAATGAGTTATATAACAAGTAGAATGATCAAAGAGTGTGCAACGAATGATTGGATGTTAGTGTGTGAAAAGATGTTAGACAAGAATCCAAACAAATGAATCAAAAGTGTGAGAAAGTGGTTCTATTTATAGGCCAATGTTTCTGTTGTAATTGAGGATCCGCGGAGCGTCTAGAGATAACTCTTTGTCTTATGCGTTTAACTAGCGTTTAACCAAAAAAATTTTCAAAAACATTATGCTTCTAGAAGATTAATTAATATGGAAACTTTACTGAGACTAGGGTTCCAATTTATGCAAAAACCTAATTTGAGAGATTTTTGGATTTTTATTTTGATTTTATATAATTAAACTAGGTTACTCTATTGTATAACTTTTATGCTTCCCGTAGATATCAATTTTGCATGATCAATTGCATTTTTGCATAAAGCCAATTTTGCAAAAACCTTCAAATTGATTTTTATAAAAACTTCTCACGTCTAGGACACTCATGAAATAAGTTTACTTACATTATTAATACAAACTAAAAATGTTTTTCATCATGCACGATGACCTCTTGAATGTCGCTGAAAGTACGTAATTAATATGTAATTTTGCTACATTTAAGTGAGCAACATTAAACTTAGGAGCGTTTGGGTTATCTCATTATTTTTGTTTTTGAGTCGAGATAACCGCACCTCCACATCATTTGCATATAGGCATACACTAGGCTTAATATGTATATTGATAATTTTTGTGTTATGTATATTCAAATTACTTACTTTTCTTCTAGGTTAAAAATACTTCATATGTTTGACTACAATCATGAAATGACGGATACTTACATTCCCAGAATATCCTTTGAACCTAATACCCCCATAATTCATATCAATAGTTTTCGTAATCTTGAGTCTCATTACATTCATGAGGGTCGAGTCATTGAATCTTCATTCATCAACCATGATCACATTGACACTATGTTTAGTACTATAGGATTTGATTGTTTGCTTAACATCAACGAGCAAATTTGTCCGCGTTTCGTATTAGAATTCTATCGTCAAGTTGATCTCATTCGTAACGAGGATCAAACTATTTCCATTCGGTTTTTGATACAAGGCCAACTTTTCATCATCTCTCTTCAAGAGGATCCGGACCTTATAGTACCTACATACCCACTCCATCCGAATTTCATGACTAATTCATGGTCATGTAATAGAAAATAGATGTTTAAAGCTTCACTTTTTTAAAAATCTTTACCTTGATTCACATAAAATTTTCCTCAAGGAAATTTGTCCTGAATTGCGAATGTTGGAACACAGAAATACAGATAGTTTACTAGATTAGATATCCTACCCCGCGACACTTGTATAGTCGCGAGGGGAATAAACATACGCTATGAAAAGGTTGTGATACCCTTGTACTAGTATAAATACTCCTTACTAGTTTCACAAGTAGGTGTGTGTTCTCATAATAAAATTATCTTTAGTCACCACTCTCTTTTCCTCTCTCTACTCTCTCTCTCTCTCTAACACCACCATGGGTGTGTATGGCTGCCATTCCGGCCGACCACCCAACACCACTATATCTTCAACCTAAACTAGAAATATCGAACTAACAATTGGCATCAGAGCCTCGTTATCAGTTTTAGGTTGTTTATCAGTTGGTGTTTTGTATCTGTCTTACGTTTTTATCAGTCCAAAGTCCAAAAAGTACAAGTCTTTTCTGGTCTCATAATATCAGTCCGAATATGGTCTCTTTGGGTGTCAAATCCATGGTTAAAATCATAAATTTATTTTTGTTAAAGTCATACAGATTTATGCCAAGATATATATGCTTTTCGTTTCGTTTTTGTGGTCAAATATCAAGTTCTTAGGGTTTTCAGATCTATATTTTCTGGTTGTTGTACTTGATTTATTTTGCTCGAAAATTTTGGTTTGCACAAAACCCTCACAAAATAAGGGTTTTGTTGTGATAGCCGCCTGCGACAGCTGGCTTGCGATAGAAGCTTGAGAAGCTGTTGCGAAAGCTGTATTCCGACACTTGACTTGCGAAACTTATGTTACCCACCTTTTTACGAAAGAAAACTCTATCAAAATTGTAACTTGGGTTGCGAGACTTCATGTCGCAAAACATGTTACTATATCTCAATACATTCCAAGACTTGTATTTATTACAAACCTTGTGATGTTGCGAGAATAACCACATAACCATTGAGATACAATAAGATACCCAATGACCTGGGTTTGACTATTAACCAAGACCTAACAGCCATTGTCAGTCCAATAGTAAAGTCAAATGAAAGAAAATCAAATGAGATTCACAGTTAATGATGTAACAGTGAATATATCTATATAATATAGTCAAACAACTAGAATAATATCCCTTCATTGTCAACAGCCTCAACCACAAATATAAAACCCATCCACTTACATAAATTGACCTTAAGAAGAAACAAAACAAAAAGGTCACACCTACCCAAGACCTTTGTGTCTACAAAGATCTTGAAGCTGGAATCTATCAGATACATGACATATACGAGCATAATATGCTTAAGGTGGTGACTCTTTCGTAGGTTTATATTTGGATTCGTATGTTTTATGGAGTTGTAAGGAGATGGAGATGTGTGTTTGAAGTGGAGCGTTGTATCTTGTTTTGGAGATAAAAGGATGAATCTGATGTTGTTTTTAAATGGAGTTATAAAGATGATTGTTTATATGGTCTTCGTGTAATAGGAATATAAGGAGTTGGATATGGGGTTGTGTTTTTCAAAGGAGATATAAGGAGTGTGCTTTGTTGATGGTGATATAAGGTCGGGTGATTGATGCTTCGTTGGAGGGATAAGGTTGGAAGATTAAAGGTGTAAGGAAGTAAATGGGAGCTGCATTTTTTCAGATGGATTGATAAGGTGTTAGATCTGAGGTTGAGAGGATTGAAAGTGTGACTGCGTTTTGTTTGATATAAGTGGGATTAGGGTTACATTTGCGAAGAATTAGGGACTATTATAGAGCAAATTGATCTTAGGTTTAATGTGTTGATGGGATGGACTATTGAATTAAACATTGGACATGGGCTTCACTGAATTTTTGTCACATGATATGGTCCACGACATTTTGGGTTGTTAATGGGGCTAATCCGATATTTTCGTTATTAGTTGATTTGGTTGTTTGCTATTTATCGGACTATTGGTTAGACTAGGACTTTGAACATTATAAAACTTACGGGGTTTGACTATTTTTTTGGGATAAGTTTGTACTACTTGATGGTTAGAAGTTATTTTTCAAAATCGCGTTTCGTTAGGAGATCATTTGAACTTAACAAAATTGAGAAATTATGGTAGCTTGATTGGTTTGTTAATTTATGAGTTCGTGTACTTAGTATCTCAAATATATCGGGGTTGGTTGGATGCACGATGTTTGATGATCCTTGTTCGAGCGTATGCATTGTGATTAAGAGTTAGGCTATCTAGTTATTTGAGTCACACAATAACTATCAATTAAAGGAGTTACATTGTATTGCTCAGTTTCACACGATATGTGGATAATTCAAGAGGCGGATATGTATAATAAAGGATGGAAGTTTGGGTATATACCACTACCTATATTTTAAGGAGTTACGTTGTTGTGCTCAATATAGGTTCTTAATCACAAACTTAGTGCAAGTTTAAGTCGCGGATCTGTCTTTTATGATGCTTCATCATGAGATCGTCATTTCTCGAGCTTCTAAAGGGATTATAGTACAAGATCTTCTCAAGAGGTGGTCATACTTAAAGAACCGAGGTGGATTTCTAGAGACGTGTTTCAACTTTTACTCCCTCTAAAGTTGAACACATATCATCAAGTGGTTTAGGCATATTACGAGCTTCATTGAATTCTTCATTTGCTAAACCATTGATGAGGAGACAAAATAGGGGTTGCTTCAAGATAGTTTTAATCACCATCTTCTTTGTAGCAACCTGTAAAATTTTACAGTGATTTGTAAATGCTAATCAAGTATTAAATTACCATTACTGTCCAGTTAACTATTTTTATGGGCAAAATTTAAAATTTTGTTATTACATTATAATAATTCAAACACGTTGATACGTCGTTCACAAACACATTGGATCGAGCTCACACACGTACCACAACGAATCCAACACACTAATAATAAACCAAACGGATCCTTATACTATTCATGGCCTAATGTTGAGCCTGGTACTATTCTAAGCCCAACCCAACTTTTATAAGTTCTATAATTCTTATATTTCACTCAGTTCAACTCACACTCACTTTACCCCATTTATTCGAGAATTTGACACACAAACTATGCAACATTTTACACCATTTGAATCCTCATACACCAAATAATCAGGATGTCGAGTCTCACTTTCTATTTCGAACATTTGATCACTAAACGAGACGCAAAGCTAGTCTCATTCGACACATGTACTTGTTCACACCATTTTAACCAAACTTGATTAAACTTATTTTCACCTATGTGTTTTAATTTTCTATGATCGAATATGAGTTCATAAGATTGTTTCTCACCTTCTTACACATTTTGACACGTTAAAAATGTTGTTTGGACACTTAATAGGTCAAACGAGACATACATATACACAACTTGGTTCTATAACTAAACCAACACTCAAACCTCCCCCCCCCTAACTCTTAGTACTCAAGTAATATTCTTCTTATCCCTGCTATACATCGAATCAACACAAGTTGATGTATATTATACATTAAAAATCAACTAATTCATGCATACATATACGTTCGATCACACCCTCTTAACCCCCATTCACACTTAGACTTTTATCTCATATTTTCTCTAAGTATCCTCTATTTCCGAGACCCTCAAGAACCCAGAGCTACTCTCTCTAGGTTGTTCAAGCCATTTTCGAGTCGAAAACATTACACTCGAATCATTGGAGACCATTCTAGCGAGTGAAGTCCATATCTCTCGAGTTCTAGCCCTTCCTAACGTGTGATATCACCACCTTTTGGTGTGGTAAACTATTAGAACTCAATTTCCTACTCTTATACATGATTTTCCATATATCATGCATCATATATTTTCCATTCGATCGCATTTCACTTACTATGCATTTTTTATCTTTTCTTGTTATTCATTTCGTATATATATTTGACCTCCTATTCATGGATGGCTAGAATAATCATGTTATACTTCCATTCGACATTTATTGCTTCATTTTATCACATATCGAGACTCATTTTAATCGTATATCACATCACACGTTCATATTGTCATTTATTTATATTGGACATATTGATTTATCGACTAGAAAAAAACCTCGTAAAATCCATTTGATATATACAACCTATCAATTTTTTTACTCAAACTAATTCTTCATAAGCTCATCAACCAAGCTGTACAAATAAGCTCTTGTCACAAGCTCTTAAAAGTCCTTTTTGAACTCCAAACCTATTGCTAATGAAACAGTCCCAAAAACCTTTAGTTTTATGGAATGGGCTTTTTGGCCCACTTGGCTTGAAATAAGATCTAGTGAATAAGCAGTCGAATAAGCTCAATGGTTATGTTTTTAAGACATTAAAATAAGCCCAATGATGAGCCTAATATCCCTTAAAACTCAACGAATCATAAAATGTTATTGGGCTTTGTTTTGTTTCGTTAAAGCCCAATAAGCAGAAAATAATCTCCTTTTGCAAATAAGCAGTTCAATATGACTCAAATAAGCTTTTTAAAGATGTTACAACTTTCGGAAAACTTATCACCTCATTTTTGTGATTTTTGGACTAAATTTGCAAAATATATTTCATATCGGGTTAAAAGTGTCAACTTCACATAAATATGTTCCAAACTGTTATTTCAGTAACCTGAGGGTAGAAATTGTTCAAACAGTAAACAGAAGGCTTAAATTGTTATTTTGGAACCTTTTGGACTAAAAATGTAATTAATTACTAACTGAGGACTAACGGTGCAAAAGATACTCCGTTAGGGTATAAAGTGTAAATTTTGTATAAGTTCAAGGACCAAACAGTAACTTTCTTTCATATTCAATTCTATCCCATATTTTACACTTTCTCATTCAATCACGTGCATTTTTACCATTCGTTCAATATATTAAATCACGTACATTTATATATTTATATAACGAATTTCAACAAATAAACTTAACGTTTTGTTCAACCACTTTTGAGGAAATGATATTTATGAATTCAATAACATAATGTTGGGAACAAGTTTTGTATTATTTCAAGTATTGGTCATTTTAATGTAATAAGTTGCTCGTTATGGGCTTTTGGTTTAAGTTTAATCCACAAGGCTTATTAGAAGCCCATGGGCCGTGTGGTTTAGTGCATAGTTTCTAGAAGGTATTAGGCAAATGTTGCCCTAAACATTTGCCTATAAATATAAATCTCATGTAGTCATTTCATTTGTTGGTTTTATTCATATCTTGTACCGAACCTTTGCTCCTTCATCGAATGAATAAGATCATCCATTCTCTTCATCTATTTCTCTAGTTCTCTCGTTATCTTATTGTTATACGATTCATATTATTGTTATACGTGGTATTATATCTTGTGTTAAGCTGAATCTAGGACCTAACAAGTGGTATCATTCACTAGAAAATAGTTGGATTGTTTGTTTTAGAGTAGATTCGTTGTTCATAGTTCTTATACTTTTGGTTTCGTGATTAATTTGTGACAAAAAGTCTCATTTCTCTCACTTTTCTTCACACTTGTAAAGTGTAAAGATCCCAATTGTGATTAGAAATGAGATTTGAGGTTGAAAGTTTAGTTCTTGTTCGATTTCTATTAGTTTTACACTAGATTTTATAAGTTGCGTTTTGTTGGAATTCACCAAATTTTGGTTAAAACGTTAAAGCTTGCAACTTTCCTATTATTTAAGTGTTATTAAACGTTTTGAACCAAAAAAATCTTGTTAAAACATCATTTTTTAGTCATAAAAGTGATTTGTTAGATTTGGCATTCTATCGGATTTGGTGAAAAGAGGGTTTATTGGATTCGGTTTTGAGGGTTTGTCGGATTTGCTCGCTAGGGTTTGTCAGAATTCGTCAGAAAAGGTTTATTGGATTTGCAGACTTAAGGGTTTATCGAAATTGGTGTTCAGTAGATTCCTTGCTTGTATAAGCTTGTGAAAATACTTCGACTTTGAGGCAAATCTCCTATCTTGTATAAGGCAGTGAGAAAATTATCGGAATTGCAATTTAGATAAGTTATCGAAATTGCCAAGTTCTATCGCAATTCAGATAAACTATCGGAATTGTAAATTTTTGTTGCAATTGCAAAGTCCATCGCAATTCCCAGGTTCATCGAAATTCACTAGTCCATCGGAATTCAACCATTTTGTCGGAATTAGAAAAATTCATCGGAATTGTTAACTCTCATTGGAATTCAGAGAACTCATCGCAATTCAGTAACCTCATCGAAATTCAATAACCTCGTCGCAATTGGCAGCTGTGAATAGTGTTTCATCGGAATTAATTGTGAATAGTGATCTATCGGAATTGAACAAGGAAAGACATCTAAATTCACACTTCATCAAAACTAAACTTTACAACTCATAACACACATCTCAATTGTCTACAAGATCCACAAGAACACAAGAATGTCTCAACCAACGAACTACAACTATTTCTATAATCAACAACAACAGTATCATCAGCAACAACAATATCATCAACAACCACAATATCCTCAACAACAACTCTTCATGCAACAACATCAGTTTTTCCCTCAACAACAAGTCCCTCAACAACAACAATATCCACAACAACCGATGCAATCCTACCAAATTCCACCCAAACAACCTCATTGGTTCTACCAGATGTGTGAAGCAATTAGCAGTTAACAATCAAGACACAAGGCTGGATCCTTAGATACACCTCATATGCTCACTCCGGGTAACTACGTGCAATGGTCAAGTCGATTTCTACGGTTTATTGAACTCAAGAAACCGCATGGAAAGTACTTGAAAAAGGTGATTATTGAAGGACCATATCCAGTACCTACCACAACGGTTCCTGGCGATCCAAATGCCATTCCTCCAAGAGAAGCAACTGTGACTCTTGTTCCTGATTCTCAGCTTACAGCAGAACAATTACTTTAGAAAGAAGCCCATGAACTAGCAATGTCTTACATCCTTCAAGGAATTCCCAATCCTATCTTCAGAAGTATTGATGCACAAAAGACTGCGAAAGACATGTGGGAACATGTTCATCTTCTCATAGAAGGGACTGAGTTAAACCAAAAGGATATGGAATCAAAACTCTATCTGGAATACACCATGTTTATGATTGAAGCTGGAGAATCCTTAGAGTCTTATTACCATAGGTTTACCAATATTATCAACGACTTGGACAGGCATAACATCGTTCTACCCAAGATTGCAGTGAATACTAAATTCCTAAGTTGTCTTGGACCTAACTGGCAGAAGTATGTTACTTTTGTACGTCAAGCAAAGAATCTATACAACGCCTCATATGGGTTGTTGTATGATTACTTGAAGCATCACCAGTCAAAGGTTGATAAAGACAGAGCAGCTCGTGGAGGTTATTCACCGTCAACAACTCCAAACTCACTTGCTTTGATTGCTCAGTCTCATTTTGCTCCACAATCAAATCAGGGTTTTGCCCAACCACAACATCATTTTGCTTATCCCTCACAAACTTCATCAGGTCAATTTGTTCCATATGAAGCATCACCACAACAAACTGATAATCAACTGGTTCCATTTGACAACACCGATACTATGCTTTACTCCAATGTCAACAGTGATGAAGACGATGCTTTCAATTTGTTGAATGAAGGATTTGCTTTGATTGCTAGAGCTTTCAGTAAGTTTTCCAACAAATCCAACAACTGTCTTAGGTCTTTCTCCAACACTCGTAATCGGGCAGTTGTCCACGATGGAAGAGTTGAGATTTAGAACAAAGCTTCTGGGAGATATGGTTTGGGTAGTTATATGGGTAACTCAGGATCTGGGCAGAGGTTTAATTCAGTTGGAAGCAGTAGGAACAACACTAGTAATACATAAAGAAGGGCAGAAATTGTTGATACAGGGAATTCAGGGATTGCAAACACAATGGTGAAATGTTACAACTATGGAGGGAAAGGTCACTTTGCCAATGCTTCCCCCAAGCCAAGGACCAGAGGCAGTGTATATCACAAGGAAGCACTACTTCTCGCTCTTAAAGATGAAGCTGGAGACACTCTTACAAAGAAGGAGTACAACTTCATGGCTCATGCTTACTCCGATGATGACATGGAAGAACTAGAAGCCAATGCAGCCATGATGTTGATGGCCAATATGCCAGAGATGCACATGCGTGAAACAGGTCCTGTATATGATACATATGGCTTGTCTCAGGTACCAAACTCAACATGTCTTATTCATGAAATAGTATCCCCCTCTGCATCTGTATCAGCTGAAGAGCATGTTGGTCAAGATGACTCATTCGTATCTTATCAAGTCAATGACCAAATAAACACCGTAGGTACATTTGATGAAGATCAAATTAACTCGGTTGTTACGTTTGATGATCCTCTTGATGATGATAATCATGATCAACTTGAATAAGATGATCTTTTGCTTCGTCCAGATCTAGAGCTCATGACCTTGCTCTTGACCACCCAAACACAGCTAGACATACATAAATCCCAAATTGGTAGATGCAATGAAATAAATAGAAATTTAAAAGCAAAGGTTGCATTGTTGTCTAAGGATCTTGAGTGCTATATACTTCAACTTTCTAACTATGAAACAGAAGAAAAACGGGAAAAAAATTTTGAAGTTGCATTCCAACAATCTTATGTGAAAGAACAAGAGTTAGAACATCAGATACATGAATTATCTTTTTCCAAAAATGACTTGATTTTACAAATGGAACAAGAAAGATTAGATTTTCAAAAACAAGTTGACATCCTACACTCTGAACTTTCCAAAACAAAAACAGAGTTGTCAACTTGCTAAGATATTATTTCTGAACACAAACAAGCATCAAGGAAACGGGTTGATTCCTATCTTAAGGAAATCGTTGAGTTGGAATGCAAACTTAAAGAGTTTCAAAAAGTTGTTTATAAAACTAGTGAGTCAGTAACAACCATTCAGAAATTTTCTCTAAAGCAAAATCCCCAAGGATATGGTTTTACTATTGGGGATGACAAACCATGTTTTTTACATAAAGCACTCAAGGAAAATCCGAAGTTATATAGTGCAGAACATCTGTTTGATGACTCTATCATGCGTGTTGTTGTTTATAATCGTGAAGAGGAAATGAAACAGGACGAAGACAGTCGATCTAAAATGAGTAATGTAAAATTTAATAAACCATATGATTACTCAAGAGTACCTCATATTAGCGACACCTTCGTACCACAAAAAGATAAATCAGAACAGTCATGGTCTTTAATAGAAATAAATAAATCTTCTGAGGTTGGTCCTATGAACACAGTAGCACAAGTTAATGGCCCTTTACCAAATTCAGGTGTAATTGCACCATTTCCAAAAAAATGTCTTGTCCTTAGATATTTTAATACATTTATAGAAGACATACAATTTTTAGAACAAGCCATTGAACGAAATTCAGAGATAAAAGACTCTACTTTTCTTTCTCCCTATGAAAAAGAAAAGAGAGAAGTTTTTCAAAAACAATTTTTGCCACACGTTCAACACCTGCGACTTTGTGCTACACATTGGGAACAGGAACTTCAATCAGAGGTTGCATCCATGATGAATATTTTCGAAGAAACGGAACAAACGATCTCAAAACAAAAAAAAATAAAAACAAAGCTTTGCAAAAAGAAGCAGATTGACTCTTGGAGAATGTTCTATGTTCTGATGTAATATCTGTGTTCACGAATTCCATTTATATGTCTTGTAATGAAATGATTGTTGATGCTCATTCTGTTGATACTGAGATATTGAGACTTGAAATTGATAATTTGAAAAGAGAAAATGAGAGACTTCGCAAAGTCAATGATGATGTGGAAAACAAACTTTCAAAAGAAATTTTCCAACTCAATCAAAAGTTGCAATGGTGTCAGACTCAGAGTCTTGACTTTGAGTTAAAATTATAAAGCCAAAAAGAATCATTGTCCTTTCAAAACAGTCATGCTTCCAAAATTCAGAATATTGAAAAAGAAAATGTTGTTTTAAAACATCAAATTTTTGAATATGAAAAGGACATTGATGAAGTTTACCAAAACAAGAATGACACTGTTCACCTAAACCGAGAATTGGATTCCAAAATTCAACAACAAAATCACATCATCATTGAGTTGAAAGAGAAAATCAAATTAATTGAAAAAGGAAAATTTGTTCACAAGAATGTGATTGCCCCAGGAATGTATAAAGTAGATGAGACACCTAAGAAAGCATCCCCTCAGACCACTAATGTGCATGCTTTGACTTCTACAGGACTAGGCACCCCTCTAAGCTTTAGCAGATCCAAGACTAAAAAGAACAAAAGGAAGACTAGTATATGGCAACGTAAGAGCGGCACACATAAAGAACAAGAAGTAGAAGACCACATTAGGAATCTGAATAAAAGGCATGTTATGTCTAATGTAGAATCAAAATTTAAAATGTGTAATTCTAATCGTGATGTAACAAATGCTAAGACTTTGAATGTTCTGAATGATGTTATTGTTGATGCTTATTATGTGTTTTGTCGTACAAGTATATTGTCTGGTGATTATAAAAACTGTGTTGCAAAGACTCTTTTGTCTCGTAATAAGAAATGTGCATATGGCATTTCCTATAGGACCATTACTGTTGCTAAGTCAATCTTAGGAAAGCCGCTAAATGTAGTTTCTAAGACTGCCGTAGACAAAACCATAGTTGCTACTAGAACAATCCAAACACCTAGTGCATTAACTAAAAAGAAAGTAGAATCTAGTTGGACATGGCAACGTTGGCTACAACATAAACCTAGTTTTACTTGGTTACCTAAAATGCTTAAAAACTGTGCTACTAACCCAACGGGTTCCATCGTTACCGTGTCTCCATCTGCATTGTTTTCTTGTGATGCAGTTTATTCATATTGTACTTTGGATTGTTGATAGAGGATGTTCCCGACACATGACAGGCAACCTAAAACTCCAAGTAAACTTTGTTGCAAAGTTGATAGGAACTGTCAGATTCGGGAATGATCAATTTGCCACTATAATGAGCTATGGGGACTATGTCAACGGAAACATCGAGATTAGCCGTGTATACTACATTGAAGGCCTTGGACATAATCTTTTCTCTGTAGGGCAGTTTTATGATGGTGATTTGGAAGTTGCATTTAGGGAGAAAACCTGCTTTGTTCGTGACCTACAAGGAAACGACCTTATTTCAGGAAAAAGAGGAACGAGTCTCTACACCAGTTCTATGTCAGACATGACCGCCTCTTCTCCAATTTGCTTACTCTCCAAGGTACACTCTACAAAATCATGGCTATTGCATAAACGTTTGTCTCATTTGAATTTCAAGACAATTACAGATCTCGCTCGTCATAAGCTAGTCCACGGTCTTCCAAGATTTTGGTATGCTAAAGATCACCTTTGTCCAGCATGTGAACAAAGGAAGAGTAATCGTGCTCATTTTCCTCCTAAAACATAGCACAGTAAAGATCATGTTCTCCAACTTCTACATATGGATTTGTGTGGCCCGATGTGAGTTCAAACAATCAACGGGAAGCGTTACATATTGGTAATCGTCGATGATTTTTCAAAATGGACTTGGGTCTACTTTCTTCGAACTAAAGATCAAGCTCCTTCAATGATCATCACCTTTCTCACCAAAATTCAGGTTCAGCTCCGCAATACCATTAGAAAAGTCAGAACAGATAACAGAACTGAATTTAAGAATTACACCCTTCGTGAGTATTTTGAGAAAGTAGGGATTGAACACCAGACATCTATTGCACGCAGCCCATAATAGAATGGATTGGTCGAAAGACGTAACAGAACATTAGTGGAAGCTGCAAGGACGATGTTAATAAACGCTCAATTACCTGATTACCTCTGGGCTGAAGCTGTCTCAACCGCTTGCTATACTCAAAACAGTTATATGATCAACAAAAGGCACAACAAAACCCCTTATGAACTTGTTCACAAACGTAAACGGAACATAAATTACTTTTATTTATTTGGGGCCCTTTGTTACCCAAATAATGATCGTGATGACCTTGGAAAGTTGAAAGCCAAAGTTGATATTGGAATCTTTTTTGGATATTGTGAGAATTCAAAAGGATTTCGTATCTGGAACCGTCAAACCAAGGAAATTCAAGAGACAATACACGCTCATTTTGATGAACTCACCGATATGGCTTCTGAGAAAAACAGCTTAGGACCTGCTTCTAACTGTCTGAACTTCCCTGATCAATCAGCTGCACCACTCTCTCTCAAACGCAAGGATTTGGAAGAGTTGTTTGCTTCACTATTTGATGATTCTCTTGTTAGTTGTGCTTCAGATGTATTCACCAGTTCCGCTGCGCAACCTGTCCAAATTCCAGTACCTGATACACCAGTAACTACAACAACAACAATTGCTGCAGATGCACAATCAATAGAACTAGTAGAATGACCTGATGGAGTATCCATTGTCGGACTGAAATGGATCTCGAAGAACAAATTGGACACTGATGGAACAGTTATTCGTAACAAATCTTGGTTGGTTGCTAAAGGTTTCAGTCAAGAAGAAGGTATCGACTTTGAGGAATCCTTTGCACCAGTGGCAAGACTTGAAGCCGTTCGCATGTTTCTGGCATATGTTGCCCACAAGAACATCACCGTTTACCAAATGGACGTGAAGACTGCATTCCTAGATGGTCAACTCCGTGAAGAAGTGTACGTCACACAACCAGAGGGCTTCGTCAACCCAGAACATCCAAATCATGTGTACCGGCTCAAGAAAGCCCTCTATGGCCTTAAACAAGCCCCGAGGGCATAGTACGATAAACTGTCTGCATTCCTAATTGCTAATCATTTCACAAAAGGATCTGTTGATCCTACACTGTTTATACAAAAACTCGGGGAGGACATCTTAATAGTCCAAATTTTTTGTTGATGATATCATTTTTGGTTCAACACATAAAAAGTACTCAAATGCTTTTGCTAAATTAATGAAATAAAACTTTGAGATGTCTATGATGGGTGAACTTACGTTCTTCTTAGGACTACAAGTTCATCAATCCCCCCGTGGTATTTTCTGAAACCAATCCAAATATGCTCTAGAAATTTTGAAAAAGCATGGCATGACAAGTTGTGACACATATAATACTACAATGTCTGCATCATCTCCAAAGTTGGATGCTGATCTACATGGGACACCAATTGACACTACCAAATACCGAAGTATGATTGGGTCACTCATGTATCTAACAACCAGCAGACCAGATATTGTATTTGCAACATATCTTGGCTCCCGCTATCAGTCTAGACCTACTGAAAGACACCTCTCTGAGGTTAAACGAATCCTTCGATACATAAAGGGAACCATACATTTGTGGATCTGGTATTCGAAGGATTCTGGTTTTGAACTAATTGCTTTTTCAGATGTTAATCATGCAGGTTGCTTAGATACACGTAAAAGTATGTCTGAAGGAGTGCAGTTCCTTGGAGACAAACTTGTCTCTTGGCAGTCGAAGAAGCAAGATTGTACATCCTTATCGTCTATGAAATCTGAATATGTAGCCATATCAGCATGTTGTGCTCAAGTCATCTGGATGAGATCACAACTGATGGACTATGGTTATTTATTCAAAAAGATTCCAATGTACTGTGACTCCAAGAGTGCCATTGCCATCTCGTGCAACACCGTTCAGCATTCGAAGTCTAAACACATAGCACTTCGATACCATTTCATCAAGGAGCATGTGGAACAGGGTACTATTGAACTTTATTTTGTGGGTACAGAATACCAACTGGCAGACTTATTCACCAAAGCCTTGCCTCATGCAAGATTTGTGGAATTAGATCACCAAATTGGTATGAAGTGCTTGACTCCAGAGGATTTAAACAACTTTCTTACATACAATTAAGAAGGTCAAACACCAAAACTATCTTTGTAAATATTTTATCGAAAACACAAAAAGATTTCTATTTTTTCTTCTCTTAAAAAAAATGCATGCAGGCACAAAGTTTCCATCAACACTTTGTTTCAAAACATTACCAATTCTTTCTAAACAAGTGTTGAGGGGGAGAAAGAAATTCAAATTTTAAAATTTTCATTAAAATTTGTACTTGCGTATTTTTTTTCTTTAAAATTGTTGCTTTACAAAATAGTGGTAAAATCATCTGTGTGATATCCTCCTTGATCTTAAAAATGTTTTCAAATACTCATAAGTCAAGGGGGAGTATTAAAATTGTTCTAGTCAAAAATCATTTCAAGTCTAATTAACAAAATTGTGATTTAGGACTTAGATTGTAAAACAATATGGTTAAGGGACTCAAAGTGACAAAGTTGGAAAGATTAAAATTTGAACATAACATAGTGAAAGTACATTAACTGCAGTCATTAACTTTTCCACCAAACTTTCACCTACTGCATTTACTACTCACCCACTCAAATCCACGGCTAAAATTCAAACAAGAAATCCGGTCAAGAATCTTCTAATCTGTGTGTGTTTAAACGTTGTTTATATGATTTTAAGACATGGTTTTAAAGGATTTTAAGATCCAATGGTTCAATCTTTCAAAATCGAGTCTTATAAATTTAGGGTTTATGTTGATTCGGGTTTTATGATTTTTTATGTTTGAGATAGTAATCTATGGTGGGTTTTGGTCGGAATTGTGTCTTAAACATGTTATAAGTCCTTAATTAAACCCAGAAACACGATTGGTGCATGACTCATAAATTAGGGTTTATACGTCGAAACTGGGGAAAGTGATTTAAGTGTGTTGTGGCCTAATTAAAGTGTTGAGATAGTGTTCATGTGTGTCGAATTAGGAACATCATATGAGACTATGGGAAAGAATTAAACAAACTTCTAACAAGTTTTAGTGAATTCTGATAATTTGTTGAATAGGGTTTGTCGAAATTGTAAACTGTTGTGATTTAATTTGATAAACAGGTTTTAAAGTTTAAAGTATAACTTGTGAATTGGTTTAATTGAACAGGAAAACCAAATTTCGACAGAGAACTAAGAAAAAAGTTCGTCTACAGTGTTTGTCGTAATTTCTTGTTTAAGAAATTTTCGAAATTGCAAAATCCGTCGAAATTGGATAAGTTTTGTCGGAATTGCAAAATCTATCGAAATTGGATAAAATTGTCGCAATTGCTCAAAACTTGTCAAAATTCAAAATTTTGATCGCAATTGGGCAAATTTATCAAAATTCCAGATTTCCATCACAATTCGACATAACTTATCGCAATTCTGGTTTTTTCCATCGGAATTGGTCAAAAGTCATCGAAATTCAAAATCATCAAAATTGGACGATAAATCAATCGGAATTTGTAAAAATGTCGGAATTGGTCAAAATTGTCTTCTGTCACAATTTAACTGTCAAAATTCAGTTAAGTCACTAGTTGTAGAATTTGATCAAATGGACATTTAAAGGAATTCAACTTTAAAAGACAATCAACCCGATGTCCAAAGATGTTAATCGCTATACTTAAACATGTAATATCAAATTAAACAACTAAAAGGTCAAATGAAGGATAACAAGATTAACAATTTGCTAACATTCATGTAACCTGCAAATCTGTCTTTGATTAATGTTTCAGATATCTCAAATGGCTGCACAACAACAACCACCACTTCCAATGCTCACCAAGGCTGATGTTCTTCCACAAGACTATGATGTGGAGATTGGCAAGAACAATGCCAGGGTGGAATTTCACAAGATCAAGTGTGCCGAACCAACATGTCAGATAGCTATAGAAGTTCTCAAGCTACACAAGTGCAGGAGTATTCTGGACAAGTCAGCTAGTGTTCCAGAACTCTACATTCATCAAATGTGGAACACTTTACAACTAGACTTAAGAGAAGAATATTTCACATGCAAGATTGACCGAAAGGAAGTAACTGTTGATAGAAACTACCTTCGCAAGGCTTTCCTACTACCAGAAGCTCCTGAACCTGCCAAGGAATTCTACCTAACTCCCACGGAAGAAGAAGTTCTCAACATTCTTGTAGAGATAGGCTACGATTTACAACCAAAAAAACCATTGAAAAAAATCTCAAGGGTTGAAGCCAAGCTCATCCCACAACCATGGAGAACCATATACTACATTCTGTCCCGATCTGTCTCTGGAAGGGAAAGTGGTCACGAGAACCCTCGTTTGTCTCATCTTCAAATCTTCTGGGGAATAGTTAATCAGAAACAGATTGACTATGCTCTACTTATCTGGGATGATATTGTCTACCAAATCCAAAGTCGCTACCATAAACCTTTAACCAAAATCCTGTGTGCTCGTTACACCAAGCTTCTCATCGCCCATCTAATTGACGACAACGCTGACATCTCTTCACGTCTTAAATACCAAGAAATGCATCTACTCAAAATGGACAAGACCATTAGGTCAGTCTACATCCCCAAAGGCAGCACACGTAAGTAAGGGATGAGACTACCAGAATCTCTGCTGACAGAAAAGGTTAAGAAAACAAAAGCATACAGAGATTATGATAGAGCTTTCAATGAAGGACATGTCGGCTCTTGAAAATATGATGATGAGCCTGCACCAGTTAGGACTCGATCCAAGGAAAGTAGCAAGTCAGGCAGTACTTCTAGTGTATCAAAGAAAATCAAACCATCTGCTCATAAAATTGTTAAAAGAAGAGTTCCAGCTACAATAGCTAAGCCTGAACCTGAAGAAGGAAAGATTGTTGAGGAAGAGGAATCCGATTCAGAAACGGAAATCGATGAAGAACCAAAAATTTATAAGGAGAAAATAGCTACTCAGATTGCACTAGAAGAGAGCCGAGAGTCCTTTAAAGCTAAACAGAAAAGGCGGAAACAGATGATGGAGGAACAACAAAAGATATTGGATGAAGAATTGGCCAAGGATTTTGGTGTATACCAGACAGATGACGATCCGGTTAATCGACCCGGTGGGTCTGGTGTTGTAAAAGAAGTAACTCCACCTTACCCTGATCCGGTTAATCAACCTGGTAGGTCTGAGGCTCTTAAAGATGTTACTTCACCTCACCCTATTCTGATGAATCAACCCGGTGGGTCTGAGGTTGAGAAAGAAGTTATCCCACCTCAGTCAGATCTGGTTAATCAACCCGGTAATGATGAGGAAAAGAAAGAAGATGAAAAGATGAAAGATTTCGATATGGATGAGGAGGAAGAAACAGAAAAGGTGTTAACCGATGAGGAAGAGATCAATAAAGCTGCTGCAGAACTAGAACTGGAAATGAAGAGGAAAGAAGATGAAAGGATGGCTGAGGAAAGAGAAGCAGACAAATATATTCTAACTCCATCAATCACTCCTCCACATTCTCCACCAGGTGGTCATGAATGACCACCAGCATCTCTGCAGGTATCTCCACCCAAGGAACAACCACCTCCGGAATCAGTTGTTCATGAATCTCCACCAGTGTCTCAGAATGCATCTCCACCCAAGGCTCAACCACCTCCAGAATCATCCACACACATGTCACCACCACCCATTGAAGCAACAACAATAGCAACAATAAAAGGAAAAATAGTCAAGACAAGCAAGAAAACCAAGAAGATTACTAGGCTAAAAAGGGATGATGTAATCTCCCAGGCGTCTGAAAGGGTGAAAAAGGCCGCAAAGCTGGCACGTGCTAAGAGAGATAACCAGCTAAGTGACCAAGTCGAACCCTTAACCAATATGGTCAACGGTCTTGTCGGACAAGTAAACGAGCTACAAAAAACCAAAGCTCGTATGGATGAGTTCCTGAACGATGATGTTGAAGACCGGATGCTCACAGTAGTCAAGGTTAATACTAAAGTGTACATGAAGAAGTACTTTCCCAAGATTGTATCCCAGAAGGTAGAAGAATATCTCGATCCCAACATCAAAGACATAGTCATGAACATTGTGGCTTCGGTTCCTCTTGCCTTTTAATCCCAACCAACGCAGCCTAAAGAACTACCTCTTGAAGAACTCCAACTCCAACTCCTAGATAGACTCATAAGCATCACCTCACCAACTCCAGAAGAGATAGCCATCACTGAGGCTATAAAAGCCAATATTGATAAGGAGTCATGCAAAGTTGAGGCCGATAAGGGGAAACGTCCAAGAGAGGACGAAGACCAAGATCCAAACACCCAAGCCAAGAAACATAAGGGTGTTTGCAGATCTGATTCACAATTCTAAGAACCAGTCGGTCCTTCATCAACAATAGCCACTCAACCACCCAAGGCTTCAGGATAAGGACCTCAAGAAATGGAGCATCAGTATGAGCACACTGCAACTAAGGAAATGGAATTTCAACAACACTATGATCAACCAGATTCACCTCCCAAGACCAAGGCTACATCATCTAAATCTGGCAAGAAGACTTCTAAAAGACCAACTATTGTCTCCTGGCTAGATGAAGATACGACACATGGAAATAAATGGTTTGCTCAGCTTGCAAGTGCTCAACCTCAGATGGACGAAGATTTAATGATCGAAGGTAGCACGCTTGAGTTCACACAAAGACTCAAACGTGACCAACATATCAAGAAGATGACCAAAGGAGAACTTCGTCGCATCAAGAATGATGCCTTCAATTTGCTCAAGGATAGGTCGTCCAGTGCAGCTGAGCTAGAATATCATCTTGAGAACATTGCTCGAGCAATGTCCAGTGAGTTCAGCTGGACCAATCTAGATGTGGTTATGGTTGGAAGCACTACTAAAAACAACCAACCATACATCACAGATTGGACGAAGCCACTACCGGTGATAAGAGTCTCCGATCAACCTGCTATTCCTTACCAGTTCTTCTTCAACAACGATCTCGAACTACTCTTGCACGGTATCAATTGTCAACCAAAGTACGCAACCTCTATAACTTTGATCCCTGCAGCAAGTTACACTCAACTAGCCATCGAGGAAACTGCTACTAGACTTTTCATCTCAAACAAAGTGCAGTATGACCAAGATGCGCACATAGGTATTTATCACTAGTTTGAGAAGAGGAAGACATGGTACAAGAGTAAACTCACAAAGAAGTCTTCTACTCCGGTAATGAGCAACTGTCGTCAGTCTAGAGGGTGAAAAGAGATATGACTACACCTACTTAACTGAAATCAAGGTTAGAAGACACGATCAGCAGATCTACACATTCTCAGAAGCTGATTTCCCATAATTGAATCTTAATAACCTTGAAGATATGTACCTCATCAAGGTTCAAGGGAAGATGCAACACTTTTCAACTGATCATCAATACGCATTCAGCACTTCCATACTCC
Organism: Artemisia tridentata subsp. tridentata; assembly: GCA_021014915.2. NCBI lineage: Eukaryota > Viridiplantae > Streptophyta > Magnoliopsida > Asterales > Asteraceae > Artemisia > Artemisia tridentata. The sequence continues at coordinate 218,232,556 of CP139502.1, read as the reverse complement.
ACTTCATCAGAAGAAAGATCATACAAGAACATGTAGAAGATCTACAGTTTGGGGTCGAGAGCTACCAAAGGAAGTTGAATCTAACCGCACTAGTTCTATCTCTTCCTAGAATCAACAATGAGCCCCAGTATACTATGAAGAAAGAACCAACCTTCGGGTTTGTTTACAAAAGCGATCTTACGATCAACTACTTCATGGTGTACAAGGAAGTTCATAAGTTCTGCGATCACATGCTGAAGAAAGTTCGTGATGGGTTGGTGATACGGGTACGAGATCAGGAGTTGTACAAGAAAAGCAGGTGGACAGCTTATCAATTAAGAGAAGTTCGTTAGTTTATTCTAAAGATTGAGAGAAGGTTGTTTCACAGAGATCAGATGAGACGGCTTGAGAGTTATGTTAGAGGGAGACCATCATTCCCGATCAGGAACTTCCAGAGACCTGATCCAGTTTACACTGCATTCAAAAGTTCGTAATGATGTAAGAGCTAAATATATTTTTTGATTGATATATATTGCTTGTATGATTGTTCATAATGGCTTGTGCACAGATAACAGTGCACAACCCGTTCTTGTAAAGAAAGGACCCTAAGGTACGCTTCAGTGCCTCAATCCTAAATTAAAGAGCGAAAGCTTCTTACTTTTGAGCAAGAATTAACTAGAATTTTCTAATTTTTTTCAAAATCCTGCTCAAAAAAAAAAAAAAAAAAAAAAAAAAAAAAAAGGTACGCCCTTGTTAAGGGGGATTACTTGAAACAAAAACTCTTTGTTCTAAAACACAAAAGTTCTTGAAACACTTCCCAAAAACCTCAAAAAGCATATTTTAATCAAAAGTTTAACAAAAACAACATGAATATGCTATTTTTGTAGGGGAGAATATGTAAGTGATTAAAATATGGTGATAAAAAGTTCAAATCTCGCATGAGCTCGACTCAGAATGTACCCTCGAATTGACGAAAATCATAAGTCATTAATCGAAAAGACTTGTCCGGGATGGGTAATAATTTCAAGCCAGTTTATCCGGTGATGTAAACGTGTTTCGCAAAGGAATTGTCTGAGTAGAGTGTACCGATTTCGAAAGATTCTTCATTGAATATGACCTGAACGAGTAATAATTTCAAGCTAGTCTAACTAGTGATATAAACGTGTCTCGCAACGGCCATGTTCAATGAAAATCAATCAATTCTAAAAGTGCTAACTCCACCCGACATGTGCAAATTTTCTTTAAACACTCTTTAAACACTTATGAGCACATGTTAAGGGGCAGCATTTCTTAAAAAATGTTAAACTCTCAAAGTGTAAACAATATAAGTTTTACACTCATAAACACTTTGAGAAATTTTCCAAAGGATTGGTTTTATGGCAAACATAGGATAGTCATGGAGAAATAAGGTGACTAAGGTTAAGAAACCGTCCTATGATCCGCCAGAGCCGGAGGGATCTACCCAAGGATAACACAAATAATTTAGAACTAGAGAGTCCTAGGTATGATGAAAAAAGGAGTAAAGAAATGAAAGGAGAAAGAAGGGGTTGAAGAATGAAAAAGAAAAGTAAAGAAATTGGTGAAAAGAAATACCCCTTCATGTGATCAACCTTAGGGCAGAAACCGGGTTCAACTCATATGCTACTGGTTGTTACTAAGGTGACACCGGTATTGAAGATTAAACCGTCATGGACCCAGTGACGCACTCACTAAACCTTCTTGCCACTCAGGTGTCTCTCAAAAGACATTTGTTTCATTTCACACGGAGAACCCTTCATTATCTATCGACCTCTCCTTCCGAGATGTGTTGATATTGAAAAGGAGGCACTCTGCTCCATGCCTCCGACGACTAAAAACCAATAAGCACTTAATCGAGTCTAGAGCCAGGAGATTCAACAAAAGATCTCATAGGAACACTTAACATTTCTACATTGGTCGTTCAACAAATAGAACACCAGTTGTAAATTATAAGAGTCCTACGCAGGTCTTAGTAATCTGCCGAGAACATTCATAAGAGAATTCACAAATTGTGGTTCTGAGTGATTAAATGGAAATCCTACCAGGGTCAACATCAAACAGCCCTGACAGCAGGTCACTTCGGTAATCCCTTGTGGATTTTGCTTAGTGTTATTGGTGGTTCCAAACGGTCTACAATCATGAAGTGATACTTCGGTATCTTCAGCGGCTCACCTGAATCGTTGATACACTTCGGTGTATCTGAGTTAGCTTCTTCAGGGGCATCCGGTTCAGGAACGGCCTTGGCTAGGATTAGAGAAAGTCTTCACACTATGCTGTTGACAATCTCGAAGTCCGAATCTATAAGTGCCGGATGATTAATTGCTAACTGTCTACATTGCAGGTAATCATGGAGACAAGGAGTTCCACCACCACCATTTCCATCATGCTCATATCCCGAAGAAAAGTTCTCACAAAAACTAAGAGATAGCAAAAGTTCAAAAGAAGTCAAAGAAAAGTCAAATATCAAGCATAACAAACTTTCACAAGTCAAATATTGAAGCTTATGAAATGAGAACCACTTGAAATATGAAGATCAAAAGTCAAAAGACATATGAGCATGGTTGAAAAGACGTAAAGACATCATGATTAAAGAACATCAGTGGAAGGCATATCAAGACATTACCATATCACATCACAACAAGAACAAAGAACAAAGATTCCAAAGATGTCGAAGCCGAAGAAGCAAAGATGACGTCAAGCAACCTAGATGACCAATCCTTAGGGGGAGATTGTTGGGAACACGTTTTGTATTATTTCAAGTATTGGTCATTTTAATGTAATAGGATGCTCGTTATGGGCTTTAGGTTTAAGTTTAATCCACACGGCTTATTAGAAGCCCATGGGCCGTGTGGTTTAGTGCATAGTTTCCAGAAGGTATTAGGAAAATGTGGCCCTAAACATTTGCCTATAAATACCAAGCTCATGTAGTCATTTCATTTGTTGGTTTTAATCATATCTTGTATTGAACCTTTGCTCCTTCATCGAATGAATAAGATCGTCCATTCTCTTCATCTATTTCTCTAGTTCTCTCGTTATCTTATTGTTATACGATTCATATTATTGTTATACGTGGTATTATATCTTGTGTTAAGCTAAATCTAGGACCTCACACATGAAAACAAGATAATATTATATATAATATTATTTTTGATCTTTAAGCATCTTAAGCATATCACTCACTCTCATCACAAACCAAATCATTATCCGTTACTCATTTTCACACTCACTGTTCGTATTGAGTCAAAACTATCAAAATCTCAGACTTTACTATTATTCAGGTCGTGTGTTGGAGCAGTTCCCATAATTCACTTGATTTCACAATTCACCTTTTCCAGTTACACTCAAGGTGAGTCACAGCCCCACTTTTACTCATTTAACAACTTTATACTCTTTGGGGGAGATACATGCTACAAAATAGAACACAAGTATTTTCTGTATGTTTCACCTGATTGATATTGTTTAAGTTACTCTATTGCCCAAAGCCCCTCACATCTTGAACCATTAATCACTTGTGAGTGAACACGAATATAGTGAATAGATCTATTAGAGGCTGACTGCCTATTCCACTAATGCTGGATGGATAGTCTTAGTTGCTAGCCGGATTAGTCGCAATGCACTATATTTGAAGGAAATAGGAAGATGGCAATCTCCTACACGAGGGCCGCATTATCACCAGTTACAATACACTATTGACGTTTACGTGTCATGAGACTTAGGGAAATATATCCAACTGCAATATCACCATTTCAAATATGATTGTAATTCACAGGAAATCACAAATTTGTGTACCAAACTAATTAATATTACAAACTCTATGATTTCACTCAACAATTTTGTTGACTTTTAGCATGTTTATCTTAGGTAATTAACGGAGTAGTCAAGACACGGAGTGGGCATTAAACTGATGGTTTTTTGTGGTGTAAAATAAATTATGTCATTCATTTCAAACTACTACACCTTTTTTTGGAATATTAAAACACTGAATTTTACTTTTGTATCTCAACTATTATTTGAATGACAATAACTTTCAAAACGCCTCTTTTGAGCCATTTTCTATGATTATGACTACGATCCTCCCCGTAATATCCCAATTAGTCTTCCGCTGTTAACACATAATTTAGGGGGTGTAACAGATTGGCATCAGAGACATAGTTATAGAGAACCAAATGTTTTCAAACATTGGACTATAACTACATTTCAAAATGAATCATTTTACACCATACCACTTTACGCCCTCCGTGCCTGCATAACACCGTGTTTAGTATATTACCTATCAAGGATATTTCACATTGATCTTCACACACTTGATTATTCCACATTTACTTTCACACACTTGATGTTATTGATTACCTACATTTACTACTTTCGGGTTATTACAGTACAATGTCTACAGTATCACACCTTAGCACCTCATCATCGGACATGGAGTCCGAGGACACTTTATCATCTATCACCTCACCCATAGTTCCCAGAACTTCGACTGCTACAGTGTCGAACACCGCTTCAGACGAAACGGAGCCCTTTGAGGAAGGTGAAGTCGTCGCTACACCACCCATGACACCTGTTGCACCAGGTAACTCAGATTCACCCATATCAGAAGACCCGTATATACTAGCTAGACGGGCATACATCTTACCACCACACCCGGAGAACCGTCCAATTTCTCCCACTTACACCCCATTTACCGATGACCAGTACATGCTGACACAACAATGGCTGCCTGTAGTAGATTCAGATATACTATTACCTACACCACCACCCCCACCTGCCCTGATAGTCCAGCGCAGACGAGTCAGGATCTTAGAACCCTATGAGCCCGAACCATTTATGACACCATTTCGGAGCCTCCCCAACGGTCCTATCAGGATGCATACACCTCGCAAGAGGGTACGACTACCTATAGTTCCGACCATACCACCATGAGTCCATGACCACCCCTATCCCCTACTTCACCCTTGGACATGATCAGGATAACACCACTATGGTCTCCTGAGTACCAATATGCATTGCCACCACTGTTATCATCAGCCCCTCCACCGTCGGTTAGACCCGACCACTTGTTCAACCTACTCACCCAATCTTACTCGTTTGCAACCCACCAGCGGGAGCCGAATCCTGAGGTGGATCTACCCTATCAGATTCGGGCCCGTACAGCAGGTCCCAGTCATTCATCCTCATCATCATTACTATTCCCACCTGGTTTCACTCCTCCAGCCCGAGTGTTCGAGACTGGAGAGAGCTCCAGGGCAGCAGTAGCCCGTACACCTACCCCATCCACCATCATGACGCGTCGGGAGCGTCATGAGGAGCAGATCGATACCCTCCTGAGCATAGTTGACAGAACATCGCTTGACCGCCCCGAGATGATTGACGGCAACCTACATAGCCTTATATCCGATAGGATGGATCTTCAAGACGGTCTGACTAGGATTTAGTCAGAGATGTTCCAGACACGCTCCCACATGACAGCCCTACAATGGGAGGGACAGAGGTAGATTGAGGAAGCTTTACAAGCGCGCCGCAGAGCTAATACATTAGACAACCTCGTGGAAGACATGTAGGTTCAGCATCAGCCCGACATTCAGAGACTTCTGGATCAGATTTCAGAGCTCACAGGGCCCATGGTTGAGACTTCCATTAGCTAGGCAAAGTATACATCTATATAGTTTTGAGGCATCTTAGCCTGGCGCATGTGGCATTAATAAAGGACCTTGTAATCATTCTGTTTTGTGACACAATTGATTTAAGTTATTAATATATGTTGTTGGTTATGATTTACTATATATTGATGTTGATTTATGATACTTTGGTTGTTCATGTGTATTGTGATTGTATTCAGACACGTCGTGATGTTACTTGTGATTGTTATGGTTCTTTGAATGTTACCAATTGGATGTAATTACAAACTTATAATAAAGAAAATTTCCAAAAGAAACTTGATGAATGAAGAGAAAGCTTCTGAACTTCAGCTTTTGTAGATGATGAATCACTTTGTTCCTTATCAATCCTATACCAAGAGTTGATCATTTACTTACGATAGTACCCAAACACGTCGTGATTTTATGATTCTCAGTGGTTGTGATTTCACATTGTGACAATATTGTCAGGACTTGTTTGTAATCACTCTATTACTCAATGTATTCTAACATGGTCATTATGTGGATTCTAAATCTGTGTTTTCTTATGGCACTAATAGAACTATGGTCGCACATGAAAGGGAATAGCCACCCCCGCAACATCAATGACTTCTGTAGCTATCCAGAAACGGGTAGCCGATAGCGTTGCAGCAGCTCTAGAGACTCAAGCGGCTACCATAGCCCGCTCGAGTAACAACAATTGATCCACAGCTGAGAGCGAGGCATCTGCGTCTCGCATATGCACCTATAAAGATTTCATGAGTTAGCAGCCCACTTATTTCAAAGGTTCTGAAGGAGTCACCAAACTAGCTCAGTGGTTTGAGCGTACCGAAACGGTATTCATGAGGTGCAACTGTCCAGATAACAACAAGGTCACCTTTGCTACGGGGACTCTTCTAGAAAATGCAGCATCATGGTGGAACGCTACCGCCCAAACCATGGGTATGGAAGAAGCGTATCAAATTCCCTAGGTCAAACTAAAAACAAAAATGCTAAAGAAATACTGCCCTCATACATACATCAGGAAACTAGAGGAAGAATTCCACCAGTTGATTGTAAGGGGAAACGATACAAGAACGTATAACAGAAGGTTCCAAGAACTGTCGGTACTATGTCCAACTATGGTGCCGGATCTTGAAAGAACTCTAGAGAAGTACGTCGAGGGACTGCCTCGAAGCATCGAGGGAAATGTCACCTCGTCAAAACCAACAACTCTGAAGGAAGCTATCACAATAGCTCAACAGTTATTCAGGAAATCAAACGGAACTCTACCTCCACAAACAATGATCACAAGCGAAGGCTAGATGATCGTGGAACCACCACCCACAACAACAACTGGAACCACAACAACAACAACAACAACAACAACAACAACAACAACAACAACAACAACAACAACCACAACAATAATAGGAACCCCAACAACAACAACAAAAACCGTAACCATAATTACCAATAGAATCGCAACAACCACCACCACCAACAGAATCGCAGACAGGAAGCTGCTAGAGCTTATGTTGCTGCACCCAAAGGAGAAAAAGTTTATACCAGAACACAACCCTAGTGTAACCAATGTAAACTACATCACACTGGGCCTTGTCATGCAATTTGCAAAAATTTCTAAAAAGTTGGTCATAAACTACTGACTGCAGAGCCATGGGTGCAAATTTACAGCGAGTAGCGATAGTGTGCCACGGTTGTGGTGAGAAAGGGCACTACAGGAGCAACTGCCCAAAAGAAAATCAAAACAACATTGCTCGTGGGAGAGCATATGTGCTCGGTGACGGGAATGCACCACAAGACCCCGGCGTCGTCACGGGTACATTCTTACTAAACCAACAAAGTGCTAAATTATTATTTGATTTCAGAGCTGATAAGAGCTTTGTGTCTACTTCATTTGCTTCACTGCTTAATATTGCCTCACTAGAACTAGACACTACATATGAAATCGAAATAGCTAACGGAAACCTCATAGGCACCAACACAATGATCCAAGGTAGCACCCTAACACTTCTAAACAAACATTTTCCCATTGATCTCATGCCTATTCAACTCAGTAGCTTTGATGTCGTTATTGGCATGGATTGGTTATCCAAGCACCACGCCAGAATCATTTGTGACGAGAAGGTCATCCAAATTCCACTTAATGGTAAAATTCTTATCGTTCATGGGGATCACAGTAAAACTCGACTCAACATCATCTCATATATCAAAATGATGATGTACATGAACAAAGGATGTCACGTGTTTTTGGTTCAGGTGACTGAGAATGAATCAAAAGAGAAACAGCTTGAAGAAGTGCCAGTTGTCAAGAACTTTTCTAAAGTATTTCAGGAAGATTTGCCGGGTATTCCACCAGTTCGGCAAGTAGAATTTCAAATTGATTTAGTGCCTGGAGCAGCACCAGTTGCAAAAGAACCTTATCGGTTAGCACCTTCTGAAAAGAAAGAATTGTCTGAGCAGTTGAAAGAGCTGTCAGATAAAGTATTTATCTGACCAAGTTCATCACCTTGGGGAGCTCCGGTCTTATTTGTCAAAAAGAAAGACGGAACGTTCCGAATGTGTATTGATTATAGGGAGTCGAACAAACTCACCGTAAAGAATCGATATCCATTGCCCAGGATTGATGATTTGTTTGACCAGTTGCAAGGATCGAGTGTCTACTCAAAAATTGATTTGAGATCGGGATATCATCAGCTAAGATTCAGGGAAGAAGACATTCCCAAAACAGCCTTCAGAACGCGGTACGGGCATTATGAATTTCAAGTAATGCCATTTGGTCTCACCAATGCACCCGCAGTGTTCATGGATTTGATAAACCGAGTATGCAAACCATACTTGGACAAATTCATGATCGTGTTCATCGATGACATCTTAATCTACTCACGCAGTAAGGAAGAACATGGTGAACACTTGAGAACCATTTTGGAGTTGCACAAGAAAGAAAAGTTGTACGCTAAATTCTCTGAATGTGATTTTTGGATTCCAACGGTACAATTTCTTGGTCATATTATCAACAGTCAAGGTATCCACGTAGACCCTGCCAAGATCGAGGCAGTTAAAGGTTGTGCATCTCCTACAACCCCAACGGAGATTCGTTAATTTTTATGTCTCGCTGGTTACTAAAGAAGGTTCTTAGAAGATTTTTCAAAGATCGCAAAGCCTCTGACAGAACTGACCTAGAAAAACAAGAAGTATATCTGGGAAGAAAAACAAGAGTCAGCTTTACAACCCCAACTCTTAAAACAAAAACTCTGTGAAGCACCCATTTTAGCAATACCCGAAGGAAGTGAAGACTTCGTAGTGTATTGTGATGCATCACATCATGGTTTAGGTGCAGTACTGATGCAAAGAAGCAAAGTAATAGCCTATGCTTCTAGACAGCTCAAGAAGAACGAAGAAAACTACACCACTCATGGTCTGGAATTAGGATGTTAGGATTCGATACACTATAAGGTGGTTAAACCTTTTGTACTTTGTGTATATGAAATATTGAGTGAATATGATTAAGTATGCGGAATCTACTTAATCACACTTAGAGGTTATTATGGTTATGGAAATGGAACAGTTGTGTTTGTTATATGACAATGAACAATGAAAGCTTATCGCCAAACGATTCAATATTATTAAGATAATAATACGAGTGATCTTGAGTTATCACTAGGGTTACAACCTTGAATCTTATGTTTCTATATCTTGTGATATTGTTTTTGTTCTATGTTCTTGAGAGATATATATTTTGCACTATATTTTTAACACACTTATATCTCTAGTCTAAGATCTTTCTTTTATAACATAAGAAAGATCTTTACAATAATGTTAAGTCTTGTCAAACAACTTGCTAGCTTATCTTATGTGTGTCAGTGACTAAGATACAACATGTATCTAGGATTACAACTTGTTCTGAGAGAATTAGATAAAGACTGAGCACATGGGGTAAGATATTATCTACCGTGTATTATTGACTTTCAGTCAACCAGACTTAATATCTTCATTAAGCAGACTTAACTCTGATAGTCACCAGAATTAACACTTGACTTAACCACCAGACTTAACTTCAACGACCAGACTTAACCAGCAGACTTAACTTTGGAACTCACCAGACTTAACTCTACTGCTACCAGATTTAATCACTTGAGAGATTTTCCCGATACTTAAACTTCAGAATATTTAATTCCCAACAATCCTCCCCTAAACATGTGAATCCATTTCAACATGTTTCCTGAATTAAATTATGGATTGTGAAGATCTTTCAAACACTTCATAGTCAGACCCTTGGACTGAACTTTCTTCTATTCTGAAAGATTAATATCTATCTCAGTAACTCATCTGCTTTCTGATCTTTGACTTTAACAATATCAATACACACATCTTTAGGCAATGGTGCTGTGTATCTTGGATGATTGTTTCAACAAGTGAAATCATCTATCAGCATGCCTTTGCAAGTGATGAACAAACGTAGTGAACTGAAATTGAAACTGAAAGCTTTCTTTGTTTGACCTAGATAGAACTTTCTCCTTTGGAATGCTTCATCCCTTCTGAATATATATAATACTCCAGAATCAGCTCTATTCTTGTCATTTTCAACTTCCTCATCATCTTGTATGCTCTTGTCTTTTCCTCCCTTTCATTGGTTAAACTTCCTTGGGCTTTATTTCCTCCCCTGAGATGTTTCCTCCCCTGAGATGCAAATAACATTTCCTCCCCTGTTTGGAAGATCTCTCACAATGTACCAAAATATTTCTCTCCCCATCATCTAAGCTATCACTTAGAACTTGTTATCAGACAATGTTGTACATGTAGCCATCAATTCCTTAAGAGTTTAATTTGCTGCCCTCATCACTTCTAGGTGTGTTAACTCCTATGAGAGGTAATTCATGGGGCATTTGACTCATGGTCCATCAATGGATGGTTTTTGTGAGTCTCTTTGAAAATCCTTTTAAGAAACTTTTGCCTTAGCTGTATGTAATTGATTTTATTATGAAAAACCATACTGCTTTCAACCATTTTGAAGGGATTAAGAGTGTAACAGACACTTAATCAAGCTTTCGGTTTAAAGCAACCTCTGGTTGTATGAGAACCAATGTGTTTCAGTTATAAATAACTGTCTGTGTAAAGATAAACCTATTCAAAAGGCTTTCTTGACAGGGTTTCCAGCTCATAGCAATTGTTGCCTCTAACACAAGTGTTAGATTCACTTTTACTAGCTGTTCTTTCTATCAGATGTCCTTAGACTTGCTTATTATACTTAAAAGTATAAAATGATAGAAAGTGAGTTGAATCAGTTACTTTCTGATCAACTAAGTCATCAATTCAATGTGAAATATGATAACCAGGTTTCAAGAAAGTAGTTTTAAAGAATTAATGAACTTAGGTATAAACCTTTGTTAAGAATTCCCAAACACAATCCATCATAAACCTGTTATGTAAGCAACGGATATAACATTCTGCTGCTTCCATTTCACTTGAAAACTTATTTTGTGCACAAAAGTTCATACCTGAAATTGTTAGTCTAAAAAAAAAGAACAATGTACAAAGTACTTGTCTTATATTAGAATAAACATATGACTAACTGTATGAAATAACACAATTTTAAAGTAATAGATAGTACAAATTTACAAAGACAATAGTACAAACAAAAATTTAACTACCAGACTTAATTGAGTAACCACCAGAATTAAGTGAGTAATCACCAGAATTAACCACACTGGTATATAAAAACACATAGATTGAAAAATTTAAGTATTAAGCATTCCAATACTTGCTACCAAGTACTAAAACCTTCCAACATCAAAAGCATTTGTTAGCAGATCTGCAAAATTATGTTTTGAAGCAATTTTCATTACTTGAATTAACTTTTTCTCATTGCAATCTCTAATAAAATGATGTCTAATTTCAATGTGTTTTGTTTTAGAATGTTGTACCGGATTTTTAATAATGCAAGTTGTACTACTATTATCAATATGAATGACAGTGTTCATAAAATTGTACCCATAGTCAAGAAGTTGATTTTGAAGCCACAAGACTTGAGCACAGCAACTTGCAGCAGCTACATATTCAGCTTCAGTTTTTGAAGTAGCCACAGTTGTTTGCTTCTTACACTGCCATGAGATAAGTCTACACCCAAGGAATTGACATCCTCCAGTTGTTGACTTTTTGTCCAAGCTACCACCAGCATAATCACTATCCGAAAATGCTACCAAATCAAAAGGTGATTCCCTTGAATACCTGATGTGTCGTAAGTGAGTATAAGTTTTAAATTTATAAAGGTCGAATTACCGAATCTAGAAACAACACATACGAGCAAGTGAACTCGTCCGTTATAGCAAGATTATGATGGTAAGTCGGGATCCTTCGCAGGGATTTTTGTAGTGAATCGAATTGTAAGCTACTAGAAGTAAATTCCTTAACAAGTAATAAAAAAATAGAATAATTCAGATGATTAAAACTAAACTTTCTTAGACTAGAATACTACTCTTTGATAAGCATGATTGTGATAACTTTGGACAACATGTTGGTTATGATAATTAGTTTGGTGAACTAATCTATTGTTACTACAAATTAAACCTTCATCAAGATTTTAGTTCATAAAAGAAAGCATTACGTTTAACCACTCAATTCAAGATCAATTCAAGGTTCATAAGTTGGTGTACCTTAAACACAAAAATCTACTTTTGCTTAATCAAATAGCTTAGGAAATGGTCAATACAAAAGGTAACCGATCATAGACAAAAGGTCACAATCGATAGTAAACTATTAATCTTTCGACCCTTGAAATGGTTTACCATCAATCCTATTTTTGATAGACAAAAGCATTCTCATTACAACCACAATTAATTTTCTTTGCTTAATCAAGAATAATGGGTAAAAACAATCATTCATAGACAAATGATTATAACTAGTTGAATAACAATAGTTCTCTCGACCCTTAAAATTATTAGCAACTAGTTAAACTTGATTCAACAAATGTCACTACAAAACTTAATCACGATTGGATCTTAGAATCAACTTGAAATTGAATTAAAACATGTCATCACAATCATACGCAAATCAATAGGTAATACACATCATCTAAGCAAGTGCACAAAGGCACTAGCCACTCATAGCAAACATGAACATAATCTCAGCACTTTGAACATTAGAAACCATAATTGAAAATCTTACAATGATTGGAAATAGATTACAAATGATAAAGTAATGATACCCAAAGGATTGGTGTTGATTTCTTGATGTTTTGACCTCCAAATAATGACTTCTTGATCCTCCAAAGTTTCCTGGACTTCAAAGGACGAATTTGAGAGTATTTTGATGAGTGGTTGATGATTACAAGTTTATTGATTAAGAATAGCACACTTAATACTCCACAAATGATCCTATTAATACTCCTCCCAAGGGTCTTGGTTCATTAATGCTTCACTTGTCCTCCAAGTAGTTTAGAAGAGCCTAGAATCCTTATTAGAAGGCCTTAGAACTGGATATATGAAAAGACAAAACTTAATGATGAAGTTTTGGTAAATCAGCAAGCTTCCAACCGATCGGTAATATGGCCAACCGATCGGTTGGTCTTCGGGATTGCCTCTATCCGAATCGGTTGCGGGCAGCCTCCGATCGGATGGATGGTTGCTGTTTGGGACTTTTTGGAATTTTTTCGTCTTGGCTTGTTTCTTTCCTTTTTGGTTCTTGGATCTTCATCCAAACTTGATCTTTTCAACATCTTTGAAGCTAATCACATGAATACTTGGACCTTCATTCTTTGAAATGCCTTTTTGATTGGGTCTTGGCATAAGAATCTTCGCACTTTCATAAATATTTCCTTCTTTCTCATTTTTCTCATCTTTTTATTCCTTTTTCCTGTTTTTGGCCACATATACTTTGCAAACACACTTTGGTACGATTTAGTAACAAAAGCATATAAATATAACCAAATAACATACATAAAAACACGAATAACGATACTAAAAACATGCATAATTTGAGCGTTATCAAATCCCCCACACTTAAACTTTGCTTGCCCTCAAGCAAATCTAGCAATAAAAGCAATAATCCACATGGTACACAGGTATGTTTAAAAAGATGTGATGCAAATCTATCAAGTACAAGTACAAGTTAGATTCATCAATTTAAGCTTTTATGGTTGAAGCATCGAGATGTTTGACAATACCCAAATGATTTTCTTACTTGATATACATTAATAAACACCTCACGAAAGGAAATGAAATATAATTCACTCAAAACACTCATTTGTATGGTTGGTGGAGTATATAAGAGAAATCACACTCATTTTCTCGGTCATGATTTAATTATTACCATAAGCTTGTACAAAAAACAAAACTACACCAAAATGGCGTGAGCACCAAGTATAGATATCAAAGTGGGATTTTATTTGGGTTTCAGGTTTCAAGAGTTAAGCAAGACTGATGTGCAACTACCTTATGCAAAACATAATAGATCGCTAACAACGAATTCTCGCATCACCAAATAACAGATGGTCACTAGGGTATATCTTAGATCGCTGACGGGTTATTCTCATAACGGATGGTCACTAAAATACACACTAGATCGCTAGCAACGTTATCTAATTACTCAAGAAATTGGATGGTCACTACATGTCCATACACTTGATAATTTCACAAAGTCAAAAGGGTAGGGATAAGGCATGGGATATTTATATTTCAGAAAAGGTTGAAAGTAATGAATATACGAACTAGTCAAAGTCTACTGCCCAGATGTTACTAGCTATTTCGAACCGCAATCATGCATTCTTGAAAAACTCCACACTTGATTGCACTTTACATTATTTCATAGCTCATTGGCTATTTTTGTCACCTTATTGTTGCGATGACTTATTCTCTCTCTCTTTTTTTTCGAACAGGAACTTGTCATCTTACACTTGCGATGATTTCATTTGGATAACTACTTTTGGAGTTTACAACTTCCTTCGTACTTCCATGATTTCCCACATAACATCCATCTTGCCAAATAGCTAGCAACCAACCAAGACATGACTAAAGGTAAGGCTAGGCTAAAGTGTAAAATCTTTTTGTATTTTTCTGGATTTTATCAAAAGAAAAAGATAGGCTCAGAGGGTGTAACTAGGGGTATCTAGCGCTAAAGATAAACGCTAACAAAAGGGTTTATACTGGTGGTTAACTAGTCAATGCAACTAGCTAAATATCAATTTGGAATGCTTATTTTGGGTTAAATCCTAAGGTTGCCTCTTATCACGCATATATACTTAAATCACAAATGAAAAAGTGATCTCACAACGGTCTCGTAATGATTTACAAGCACAAGTTCTAGAATAAATAAAATCACCGGCACACTCTTAGCATAAGAATCTAAGCATAAAAGATGTATGCTTAATACGAAACGGGCTTAAATTCCTTACAATGTTGTGGAAAGAGTTATAATATGTGCTAGCTAATGTTATCGATTCCAGAATGGATTGCAATATTAATCGGGACAATCGGGACACATCTCAAATTTTCAAATGTTACAGGTTTTACCAGTGGATAGATCCAGTTACTCTAATATATAATCCTTACAATGACAAAGAACTTGTAACATCCCGCCTACTCAGACCACAATATTGTCCGCTTTGCCCGCAGGCTCACGGCTTTGTTTTTGTGGCCTCATTTGAAGACTTCCCGGCAGGTCACCCAAGCCCGTACTACTCTCACATGAGCACGCTTAACTGCCAGTTCCTAAGAACCCCACTCGCAGTAGACCACAAAACGCGTTGTGTCATTGTAAGGCGAATATTATCTTATGAACCCAGCATCTCTCCAG
Source organism: Artemisia tridentata subsp. tridentata (assembly GCA_021014915.2). NCBI lineage: Eukaryota > Viridiplantae > Streptophyta > Magnoliopsida > Asterales > Asteraceae > Artemisia > Artemisia tridentata. Next base: position 218,217,134 of record CP139502.1, on the reverse strand, counting down.
GCCACAGCCGATGTGGGATTTGCCTAGGGTGTTACAATCACCCCCCCCCCTTAGGGACTCATCGTCCTCGATGAGGTTTGCCCCACCATCCCGAACGGCTCAGGAGTGGCTCTGATACCACTTGTAACATCCCGCCTACTCAGACCACAATATTGTCCGCTTTGCCCGCAGGCTCACGGCTTTGTTTTTGTGGCCTCATTTGAAGACTTCCCGGCAGGTCACCCAAGCCAGTACTACTCTCACATGAGCACGCTTAACTGCCAGTTCCTAAGAACCCCACTCGCAGAAGACCACAAAACGCGTTGTGTCATTGTAAGGCGAATATTATCTTATGAACCCAGCATCTCTCCAGGCCACAGCCGATGTGGGATTTGCCTAGGGTGTTACAATATCAAACTAAGAGTCAGATATCATATCAAATCAGAGTGATGCGGAAGCAATGCTACTTACATAGATATCCTAGTCTACCCATTTCTCACCGGTAATACTTAAGTTCCTATGGGAAGATCCTAAAGCAATTCCTCAACGGTTATCTTATGAGCGCCTACAGTGGAAACTTAATGGTCCAAACTTCACAGGTCAAGGGTAAATGTATTACAAGTCGCAGCCTGTTCTCTGATACCATAATTGTAACACCCCAACCCAATAAGGGTAGAAGTGCTACGTTATGGTGACACATCAAAGCAAACACAGACATATGACTTAAATAATACAATAGAGTTTCAAGGGTTACAAAGAAAAAATCTGAAACTACAAGGTTACAAATGAGAACTTCCAAAAACACTAAATCTAAAATATAATATCTTCTAGTCAACTCTAATCCAGAATAGCTATCAAGTCTTCTAAGTCCAAAGGTACACTCTCCACACATTCCCAGCTTCCTACTAAAACCTGCTGCAGGAAAAGAAATGCGGCTGAGCTATGAGAGCTCAGTGAACAGATATAACGATAACAAACAGTAATAGAGAATAGTACAGAATAACAGAAACAAAGGTCAAACAGATGTAATATGGTTCAAGGGGTAAGTCAATGAATAAGTATAAAGGAAAGAGAAAAGGGATAGTAATCCACCACGAGCCCAGAAACAGATCATATCATATCGTAACCATAAATCTTCAAATCATATAGAGGGGAGACCTCTCAGATAATCAGATAATATGAGGGGTGTCCTCATTCTTCAAATGGAGTAGCTAGCTCCCAGATATATGTGAAAGGCATGTATTGCACACAGTACCAGTCACCAGACAAATCATATCAAATCATGTTAAATCCACTAAACAGAACAGATCTAGGATGCATCCATACGCCCCCCAGAACAAATCATATTGGCCATAACAGATATAATATAAAGCGCGCATAACAGAATCAGAATGGGGACGGTGTGACCAAATCACTAGGGCCACACACTAGTCATGCCAGTGGTGCATCACAGACACGGCCATGTTACCTTCATGGCTAGGGAACATATTTTGGCTCGAGTATCAAACTGAGAGTCAAAGGTCAAAGGTCAAAGGTTCATATCATAATCAGGGTGTCATCTCAGAAGGTTCAATATCAGGAGGCCAATATCAGAAGGTCAATGTCAGAAGGTCAATAATCCAAGTTCCATAGCAACAGTTCATTTAAAAGGGTTTCTAATTAAGAGTTCATTTAAAACAATCCTTTAATTAACACCCCAACCCGACAAGGGTAGAGATATCACATTATGGCGACATTTCAAAGCATTCATACATATACACAGCGGAAGCCATAAAACATCATAAATAAATAAGCCAAGTCAACAAGACTTGAATCCAATACAAAAGTCTCACAAGATAGCGAAATAATTCAAAGGAAATACATAACGAAATGAATTCATGATCAAAATGTCTAAACAACTGGCAAGACTAGGGTAGGACATCATCTAAGGTAAAAGCTTCAACTAACTCTCATCCCAAGCATTAAATCCATCTCCCAGTTAGATACCTGCCGCACACGAAAAAGAAAACGTGCGGCTGAGCTTACAAAGCCCAGTGAACAGATACATAATACAAAGCAAAGATAACGAAACTGAAATATAATGAGGCACTGGGAGATATCATAAGGTATAATCAAAGCAAAAGAGTAATAAGGAAGTATAGGATAGTTATCTACCACGAGCCCATAAACTCAAAGTCATAATCTCGACATCATAGTCTCAAAGCCATAATCTCACAATCAGAGGGGATACCTCTCAGGCAACCAGATAATATGAGGGGTGTCCTCATGTATCAAAAGGGTGGAGTAGCTAACTCCCATAAATGTGAAAGGCATGTATTGCACACAGTACCAGTCACCTCAAAGTCATACTCAAAGTCATAGTTAAATCCACTAAACATACAAATCTAGGATTGCAACCCATACGCCCCCAAACTCAAAGTCATCCCAAAATCATAGTAGCCATGGCAGATAATCATAAAAGGGACGGTGTGAGAAATCACTCCCCCACACGGGAGTCATGCCAGTGGTGCATCACAGACATGGCCAGGTTACCTTCCTGGCTAGGTAATATAAAATGGCTCGGGTATCAAACTAAGAGTCAGGTCTCAATGTCATGTCAAAGGGTGCATCTCTAAGTCATAATCAGAAGGTATATCTCAAGGTCATATCAAAAGGTTCATGTCAAAAGGTTCATGTCAAAAGGTTTAAATCATAGCTCAACATCAATGCATAGGTGAAAAGACACCCTTACTAAAAAGGGTAGAGTATCCGTACCTTATGACGAAAGCACAAATAGAAACAAGCACAGAAATAGGGGATAGCTCAAAGTCTCTCCTTCTTCACACCTAAAGGAGTAGAAGGGAATTACAATTCATTCTTCATTAATTGTCTTTCCATTTAAAGTAACTTTCCATTTTTATCAGGTTTCCATAATTAGTAAGTTTCCACTTTTAGAAAGTTTCTATTTTTAGAAAGTTGGAGTACATAACTTAGTTAAATCATTATTAATGGAATTAAGGTATCTTTTAACATATTTACACATTTGGTCCTTAGGGTTTCACAATTTACATTTTATACCCTTATATTCCAAAAGTTACACTTTAAACCTTCCAGTATTCATAGTTACACATTAAACCCTTAATTTATCCATTTTACACAATGATCACTTATTTTATCATATAATACGAATGTATCCTCAAGTATTCATAATTTACACATTAAGTCCCTTTAGTTAACAAAGTTACATATTTAGTCCCTAAACTTACAATTTCAATCTTTTATTATTAATAATTACATATTAAGCCATTAAATTACCAAAATAACACATTACCCCCAGAATACAATTAATTACTCAAATCAACCCTAAGTTTCCAGAAATTACATATTTAGTCCCTTCATTTTAATTATTTACAAATCGAACCCTAAAATATACATAAAGACTTTTTAATCCTTTTAGACGTAATAATTACACATAGCACCCTCAACTTATATTTTATACGAAATGTTCACAGTCCAAATTAAGTTCTAAAAATGACCCACGAGTTTTAAAAGTTACAAAACTCACCCAAAACATTTTGACCAAATCGTATAACACATAAAACACATGCATACGAAACCCTAACAAATCTAACCCATTTTTAATCATTACATAATCATTAAAAATCATTAATCATCACTAAAACAAGCCCTAGTTCCTCATTTTCAGATCGCATGGAATTTTCATTTCCTTTTATACGTTTTACTTCAAAACCGATTAAGCCAAGTAATTCGAAAACAAAAGATCTAAGCCATGACAATTCATTCCAACATTTTTCCAGGTCATATAACATCATAACATACGTACATAAATTATACTTGGAGTTTTTATGAGCCGCATGTTATTATTCATGATTTACCCACGTTTAAAAGATTTAATCTTCATAAAACTTATAGATCGAGCATGGTATGGTGTAAACATTTTATTTGATGTTCTTAATACATATAAAGCATGAGAAAAATACCCAACCAAGATTCGAACGTTTGGAAAGGGTCGCACGATTTCTTTTGTACGCGTATAGGATATTCGAACCAAGAATTCACCACGACTTCACAAACGACCTTCAGACCATGAAATCATTTTTCACAGAGTATATTCAACATAAGGGTCATAAGAAAAATGATGAACGAATTTTATAAGGCTCGATCGAATTTATTTTGAATTTACCTCAAAACTCATGCGCGACAAGGAAATAATTTCCTAGACTCGAATCCAGCCAAACACAGCCTCAAATCTATTTTTCATAGATCAAACATGATATGAGGAGCATGAGAAACTTGAGGAACGAATTTTCAGAGAGTTGAATGAATTTATACGAGTTATACCTCTTATTATGATGCGATAGGAAAAATATTCACCAACCTCGAACCACACGACACACAACTCCAAACTTATTTTCTTGGGACTCCTTGGATGATGCTTGAACTCAGAAAATTACTTTGGGAATTTTAGGGCTTCGAATGGAGGCTAAAGGAATTTGTTTGTGTGTTTTAATTCTCTCGGCAACTAGGGTTTTGGAAGAAAAAGATATGGATTGGTTTTAATGAGGGAATGCCGAGTCATAGGGGGAGGGATGGACTAGAAATTTCGTGATTATGGTTGGCCAAATCATAGGAATTGATTTATTCCATATTTAACATTTTTACAACATTTTAAATAATCATAAACTTATGTATAAATACTTTCGGTTCACATAGGGGTATTTTAGTAATTTTGCTACTTGTATAAATGTTAAATGAAGTTGTTAAAATTATTTGGGATCATAACTTGTGCATTGCCAGAAGTTTGGGATTTACTTGTTACTTTATAAGTTTTTAAATAATTTTTTAAACTTGTAAGGGCAATTTGGTCATTTTACATGCTTTCAGATTTTTGGTGTTACAACTTTTAATTGTAACACCCCAACCCGACAAGGGTAGAGATATCACATTATGGCGACATTTCAAAGCATTCATACATATACACAGCGGAAGCCATAAAACATCATAAATAAATAAGCCAAGTCAACAAGACTTGAATCCAATACAAAAGTCTCACAAGATAGCGAAATAATTCAAAGGAAATACATAACGAAATGAATTCATGATCAAAATGTCTAAACAACTGGCAAGACTAGGGTAGGACATCATCTAAGGTAAAAGCTTCAACTAACTCTCATCCCAAGCATAAAATCCATCTCCCAGTTAGATACCTGCCGCACACGAAAAAGAAAACGTGCGGCTGAGCTTACAAAGCCCAGTGAACAGATACATAATACAAAGCAAAGATAACGAAACTGAAATATAATGAGGCACTAGGAGATATCATAAGGTATAATCAAAGCAAAAGAGTAACAAGGAAGTACAGGATAGTTATCTACCACGAGCCCATAAACTCAAAGTCATAATCTCGACATCATAGTCTCAAAGCCATAATCTCACAATCAGAGGGGATACCTCTCAGGCAACCAGATAATATGAGGGGTGGCCTCATGTATCAAAAGGGTGGAGTAGCTAGCTCCCATAAATGTGAAAGGCATGTATTGCACACAGTACCAGTCACCTCAAAGTCATACTCAAAGTCATAGTTAAATCCACTAAACATACAAATCTAGGATTGCAACCCATATGCCCCCAAACTCAAAGTCATCCCAAAATCATAGTAGCCATGGCAGATAATCATAAAAGGGACGGTGTGAGAAATCACTCCCCCACACGGGAGTCATGCCAGTGGTGCATCACAGACATGGCCAGGTTACCTTCCTGGCTAGGTAACATAAAATGGCTAGGGTATCAAACTAAGAGTCAGGTCTCAATGTCATGTCAAAGGGTGCATCTCTAAGTCATAATCAGAAGGTATATCTCAAGGTCATATCAAAAGGTTCATGTCAAAAGGTTCATGTCTAAAGGTTCATAGCTCAACATCAATGCATAGGTGAAAAGACACCCTTACTAAAAAGGGTAGAGTATCCGTACCTTATGACGAAAGCACAAATAGAAACAAGCACAGAAATAGGGGATAGCTCAAAGTCTCTCCTTCTTCACACCTAAAGGAGTAGAAGGGAATTACAATTCATTCTTCATTAATTGTCTTTCCATTTAAAGTAACTTTCCATTTTTAGCAGGTTTCCATAATTAGTAAGTTTCCACTTTTAGAAAGTTTCTATTTTTAGAAAGTTGGAGTACATAACTTAGTTAAATCATTATTAATGGAATTAAGGTATCTTTTAACATATTTACACATTTGGTCCTTAGGGTTTCACAATTTACATTTTATACCCTTATATTCCAAAAGTTACACTTTAAACCTTCCAGTATTCATAGTTACACATTAAACCCTTAATTTATCCATTTTACACAATGATCACTTATTTTATCATATAATACGAATGTATCATCAAGTATTCATAATTTACACATTAAGTCCCTTTAGTTAACAAAGTTACATATTTAGTCCCTAAACTTACAATTTCAATCTTTTATTATTAATAATTACATATTAAGCCATTAAATTACCAAAATAACACATTACCCCTGAATACAATTAATTACTCAAATCAACCCTAAGTTTCCAGAAATTACATATTTAGTCCCTTCATTTTAATTATTTACAAATCGAACCCTAAAATATACATAAAGACTTTTTAATCCTTTTAGACGTAATAATTACACATAGCACCCTCAAATTATATTTTATACGAAATGTTCACAGTCCAAATTAAGTTCTAAAAATGACCCACGAGTTTTAAAAGTTACAAAACTCACCCAAAACATTTTGACCAAATCGTATAACACATAAAACACATGCATACGAAACCCTAACAAATCTAACCCATTTTTAATCATTACACAATCATTAAACATCATTAATCATCACTAAAACAAGCCCTAGTTCCTCATTTTCAGATCGCATGGAATTTTCATTTCCTTTTAAACGTTTTACTTCAAAACCGATTAAGCCAAGTAATTCGAAAACAAAAGATCTAATCCATGACAATTCATTCCAACATTTTTCCAGGTCATATAACATCATAACATACGTACATAAATTATACTTGGAGTTTTTATGAGCCGCATGTTATTATTCATGATTTACCCACGTTTAAAAGATTTAGTCTTCATAAAACTTATAGATCGAGCATGGTATGGTGTAAACATTTTATTTGATGTTCTTAATACATATAAAGCATGAGAAAAATACCTAACCAAGATTCGAACGTGTGGAAAGGGTCGCACGATTTCTTTTGTACGCGTATAGGATATTCGAACCAAGAATTCACCACGACTTCACAAACGACCTTCAGACCTTGAAATCATTTTTCACAGAGTATATTCGACATAAGGGTCATAATAAAAATGATGAACAAATTTTATAAGGCTCGATCGAATTTATTTCGAATTTACCTCAAAACTCATGCGCGACAAGGAAATAATTTCCTAGACTCGAATCCAGCCAAACACAGCCTCAAATCTATTTTTCATAGATCAAACATGATATGAGGAGCATGAGAAACTTGAGGAACGAATTTTCAGAGAGTTGAATGAATTTATACGAGTTATACCTCTTATTATGATGCGATAGGAAAAATATTCACCAACCTCGAACCACACGACACACAACTCCAAACTTATTTTCTTGGGATTCCTTGGATGATGCTTGAACTCAGAAAATTACTTTGGGAATTTTAGGGCTTTGAATGGAGGCTAAAGGAATTTGTTTGTGTGTGTTAATTCTCTCGGCAACTAGGGTTTTGGAAGAAAAAGATATGGATTGGTTTTAATGAGGGAATGCCGAGTCATAGGGGGAGGGATGGACTAGAAATTTCGTGATTATGGTTGGCCAAATCATAGGAATTGATTTATTCCATATTTAACATTTTTACAACATTTTAAATAATCATAAACTTATGTATAAATACTTTCGGTTCACATAGGGGTATTTTAGTAATTTTGCTACTTGTATAAATGTTAAATGAAGTTGTTAAAATTATTTGGGATCATAACTTGTGCATTGCCAGAAGTTTGGGATTTACTTGTTACTTTATAAGTTTTTAAATAATTTTTTAAACTTGTAAGGGCAATTTGGTCATTTTACATGCTTTCAGATTTTTGGTGTTACAACTTTTAATTGTAACACCCCAACCCGACAAGGGTAGAGATATCACATTATGGCGACATTTCAAAGCATTCATACATATACACAGCGGAAGCCATAAAACATCATAAATAAATAAGCCAAGTCAACAAGACTTGAATCCAATACAAAAGTCTCACAAGATAGCGAAATAATTCAAAGGAAATACATAACGAAATGAATTCATGATCAAAATGTCTAAACAACTGGCAAGACTAGGGTAGGACATCATCTAAGGTAAAAGCTTCAACTAACTCTCATCCCAAGCATAAAATCCATCTCCCAGTTAGATACCTGCCGCACACGAAAAAGAAAACGTGCGGCTGAGCTTACAAAGCCCAGTGAACAGATACATAATACAAAGCAAAGATAACGAAACTGAAATATAATGAGGCACTAGGAGATATCATAAGGTATAATCAAAGCAAAAGAGTAACAAGGAAGTACAGGATAGTTATCTACCACGAGCCCATAAACTCAAAGTCATAATCTCGACATCATAGTCTCAAAGCCATAATCTCACAATCAGAGGGGATACCTCTCAGGCAACCAGATAATATGAGGGGTGTCCTCATGTATCAAAAGGGTGGAGTAGCTAGCTCCCATAAATGTGAAAGGCATGTATTGCACACAGTACCAGTCACCTCAAAGTCATACTCAAAGTCATAGTTAAATCCACTAAACATACAAATCTAGGATTGCAACCCATATGCCCCCAAACTCAAAGTCATCCCAAAATCATAGTAGCCATGGCAGATAATCATAAAAGGGACGGTGTGAGAAATCACTCCCCCACACGGGAGTCATGCCAGTGGTGCATCACAGACATGGCCAGGTTACCTTCCTGGCTAGGTAACATAAAATGGCTCGGGTATCAAACTAAGAGTCAGGTCTCAATGTCATGTCAAAGGGTGCATCTCTAAGTCATAATCAGAAGGTATATCTCAAGGTCATATCAAAAGGTTCATGTCAAAAGGTTCATGTCTAAAGGTTCATAGCTCAACATCAATGCATAGGTGAAAAGACACCCTTACTAAAAAGGGTAGAGTATCCGTACCTTATGACGAAAGCACAAATAGAAACAAGCACAGAAATAGGGGATAGCTCAAAGTCTCTCCTTCTTCACACCTAAAGGAGTAGAAGGGAATTACAATTCATTCTTCATTAATTGTCTTTCCATTTAAAGTAACTTTCCATTTTTAGCAGGTTTCCATAATTAGTAAGTTTCCACTTTTAGAAAGTTTCTATTTTTAGAAAGTTGGAGTACATAACTTAGTTAAATCATTATTAATGGAATTAAGGTATCTTTTAACATATTTACACATTTGGTCCTTAGGGTTTCACAATTTACATTTTATACCCTTATATTCCAAAAGTTATTCTTTAAACCTTCCAGTATTCATAGTTACACATTAAACCCTTAATTTATCCATTTTACACAATGATCACTTATTTTATCATATAATACGAATGTATCATCAAGTATTCATAATTTACACATTAAGTCCCTTTAGTTAACAAAGTTACATATTTAGTCCCTAAACTTACAATTTCAATCTTTTATTATTAATAATTACATATTAAGCCATTAAATTACCAAAATAACACATTACCCCCTGAATACAATTAATTACTCAAATCAACCCTAAGTTTCCAGAAATTACATATTTAGTCCCTTCATTTTAATTATTTACAAATCAAACCCTAAAATATACATAAAGACTTTTTAATCCTTTTAGACGTAATAATTACACATAGCACCCTCAAATTATATTTTATACGAAATGTTCACAGTCCAAATTAAGTTCTAAAAATGACCCACGAGTTTTAAAAGTTACAAAACTTACCCAAAACATTTTGACCAAATCGTATAACACATAAAACACATGCATACGAAACCCTAACAAATCTAACCCATTTTTAATCATTACACAATCATTAAACATCGTTAATCATCACTAAAACAAGCCCTAGTTCCTCATTTTCAGATCGCATGTAATTTTCATTTCCTTTTAAACGTTTTACTTCAAAACCGATTAAGCCAAGTAATTCGAAAACAAAAGATCTAATCCATGACAATTCATTCCAACATTTTTCCAGGTCATATAACATCATAACATACGTACATAAATTATACTTGGAGTTTTTATGAGCCGCATGTTATTATTCATGATTTACCCACGTTTAAAAGATTTAGTCTTCATAAAACTTATAGATCGAGCATGGTATGGTGTAAACATTTTATTTGATGTTCTTAATACATATAAAGCATGAGAAAAATACCTAACCAAGATTCGAACGTGTGGAAAGGGTCGCACGATTTCTTTTGTACGCGTATAGGATATTCGAACCAAGAATTCACCACGACTTCACAAACGACCTTCAGACCTTGAAATCATTTTTCACAGAGTATATTCGACATAAGGGTCATAATAAAAATGATGAACAAATTTTATAAGGCTCGATCGAATTTATTTCGAATTTACCTCAAAACTCATGCGCGACAAGGAAATAATTTCCTAGACTCGAATCCAGCCAAACACAGCCTCAAATCTATTTTTCATAGATCAAACATGATATGAGGAGCATGAGAAACTTGAGGAACGAATTTTCAGAGAGTTGAATGAATTTATACGAGTTATACCTCTTATTATGATGCGATAGGAAAAATATTCACCAACCTCGAACCACACGACACACAACTCCAAACTTATTTTCTTGGGATTCCTTGGATGATGCTTGAACTCAGAAAATTACTTTGGGAATTTTAGGGCTTTGAATGGAGGCTAAAGGAATTTGTTTGTGTGTGTTAATTCTCTCGGCAACTAGGGTTTTGGAAGAAAAAGATATGGATTGGTTTTAATGAGGGAATGCCGAGTCATAGGGGGAGGGATGGACCAGAAATTTTGTGATTATGGTTGGCCAAATCATAGGAATTGATTTATTCCATATTTAACATTTTTACAACATTTTAAATAATCATAAACTTATGTATAAATACTTTCGGTTCACATAGGGGTATTTTAGTAATTTTGCTACTTGTATAAATGTTAAATGAAGTTGTTAAAATTATTTGGGATCATAACTTGTGCATTGCCAGAAGTTTGGGATTTATTTGATACTTTATAAGTTTTTAAATAATTTTTTAAACTTGTAAGGGCAATTTGGTCACTTTACATGCTTTCAGATTTTTGGTGTTACAACTTCTTCCCCTCTAAAAAGAAAAATTTCGTCCCCGAAATTTGCAAAGAGTCAGAAATGAAACGAATCGGAACATAACGGAGACATACCAGATCAGAATGCAAAATGAGGATAACTAGCTCGAATAGACTCCTCGGTCTCCCAGGTAGCTTCCCGCTCTGGGTGGTTCCGCCAAAGAATCTTAACGAAAGGAATGACTTTACGTCTCATAACTCGCTCTTGGCGATCAAGAACAGCTTCCGGCTCCTCCGGAAGAGACATATCGGGTTGAATCTGATCAAAAGGATAAGACACCACATGCAGAGGATGGTAATTGTATCCCCTCAGAAGAGATACATGAAAAACATCGTGAACATGTGATAACTGCGGAGGAAGAGCCAAACGATATGAAACCTCTCCAATGCGATCCAAAATCTCAAACGGTCCGATGAATCGAGGACTGAGCTTGCCTTTAATCCCAAAACGTTTAACTCCTCGGAACGGCGAAACTTTAAGAAATACCCGATCACCAACACGAAACTCCAAGTCACGCCGATGCTTGTCAGCGTAACTCTTTTGACGAGCCCTAGCTTCCTTCAACTTCTCCCTAGCAACGTCCACTTTCTCAGTAGCGATCTGAACTAACTCTGGACCCTCAATAATGCGTTCACCTACTTCGTTCCAACAAACCGGAGCCCTACACTTCCTACCATACAACATCTCGAAAGGAGCCATATGAATACTCGCATGCCAGCTGTTGTTATAAGCAAACTCTACCAAACACAAATAATCGTCCCAGCTACCAGTCCACTCTAAGGCACATGCCCTCAACAAGTCCTCTAAAGTCTGAATGGTCTTCTCCGACTGACCATCGGTCTGAGGGTGAAAAGCTATACTGAACTTAAGCCGTGTATCCCATGCCTTATGCAATCCCTTCCAGAAGCGAGATGTAAACCGAGGATCCCTATCTGATATAATAGCCGTAGGCATACCATGAAGCCTAACTGTAAAACCCAGAAATTTTGAACACGTGAAATACCTAAAATGCCCCTCTAATTGTAAACATCTGAAAAGACATTAAATCATTAAGACACCTTTTTTCGAATATAACCTAAGTACCTAACTACTACTAATTGATCGAATAAAAGTTATACGATAATAAGACTTACGATAAAATAAATGTACACATTTGATTAAATCATCACACGCCTATATGTCATAAGGTCCTAAATAAATGAAATTTTGTGCACAATCAAAAATCCCACACGTCATAAGGTCCAAGAATCTCACACGCTTTGGAAATAAATATTTGTTTTCAATTCACCTCATTCGGTTAGTAATGGAGAGACATTTTTGGAAATTTAAAATTATGGCATGGTTTCCTTAAAAACCTCCCATCACAAAACACGTCTTCCCCTTATTACTCCCTTTGCACGCCTAAACATACTCACCCATCCAATATTTCACATACTGTTGTTCCCATCTTTCTAAAAAAAACAAGAAATTCTAAACAACCCCATCATCTAGTCTACAACCGAGAAGGAGAGGAGGAGACAACGAGCTGTGGTGGTGATCGACTGTAGCAGATCTTGTGACTGTTTAGTTGGAGTTTTGTGGCTGTTCTACTCGACCTATTATCCAGAGATAAGATTTGTTGAAGAAGACGTGACGTTTTCCTTGTGATTTCTTTTCCGTTTGCTTTCATTCCAATTGCTAAGGTACGGATATTCTGCCCTTTTTAATAAGGTGCCTTCGGTCTCTTGACTTCTGATTTGAACCTATGATATGAACCTTTGGCATTTGAACCTTTGGCATTTGGACCTTTGACATATGAACCTTTGATATGAACCTTGAGATTTGGACTATGACTATATGAACCTTTGCTTTGATATGAACCTTGACTTTGACCCCAGTTTGATACCCGAGCCAAATATGTTTCCTAGCCATGAAGGTAACATGGCCGTGTCATTGATGCACCAATGGCATGACTAGTGTGTAGCCCTAGTGATTTGGTTACACCGTCCCCATTATGATATGATATGCGCGCTTTATGATTTGTTATGGCCAATATGATTTGTTTGGGGGGCGAATGGATGCATCCTAGATATGATTTGATATGATATGATATGATATGATATGATTTGATATGGTGACTGAGGATGGGTGCAATCCACTTCTTTCACAAAATATGGGAGCTAGCTACTCCATTTGAAGAATGAGGACACCCCTCATATTATCTGATTATCTGAGAGGTCTCCCCTCTATATGATTTGAAGATTATGGTTACGATATAATATGATACGTTATGATATGGGCTCTTGGTGGATTACTGTCCTAAACCTTACTCTTTATTTCCTTTTCTTATATCTCATTCATTATGATATGCTTGTTCATTTCCATTTGCTTTTGTTTCCGTTTATTATATATCTGTTCACTGGGCTTTTTAAGCTCAGCCGCACGTTTTCTTTTCGTGTGCGGCAGGTTTTAGTTGGAAGCTGGGTATGAGTGAAGAGACCTTTGGACTTAGAAGACCTTGATAGTTATTCTGAAGTAGAAGTCATTAGAAGGATTGCATTTGCAGACTTAGTATTTAGCTTTTGTTTCCTTTGTAACCTTGTGTTTTCAGTATTTCATTTGTAACCTTTGAGAATCCTTGTATTACTATTGAATGTATGCTTTGTTTGATCTGATATGAAGCCATTAATGTGATACTCCTACCCTTGCTGGGTTGGGGTGTTACAATTATGGTATCAGAGAGACAGGCTGCGATTCGTAATACAATTACCCTTGGCCTTTGTAAGTTAGGACCACTAAGTTTTCCCTGTAGGCGCTCGTAAGACAACCTTTGAAAATTTGCTTTAAGATTCACCTATAGGAACGTAAGTATTGACCAGTGAGGAATGGGTAGACTATAAGGCATTCGTTTAAGTATCTTTGCTTCCGCATCACTCTGATTCGTGCTTTGCTTTTGGTTAGATCCTGTTGATATCACTTTTGGAAAGCGAAAGCTTATGTTTTGCACCATCTAAGATTTGAACCTGGTTAAATCTTGAAGGCATTGAAAATTTCATAATAATTGCCTGACACTATTTGATCCTCATCTTCAGATTTTGACTCTGATCTTTGATCCTTTCGTTAATCATTTTGATACCTCTTCGGGCATTCTGAGAACCTCCATGGCGATGACGTACTGGATATGTTTTGTTAATTGTCTTTTGCTTTTGATAAGTATCTATGAATCTTCCGACACTATTTGATTTCGTTTCTCCCATCTCTGTCCCTATGAGAAGTCTTGTGGTGTGTAACCACGAGTATAAGAATGTTTCCCCCTCACCCTTGAATGATAAAGATTTGATTTGTGATCCGTCTTTCTTTGGATAGTTAACTTCGATTTTATTCTGACAAGAAATCGGTTGATTGATCATTCAAATATTGACAACTATTCCCCTATGTCTCACCTTTGGCGTTTGCAACAATTTTGAACTCCCTACTATGATTACCGATTGGTAGACCCTCTGCTATCACTATTACTCTAGAGACTCGTGTGTTAATTTTGCGGTTATGAAGTTTTCCCTATAACTCATTTCGTATACCAATGAATGAACCTCATATTGAGAGCTTTTTTGCACCTTGAGTCTTTTGAACATGAACCTTATCTTGGACGTTATTTGGCACCCTGAATCTCGAATATGATTCCTGGTCGAACCACCAAAATTTTCCATCGGAGCGTGAAGTAGGATTTGACTTGATACCAGGAGATTGTCTAGTCACCAAGCGAAGGTGTCTTTCAGATGTGTCCGGGATCCTACCAGTTTGTTTGAGCAACCGAGAGGAGCAAAAACCGAAGGCCAGAAGTGAGTTGATTAAAGTGTATCTTCTGGGCGTGTTGATTTCTGAAAGCTGAACTGTAATACCTCCACCCTGAAACGATTATGTGTTTGTTTAATTTCAGAGCGTGAAGTTTCCTTATGATGAATTGATTTATTTCTTGGAATCGCCTTCCGTATCCGTAAACGACTGCTATGACGGTTAGTAATGCTAATAGTATTAGCTAAAGCTCTGACTGTTTATGAGATTGATAATTAATGATTTCTCGTGAGTGCTTGGACAAATGGTCATTGTATGACTTAATAGTACGTTCGGAAACGAGGAAGAGCATGAAAATCATCTTTGTACTTTGTTAGAAAATTCGCCGATCATTTATGCCTTCTAAGAGATTGATATTTGTTCTTAATGGAGGATATCTCTTTAAGTTCCGCAAGCCTTGAAAACTATCACCAAGTGGTCAAGACCGATAACAGAAAGGAGAACCGAAACCTTTTGAACTCTGCAGAAGAATTCTGGGAGATGTTTACAATTCGTGATACCATTGAGAAATTTCGTGAACCGAGAGAAACAGCTTAGTTGATTGAGAATGGAATTTTGGAAAAGCTGAAATAGAAAGTAGTTTCCATACCTTCAGCGGAACGAATTTTGGGGCATTCCAGTAAGAGACTCTGTTTTACTCCCTTACAGCACGGAAGGTTTTGCGTATGCATCAAGACAACTAGAAGCGCATCAGAAGAATTACTTCAATACCTGACATGGAGTTGACAACAACGATGGTTACCCTGAAGAGTGAAGACATTACTTACAAGGCAGAAGTGTTGACGATGCAGAAGAAAAAATTCTTGTCAAGATGGAGAACCTGGAGCTGATGAAGACATGCAATCTAATTTCCCTATTCATCTTGGTTGTACCAAGATGAATTGAGAGCGGAAGCAGACTGGATGATGAAGGATTTGAAGATCGTGCCAGAAATTCACATTACTCCATTACATTCCAAGAAGAACTGCAGGAGGCTCGACGACCCAGACACAAGCTTCTAATTTTGGTTTCACTTCCCGATCGATAGACAGACGAAACAGAGTAACTGGACTAGAAGAGTTTGGATGTGTTCAATGAACGGATTTTTGAAACAGACCCTTTATGTTTGAAAGAATTGATTCTATGGAGGCCGAAGTTCTTGGCGACTAACTTTCATTCCGTTGACTCTCTTAAGTTTAGTTATAGAGTAATAAGATCCTTTAATGATCCAAGTTTCCTAGAAGCATTTCAGTTCCGTGTTCATTTTTCATATGTTCAGTGATGGCTTTGTTTTGAGAGATTTTGGCGAGTTGTGGAAGATATGATGCTTGTGGATGGCGTACCTTATTCTGCTAGGCAACCTGGGATTTTGATACTGTTGCAAGTAGTCTTGTTTTCCCTCTTGATTATGGCATTGATTTTGTTGACCTCTGAGACTATAGAAGTACTAGGTGGATTAAGATAGGTTGTTTTGTTCATGACTTGAGATAAAGTATGACCATCATGAGGGCATATTTATATGATGCTTGTATTATGACGCCTGGCCAACGTGATAATACTCACGTCATATAACGTGCACTTGTTGTGGGCATAGGATATTTCGAGGAGTGCCTTAGAAGCCTTAGAATTCTGATAGCTGTTGGAGATTTTCTGTGTTAGTGAGACTTTAGGTTCATTCTACCGATACGTTTAATCTGCTTTCACTGTCATACGATTTGATACGTTTGGATTCTCGACACGCGTTTTGCTGACCTCTGTACTCCTGATAACAATCTTAAGTTCTGTGGTAGAAATTTCTGCCTTGTGATGATATCAAACCATCTGTTTTCTGTACGTTCTCATCTGATTTATCTAATCAAATTCTATGGACGACATATCAAAAAAATAAAAATATATATATATAAAAAAAAAAAAAAAAAAAAAAAATCCTACGTATTTCCTGCATCTCTTCCGAGAGAATACGATTATCATCAATTACGTTTAGTATATTATTCTTTGATTTGGATTCAATATGGTATG
Source organism: Artemisia tridentata subsp. tridentata (assembly GCA_021014915.2). NCBI lineage: Eukaryota > Viridiplantae > Streptophyta > Magnoliopsida > Asterales > Asteraceae > Artemisia > Artemisia tridentata. The sequence goes on along the minus strand of CP139502.1, from coordinate 218,199,982 downwards.
TCTTTTCTGAGAAAACCGAAGCTTTTGATCAACAAGTTAGAGTCATGAGAAACAAGTCATTCACTTTTCCGTTCACGGTCCGCTGTGTTTCCGTTCCGTTTTCCCTTCAATTTTCGAGGACGAAAAATTTTCTTTAGAGGGGAAGAGTTGTAAAACCCAGAAATTTTGAACACGTGAAATACCTAAAATGCCCCTCTAATTGGAAACATCTGAAAAGACATTAAATCATTAAGACACCTTTTTCCGAATATAACCTAAGTACCTAACTACTACTAATTGATCGAATAAAAGTTATACGATAATAAGACTTACGATAAAATAAATGTACACATTTGATTAAATCATCACACGCCTATATGTCATAAGGTCCTAAATAAATGAAATTTTGTGCACAATCAAAAATCCCACACGTCATAAGGTCCAAGAATCTCACACGCTTTGGAAATAAATATTTGTTTTCAATTCACCTCATTCGGTTAGTAATGGAGAGACATTTTTGGAAATTTAAAATTATGGCATGGTTTCCTTAAAAACCTCCCATCACAAAACACGTCTTCCCCTTATTACTCCCTTTGCACGCCTAAACATACTCACCCATCCAATATTTCACATACTGTTGTTCCCATCTTTCTAAAAAAAACAAGAAATTCTAAACAACCCCATCATCTAGTCTACAACCGAGAAGGAGAGGAGGAGACAACGAGCTGTGGTGGTGATCGACTGTAGCAGATCTTGTGACTGTTTAGTTGGAGTTTTGTGGCTGTTCTACTCGACCTATTATCCAGAGATAAGATTTGTTGAAGAAGACGTGACGTTTTCCTTGTGATTTCTTTTCCGTTTGCTTTCATTCCAATTGCTAAGGTACGGATATTCTGCCCTTTTTAATAAGGTGCCTTCGGTCTCTTGACTTCTGATTTGAACCTATGATATGAACCTTTGGCATTTGAACCTTTGGCATTTGGACCTTTGACCTATGAACCTTTGATATGAACCTTGAGATTTGGACTATGACTATATGAACCTTTGCTTTGATATGAACCTTGACTTTGACCCCAGTTTGATACCCGAGCCAAATATGTTTCCTAGCCATGAAGGTAACATGGCCGTGTCATTGATGCACCAATGGCATGACTAGTGTGTAGCCCTAGTGATTTGGTTACACCGTCCCCGTTATGATATGATATGCGCGCTTTATGATTTGTTATGGCCAATATGATTTGTTTGGGGGGCGAATGGATGCATCCTAGATATGATTTGATATGATATGATATGATATGATATGATTTGATATGGTGACTGAGGATGGGTGCAATCCACTTCTTTCACAAAATATGGGAGCTAGCTACTCCATTTGAAGAATGAGGACACCCCTCATATTATCTGATTATCTGAGAGGTCTCCCCTCTATATGATTTGAAGATTATGGTTACGATATAATATGATACGTTATGATATGGGCTCGTGGTGGATTACTGTCCTAAACCTTACTCTTTATTTCCTTTTCTTATATCTCATTCATTATGATATGCCTGTTCATTTCCATTTGCTTTTGTTTCCGTTTATTATATATCTGTTCACTGGGCTTTTTAAGCTCAGCCGCACGTTTTCTTTTCGTGTGCGGCAGGTTTTAGTTGGAAGCTGGGTATGAGTGAAGAGACCTTTGGACTTAGAAGACCTTGATAGTTATTCTGAAGTAGAAGTCATTAGAAGGATTGCATTTGCAGACTTAGTATTTAGCTTTTGTTTCCTTTGTAACCTTGTGTTTTCAGTATTTCATTTGTAACCTTTGAGAATCTTTGTATTACTTTTGAATGTAGGCTTTGTTTGATCTGATATGAAGCCATTAATTTGATACTTCTACCCTTGCCGGGTTGGGGTGTTACACTAACGATTTCCTGCTAAAACACATCCGCCAACTTACTAACACTGTAGTCCACACGAATAGGGAGGAAGTGAGCAGACTTGGTTAGTCGATCAACGACCACCCAAATCGCATCATGCTTCCTACGAGTAGGAGGTAAACCTGTCACAAAATCCATGGAAATTTCCTCCCATTTCCACTTCGGAATCTCCAAAGGCTGAAGCAACCCACTAGCTCTCTGGTGCTCGATCTTGACCTGCTGGCAAGTCAACACTTAGATACAAATGAAGCCACATCCTGTTTCATGCCACTCCACAAGAAATGTTGCTTAAGGTCCCGGTACATCTTGGTAGAACCAGGATGTATAGTGAAAGGGGAACTATGAGCCTCCGATAGAACAGCCTCACGAAGCTCAGGATCGTTGGGAACACAAAGACGCTCCCCAAACCAAACTACACCGAAATCATCAACTCTGAACTCTGACTGTTTGCCTTCCTCCACATTCTGAACTATAGACCACAGCTCACCATCCTCTTTCTGAGCTTCCTTAACTCGCAAGATAAGATTGGACTCCACCGTAAGGCTAGCCCAATAACCGCCATGCCCTCGAACACAAAACTCTACATCAAGAAGCTCTAAATCGTGCAAAACGCGAGGCTCAAACTCCAAACTCGCAATCATACCCGACTTTCTACTAAGAGCATCAGCGACTACATTCGCCTTACCGGGATGATACTGAATGATAGCATCATAATCTTTCAGAAGCTCTAACCATCGCCTCTGTCTCATATTCAGCTCTTTCTGGGTGAAAATGTATTTAAGACTCTTATGATCAGTGAAAATGTCACAAGTCTCTCCATACAAATAATGGCGCCAAATCTTTAGCGCGAAAACCACAGCTGCTAATTCTAGATCGTGCGTCGGATAGTTTACCTCGTAAGGCTTCAGCTGCCTCGAAGCATAGGCGATCACCTTCCCATGCTGCATCAAAACACATCCCAAACCCTTCTTCGATGCATCGCTATAAATCTGAAAACCGCCGGAACCCGATGGAAGAGTCAAGATAGGTGCAGACACTAAGCGTTTCTTCAACTCCTCAAAACTATTCTCTCGCTCATCAGTCCAAATAAACTTTTCCCCTTTCCTCATCAACTGTGTCAACGGCAAAGCAAGACGCGAAAAGCCCTCAACAAATCTCCTATAATACCCAGCGAGACCCAGAAAACTTCTCACTTCTGTCACATTTGTAGGTCTTGGCCATTTTGTGATAGCCTCAACCTTCGCCGGATCCATAGTGATACCGTCTGCAGAAACGATGTGACCCAAGAAAGCTACTCGATCCAACCAAAACTCGCACTTCGAAAACATTTTGACCAAATCGTATAACACATAAAACACATGCATACGAAACCCTAACAAATCTAACCCATTTTTAATCATTACACATTCATTAAACATCATTAATCATCACTAAAACAAGCCCTAGTTCCTCATTTTCAGATCGCATGGAATTTTCATTTCCTTTTATACGTTTTACTTCAAAACCGATTAAGCCAAGTAATTCGAAAACAAAAGATCTAAGCCATGACAATTCATTCCAACATTTTTCCAGGTCATATAACATCATAACATACGTACATAAATTATACTTGGAGTTTTTATGAGCCGCATGTTATTATTCATGATTTACCCACGTTTAAAAGATTTAATCTTCATAAAACTTATAGATCGAGCATGGTATGGTGTAAACATTTTATTTGATGTTCTTAATACATATAAAGCATGAGAAAAATACCCAACCAAGATTCGAACGTGTGGAAAGGGTCGCACGATTTCTTTTGTACGCGTATAGGATATTCGAACCAAGAATTCACCACGACTTCACAAACGACCTTCAGACCTTGAAATCATTTTTCACAGAGTATATTCGACATAAGGGTCATAAGAAAAATGATGAACGAATTTTATAAGGCTCGATCGAATTTATTTCGAATTTACCTAAAAACTCATGCGCGATAAGGAAATAATTTCCTAGACTCGAATCCAGCCAAACACAGCCTCAAATCAATTTTTCATAGATCAAACATGATATGAGGAGGAGAGATGCTGGGTTCATAAGATAATATTCGCCTTACAATGAAACAACGCGTTTTGTGGTCTACTGCGAGTGGGGTTCTTAGGAACTGGCAGTTAAGCGTGCTCATGTGAGAGTAGTACTGGCTTGGGTGACCTGCAGGGAAGTCTTCAAATGAGGCCACAAAAACAAAGCCGTGAGCCTGCGGGCAAAGCGGACAATATTGTGGTCTGAGTAGGCGGGATGTTACAGAACTAGATCACAAGGGCAAACAAGATTTAAAATTTAGCTCAGAATTTACAATTTATCCTTATTTTCCTATTCACCCCCCCCCCCCCACACACACTTAAGTTAAGCATTGTCCTCAATGTGATAAACTAAAAGAATGAAAATAGGGAAATAAGAGAATAAACCATATTTTCTTGCTCCAAAAGATTCTTTGATCCAAGTGTCCATACTTTGTAATCATTACCTACAGTAATCTTAAAAAAAACAAAAGAAACACACGAAATATGTCTACGTTTTATTTAAAAGTTAGTGATACACCCCCACACTTAAGTTCAACTAAAGGATTAGATTAACTTTGGGATATAACCACTTTTGAAAAATAAACTAAGAAGTAAAATTGCTAATAGAAAACACACGGGTTGCCTCCTGAGAAGCGCTTGTTTTATTAACGAGTCATCAGCCGGACTCAAACTTCCTTCTTGCTACGTTGGTGTAATTTTTGTCTTCTTCTTTGCGACTTTTGGAACGTACACCACGTTTCCTATCACTATTCCTTCTCCAGATTCATCTATGTTCTCCAATTTGATTCTTTCCCAAGGTCTAGGAAGAACATCATACATATAACCAGATTCTTCGGCCCAAGGAGTGTTTTTCTTAAAATCGGCCGGAAAGGGTGCCATGAATGTTATTGCTTCGTAGTCTGATTTAGGCGGAATCTCTTTGATAGAAATCTCGTTCATTTGCTCCTTATCATAATACAATTTAATTCGGTGACCATTAACAATGAAACTTCCACCTTGTTTGTCATGTAATTTAACATACCTAGATGGAAATCCATGTTTCACTATATATGGGCCGAACCATTTTAGTTTTAGCTTAGGTGCTTTGAACTTGTATTTCATATTAAAAAGCAGAACTTTGTCTCCAGCTTTGAATTCTTTCCGGATTCTAAGCTTTCTGTCATGATACGCTTTGGTTCTAGCTTTGTAGAGCTTGGAGTTCTCGTAAGCTTGGAGTCTTAGTTCATCGAGTTCATGCAATTGCAAAAATCTCTTCTCTCCAGCTATTTTGAGATCAGGGTTATAGCTTCTGAGTACCCAGTAAGCGCGATGTTCGATTTCGAATGGCAAATGACAGGTTTTTCCATACAAAAGTTTGTATGGTGTTGTACCAATTGGAGTTTTATAAGCCGTAGGAAATGCCCACAGAGCATCATCGAGTTTTCTTGACCAAACGGCAGGATTGTCATTGACCATTTTTTCAAGTATTCTTTTTCAGGCTCTGTTGGTATTTTCGACTTGACCACTGGTCTGAGGGTGATAAGCTGTGGCGAAATGATGATGTGCTCCATATCGTTTCATAATTTTCTCCATTTGTTTGTTAGAGAAATGGGTTCCTCGATCACTTATTAAAGCTTTGGGAATTCCATAACGAGCGAAAAGCTTTTTGAGAAAATTGACAACAACTCGAGCATCATTTGTAGGTAGAGCTTCTGCTTCAGCCCATTTGAAAACGTAATTAATAGCAACGAGAATATATTCGTATTTGTGTTATTTAGGAAAGGGACCCATAAAATCAATTCCCCATATATCGAATATTTCGCAGACTTGAATGCTCTTTTGAGGCATTTCATCTCTAAGAGAAAGTCTAACGGATTTTTGAATAGCATCACAGTTTTGAACAAGAGTATGAGCTTCTTTGAAAATAGTCGGCCAATAGAATCCAGCATCAAAAACTTTTTTAGCTGTGGTGGAAGGACCATAGTGTCCCCCAGTCGGGCCATGATGGCATTCATCAAGAATTCTTCTTGTTTCAGGACCAGAAACACATCTTCTTATCATTCCATCGGGACACATCTTGAAAAGATAGGGCTCTTCCCAATAGTAATGTTTAAGTTCCGAAAAGAATTTACTTCGTTGGGCATGAGATAATCCTTTTTTGAGAATTTCTCCAACGAGGTAATTTGCATAATCAGCAAACCATGGAATTTCTTTTTCATCGACTGTATCAACAGTCATGAGAGTTTCATCAGGAAAGTAATCGTCAATCTCTTCTTCCTTTAACTCTTCCAAGTTTGGATTCTCAAGACGAGACAAATGATCAGCAGCTAGATTTTCTGCTCCTTTCTTATCTTTGATTTCGATGTCAAATTCTTGGAATAGCAAAATCCATCGGATAAGACGCGGTTTTTCATCTTGTTTTGCAAACAGATATTTGAGCGCTGAATGATCAATGAACACAATTGTTTTTGAAAGCACAAGATAAGATCTGAATTTGTCGAAAGCAAAAACAACAGCTAACAATTCTTTCTCTGTAACCGTATAATTTTGTTGCGCATTATTGAGTGTTTTGCTGGCGAAGTATATAGGAAAAAAATGTTTTCCTTCACGTTCTCTTAATACAGCTCCAACTGCAAAATCGCTTGCGTCGCACATGAGCTCGAATGGTAGTGACCAATTAGGTGAAACCATAATGGGTGCACTAGTCAGTTGGGTTTTCAATGTTTCGAATGCCTTCATGCAATCTGCATTGAAGTCAAAAACAGAATCTTTTTCTAGAAGTTTCGTCATTGGACGAGATATTTTGGAAAAATCCTTAATGAAACGACGGTAAAAACCGGCATGTCCTAGAAAACTTCTAACGGCTTTAACATTTGTTGGAGGTGGTAATTTGGTGATAACATCTATTTTTGCTTTGTCAACCTCCATTCCTGCACAGGAAATTTTGTGTCCTAGCACAATTCCTTCAGTCACCATGAAATGGCATTTTTCCCAGTTGAGAACAAGATGTGCAGCTTCGCATCTTTCGAGCATTTTGTCGAGATTAGAAAGACAAGCTTCAAATGAGCTTCCAAAAAATGACAAGTCATCCATGAAAACTTCCATCGATGTTTCAAGCATGTCTTGGAATATAGCAATCATACATCTCTGAAAAGTCGCGGGTGCATTACACAAACCAAAAGGCATACGCCGATAAGCGTAAGTTCCAAAGGGACATGTGAATGTAGTCTTTTCTTGATCAACAAGATCAATGGGAATTTGGAAATATCTTGAAAAACCATCAAGGAAACAAAAGTACTCGTTCCCTGCTAATCTCTCAAGCACTTGATCCATGAACGGTAAAGGAAAATGATCTTTTCTGGTGGCTTTGTTTAATTTTCTGTAATCAATACATACTCGCCATCCTGTGACAGTTCTAGTAGGAACTAATTCATTCTGTTCATTAGTCACAACAGTCATTCCTCCTTTTTTCAGAACACAGTGAACTGGACTCACCCAAGGACTATCCTCGATGGGGTAAATGATACCGGCATCAAGAAGTTTGATGATTTTTTTTTAACAACTTCTTTCATGTTGGGATTGAGTCGACGTTGTCTTTCTACAATGGGTTTTGCATCTTCTTCGAAATTGATTTTGTGTCTACAAAAATCAGGACTGATTCCTGGGATGTCAGATGTTTTCCACGCAAAAGCTCTTTTATGCTTCTAGAGAACAGAAATGAGGCATTCTTTTTCCTTATCTTTGAGCAATGAAGATATGACCACTGGAAGAAGTGAATTATCCACTAGGTAAGCATACTCAAGATTTTCGGGAAGTGGTTTCAGCTCAAGATCAGTTGGTGGTTCTTGAAGAGATGTTTTGATTCTCAATTGATCATTAAAAGTGATTTCCTCAAAATCTTCTTCTATTTCTCCTTCTTCTTCTTCTGTTTCTTCTTCTTCTGCACACTTTACATCCATAAAATCAGTGAATTCCTTATCAAATTTTGTTTCACTAATTTTTTCTGAAGTAGTCATGAATGGATCCGAATCGTCAAGTAATGCATACAATTCCTCCTCAGTGACTTCATCGATTACATCAATGTTAAAACAAGTATCATCACTGGAATATGGATATTGCATTGCTTTATCGATTAAAAATGTAATTCTATCATCTCCAACTCCAACATTGAGTTCTTTTCCTTTTACTTTGATGATCGCATCAGCGGTGTTTAGGAAAGGTCTTCCTAAAATAAGAGGTACTCTACTATCTTCCACCATTTCTAAGATCACAAAATCCACAGGAAAAATGAATTTACCAACTTGGACAAGCATATTCTCAGCAATTCCAACAGGATATTGGTAAGAATGATTTGCTAATCGAATACTCATCCTTGTAGGTTTCAAGGTATTGATGGAAAGTTTAGAATACAACGAATAGGGCATCAAATTAATACTTGCACCGAGATCGGCTAAAGCATCGCATGTGATGTTGTTTCCTAATGTGCATGGAATCAGAAAACTTTCAGGATCTCCGAGTTTCGGTGGAATTTTGTTTTTGAACAATAGCTGAACATTCTTCATTCAGAAAGGTAGCGGATATTTGCTCCAACTTGTTTTTGTTATTAAGAAGTTCTTTCAAAAATTTCCCATAATTGGGTATTCCAGCTAAAACATCAACGAGGGGAACATTGAGTCTAACCTCTTTGATTATTTCAACAAACTTCTTATAACATTCTTCCATTTTTTCTTTCTTAAGGCTTTGAGGATATGATATTTTTGGTGTATACGCCTTAACTGGTGGGATGGGTTTGGGTGGTGTTTTTGTGGTATTTTCCTTTTTGGTTTCTTCTTCCTCCTCGCTATCATCATCGATGATTGTGGTATCATTTGGATTGGGTGGTGGATCATAAGAAAGACCACTTCTTGTGAATACAGCATTGATATGCTCATTTCGAGTCTGTGGTGGACGATAAGTTTTATCGTTCGATCCAGATGATGTTGGCTTAGGGTTGGTTTGGGTATTACTTGGCAACGAACCTGATGGTCGGGAAGAAATTTGATCAGAAAGTCTACCAAATTTGTTTTCAAGATCTTGGATAGATGCTTGATGATTTTTTTGACCTTGCTCAACTTTGGTTTTGAGATTGAAAAATTGGTTCTTGACGAACTCATTGGTTGATTTTTGAGCAGTTACGAATTCTTTCATCATTTTCTCAAAATCGGATTCTTCCGTTTTTTTGTCAGAGGTTTGTGTGGTTTGATTGTCTACTCGTGGTTGAGAATCACGGTTGTTATCCCTTTGTTGATGATCTTGCCAATTTACAGAATTTCATCCGTAATAATTTCCACGATAACCGCCTCCACGGTATCCTCCTTGGACATAATTGGCTTCTCCTTCTTTTGGTTGGTCCATTGGTTGCTCGTCACATTCTGATGATGGGTGATTTCCTCCACAGTTGTTACAACCGTCTCGCATTTCTTTCATTTCTCCTTTAAGATCTTTGTATTGCGAGTCGATTTTGGAAGTCAATTTTTCCATTTTCTCCAGGAGTTTAGAGGTATCAGAACTTTCAGCAAAAGAAACGGTTTTTCGTAAGGGTTTGGTTTTGGCATCTTTTGACCAGTCGAGTTTGAGAAGAACTCTGTCTTCTAGCAATTGGTATGCCTGGTTTGGAGTCTTATAAAGAAAAATTCCTCCAGCATCAAGAATTCCTTGAGATGCTTCATCTAGTCCATGGTAGAAGATTTGGATAATGGTTCCTCGTCCTAAACCATGTCCATGACAACTATGAAGCAAATCTTTCATACGAAGCCAAGCTTCGACGAGTGATTCGTTATGGTTTTGTGTGAAAGCACGAATTTCTCCCATGAGTCGATCAAACATGGTAGGTGGAAAGAATCGGCTTACAAAAGCTTGCCTCATCTCCTCTTAAGTATAGATAGTTCCTGGGGTTAATTCATTATACCACACTTTTGCGTCTCCAGCAAGTGATGATGGAAAAAGTTTGAGTTTAATGGCATCCACATTGGTGTCGCCATATCGGAACATGCCACAAATTTCGATGAATTCGGCAATGTGCTTGTGAGGATCGGCCCTCGAACGGCCATCGAATTGACGGTCTTTGATCATAGAAAGATGGTGACCTTTCATGGTGAAATTGTCACCTAGGTTGACGGTAACAATAGCAGCTCCAGGAGTCGGTGCTATGGTTCGGTTGACTTCCCACATGGGTCTATCGTCAGCCATGGGAAAAGGTTGCTCAGTGAATGGGTTATAAACGACTTTGGCTTCACAAAGGTTTTCAAACGGTGGATTTCGTACTCTTGGTACACGGTTGGCTAACGGAACAAATGGTTTTCTTTTTCTTTTTTATCTTCGGACTAAACGTTCGAGATCTGAAAAAGGTGAAATTGGTTCGATTCTGGTTGATCGACTGTTCATACAATTCCCAAGAAAATCGAGGCAATGTCTAAACACACGAGCGAAGAATGGAAACAATTTGAAAAATCAAGGCTAAGGATCTGATCGGATAGAATGGAATACTGATCGGATGAAGCTCTTGGTAAATTAAGTTTGGGTGATCCGATCGGATGGATGCTACTACCGATCGGCTGAAGCTCTCGGTAAATTTGAAAAATGGGCAACCGATCGGATGAATGGAATACCGATCGGATGGTCAGCTCAGAAACCTTTTTTTTTATGAAAACGAACTACTATGAACTTCTAAAACCTATAGAAACACGATCAAAATCCCCGACAGCAGCGCCAAAAACTTGATGTGTCGTAAGTGAGTACAAGTTTTAAATTTATAAAGGTCGAATTACCGAATCTAGAAACAACACATACGAGCAAGTGAACTCGTCCGTTATAGCAAGATTATGATGGTAAGTCGGGATCGTTCGCAGGGATTTGTGTAGTGAATCGAATTGTAAGCTACTAGAAGTAAATTCCTTAACAAGTAATAAAAAAAATAGAATAATTCAGATGATTAAAACTACACTTGCTTAGACTAGAATACTACTCTTTGATAAGCATGATTGTGATAACTTTGGACAACATGTTGGTTATGATAATTAGTTTGGTGAATTAATCTATTGTTTCTACAAATTAAACCTTCGTCAAGATTTTAGTTCATAAAAACAAGCATTATGTTTAACCACTCAATTCAAGATCAATTCAAGGTTAATAAGTTGGTGTACCTTAAACACAAAAATCTACTTTTGCTTAATCAAATAGCTTAGGAAATGGTCAATACAAAAGGTAATCGATCATAGACAAAAGGTCACAATCGATAGTAAACTATTAATCTTTCGACCCTTGAAATGGTTTACCATCAATCCTATTTTTGATAGACAAAAGCATTCTCATTACAACCACAATTAACTTTCTTTGCTTAATCAAGAATAATGGGTATAAACAATCATTCATAGACAAATGATTATAACTAGTTGAATAACAATAGTTCTCTCGACCCTTAAAATTATTAGCAACTAGTGAAACTTGATTTAACAAATGTCACTACAAAACTTAATCACGATTGGATCTTAGAATCAACTTGAAATTGAATTAAAACATGTCATCACAATCATATGCAAATCAATAGGTAATACACATTATCTAAGCAAGTGCACAAAGGCACTAGCCACTCATAGCAAACATGAACATAATCTCAGCACTTTGAACATTAGAAAGCATAATTGAAAATCTTACAATGATTGGAAATAGATTACAAATGATAAAGTAATGATACCCAAAGGATTGGTGTTGATTTCTTAATGTTTTGACCTCCAAATAATGACTTCTTGATCCTCCAAAGTTTCCTGGACTTCAAAGGACGAATTTGAGAGTATTTTGATGAGTGGTTGATGATTACAAGTTTATTGATTAAGAATAGCACACTTAATACTCCACAAATGATCCTATTAATACTCCTCCCAAGGGTCTTGGTTCATTAATGCTTCACTTGTCCTCCAAGTAGTTTAGAAGAGCCTAGAGTCCTTATTAGAAGGCCTTAGAACCGGATATATGAAAAGACAACACTTAATGATGAAGTTTTGGTAAATCAGAAAGCTTCCAACCGATCGGTAATATGGCCAACCGATCGGTTGGTCTTCGAGATTGCCTCTATCCGAATCGGTTGCGGGCAGCCTCCGATCAGATGGATGGTTGCTGTTTGGGACTTTTTGGACTTTTGTCGTCTTGGCTTGTTTCTTTCCTTTTTGGTTCTTGGATCTTCATCCAAACTTGATCTTTTCAACATCTTTGAAGCTAATCACATGAATACTTGGACCTTCATTCTTTGAAATGCCTTTTTGATTGGGTCTTGGCATAAGAATCTTCGCACTTTCATAAATATTTCCTTCTTTCTCATTTTTCTCATCTTTTTATTCCTTTTTCCTGTTTTTTGCCACATATGCTCTGCAAACACACTTTGGTACGATTTAGTAACAAAAGCATATAAATTTAACCAAATAACATACATAAAAACATGAAAAACGCTACTAAAACATGCATAATTTGAGCGTTATCAATACCATAGACCCAACCTCGGTTGACCCTTGAGATATCTAAAAATCCTCTTGACTGCTGTTAAATGAGAAACCTTTGGAGTTACTTGAAATCTTGCACAAGCACAAACAGAGAACATGATGTCAGGTCTTGATGATGTGAGATACATCAAAGATCCTATCATAGATCTGTATGTGTGTACATCCACATTTTCTCCATCTAAATCTTTTGGAAGTTGTTTCTCAGAATCCATTGGTGTGCTTGCCATTTTTGAATCAGCAAAGTTGAACTTTCTAAGTATCTCAGCAACATATTTATCTTGACTAATAAATATGCCTTCATATGACTGTTTAACTTGCAAATACATCTCCTTCCTTGTAGATCCAAAGATAATGTCATCCACATACACCTGCACTAACAGAAGATCCTTCTTGTGCTGTTTGATGAAAAGTGTCTGATCAATCTTTCCTCTTTGAAATCCATTCTCTTTTAAATAGGAAGCCAGTGTTTCATACCAAGCTCTAGGTGCCTGATGAAGGCCATAAAGAGCCTTTACAACTCTGTACACTTTGTCTGGATGGTCAGGATCAATGAACCCTGGAGGTTGTGAGACATACACCTCTTCTTCAATTGTACCATATAGAAATTTACTCTTGACATCCATTTGGTAAACTGTGAAGCCTAAAAATGAAGCATAAGCTAAGAAAAGCCTAATTGCCACAAGTCTTGCTACTGGAGCAAAAACTTCATCATAGTCTATACCTTCTTGTTATGTGTACCCTTGGGCTACTAATCTAGCCTTATTCCTAAACACTATTCCCCTTTCATCCCTTTTATTCTTGAAAACCCATCTAGTGCTAATTACCTTTGCATCCTTAGGAAAATCAACTAGCACCCATACTTTCTGAATCTTGAACTGAAGAAGCTCCTTTTGCATAGCTTCTACCCAGCTTGAATCATCTAAGGCTTTTAGAATGTTCTTTGGTTCAGCTTGTGAGAGAAAACATACAAACAAGCAAGAGTTTGAAAACTCATGTTGTTTTGAAGCATAAAGGGCATCAAGAAGCCCTTACTGGTCTGAAGACATCAGTTGTTTCCTTGTCTTCACCCCTGATTGTACATCTCCTATCACATTTTCTAGGGAGTGGACTTTGTGAATTTTGGTGTGTGGTGTAAGTGGAACATGATAGTTTGGTGGGAGATTGCTCAAATCCACCTCATCGTCTGTTAATTCTGCTTCTTTTGTTAATTCTGCTGCTTCAGTTAAGTCTGTTTCAGCAGCATTATTGATAGCAGAACTATTTTCTTGTGCCTTTGCTCCATCTTCTATGCTTTCATTTTCAACATCTTCTTTAGCTTTACCAGAAGAAGATTCACCAATTGTTGAAGTTGATTCCACACTTGTACTTGACCATATTGGCATCCAAACATGATCTTGGTTTGTCTCTTTTTCTAACCTTGCCTCAACTGTTGCTTGTGAACTTGAAAAATCATTAGTTTTTGCAACAACAGGCACATAATTCATTGATTTGGTTAGAGTTTCAAGATCAAAGAGCCATTTTGGTCCTTGACCTTCTACTTTGGATTTATCTTCCAAAAACTCCACATGTAGATTTTCCTCTACAATTCTAGTTCTTGTGTTGTATACTCTAAATGCTTTGCTATTAAGAGAATATCCAACAAAGAAACCTTCATCTGCTTTACCATCGAATTTTCCTAAATAGTCTAAGGTATTGAGAATTGTCACATGACGTCCAAAAGGTCTAAGAAATCCTATTGCAGGAGTTCTACCTCTAAAAAGTTCATATGATGTCTTATTGTGAGGCTATACAACTAAAACTCTATTTTGAACATAGAAAGCAGCGTTGACTGCTTCAGCCCAAAAAGTTATAGGTAGCTTAGAATCAGCTAACATAGTTCTAGCAGCTTGTATTAGTGTTCTATTCTTTCTCTCAACAACACCATTCTGTTGTGGAGTTCTAGCAACACTAAATTCTCTCCTAATACCTTTTTGTTTGCAGAAATCATCCATAACTCTATTCTTAAACTCTGTCCCATTATCACATCTAATGACTTTCACTTTCTTGTCTACTTGGTTTTCTATCTGTGTAATGAATGTCTTAAGAATGCTAGAAGTTTCATCCTTAGAAGCTAAAAAGAAAACCCATGTAAATCAGGTATAGTCATCAATTATAAAAAGACACTATCTCTTATGCATTATACTACTTACTGAAACAGGTCCAAATAAGTCCATATGAAGCATAAACAATGATTGATTGATAGAGTTAAAAATCTTGGGCTTACAAGTGGCTTTGTGTTGTTTGCCTTTAAGACAAGCAATGCATGTTTGATCATTTTCAAATCTTTTGTGAGGTAAACCTCTTACCAAACCATTCTTAACAATCTGATTTATGGTTTTGAAATTAATATGACCAAGCCTTCTATGCCATTTCATTGATTCATCCAATGTGGCCTTTGCAACAAGACAAGTTAAATCCTTTTTAGGAACAATGTTCTTCATGTCAACACTGTACATATTTCCCTTTCTAGGAATTTTAAGAAGTACTTGACTTTCATCGGGCATCTTAAAATCAGGAGAAAGTACAAGACATTCAGTCTCACAGAAAATAACTTTGTTCTTTTTGTCACACATTTGTGAGACACTAAAAATATTATAATTTAGCTCTTGTACATAGTACACATCTTCAAAATCTAAATTTCCAGTTTTAATGGTACCTTTACCGGAAATTTTGCCACCAACACCTCCTCCAAAGGTAACATAGCCTCCATCTATTGATTGAAAATCTGAGAGATAAGACTTGTTGCCTGTCATGTGCCTTGAACATCCACTATCTGAGTATCCTTGATCCTCTTGTTGATCAATTGAATGTTCCTGCACATAAATGAGAAGTATTAGTTTCTTTTGGGGACCCAAGCCATTACTGACTTGGATCTGCCTCTTGCATCAATGTAATTTAATCTTTTCAGAACAGTTGATGCAACATTGGATTTAGGTGAATTCCAAACCCAACATGCTGAGGCCTTAACAGCATTTTCCCTCTTTGCCCAAGCAGCAGACTTAACTACTTGCCTAACAGAATTAACTGCTGGCTTAGCAGAATTAACTGCTAGCTTTGTAGTTGTCCCCTTTTGTTTCCAAACTTGTTTTTGGACTACTGCCTTTGAATGAATGGGCCTCTAAACAGTCTTTGGTGCATGTTTGTAAGATGTTTTTGCACCCTTAGCTGTTGATTTTGGGTAAACAGTCATATATGGTCTAACAGAATTAACTTTATTGAAGCCGGACTTAAAAGAGACTGTTGTAGGTTTAGTTCTGTTAACATTAGAAATAGAGTGAAAATGAGATTTAGGTGTTTGCCTTTTGTAGTTAACTCTATTGGTTTCATACCCAGATACCCAATGGTTGCAGAAAGCTGCAAGATGGTCAAAACTACCACATATATAACAAGCTTTGTTGGAAAAAGCAAAGTCATCACCTAATTGGTTAGACTTGAGGTTATTCCAATTTCTTTGGTTACCTCTGGGCTTGCTAGTGGATCTGTATTGTTCACAATACCTAACTGGTTGCCTAACATGTTTAATGTTTGATTTAGGCCTATCAGTATCCTTTTTTACCACTTTAGGAACCTTTGTTCCTGCTTTCTTAACTTGTTTAGGTTTAGACATAACCTGTTCATCTTCATCACTATTAGTTGTACTATCCTCAACTACTATAGCATCTCCTTTCTTAACAAAGGATACCTTGTCCTTAGGAAGTGAAGTTTTATTTAAACTCTCACTTACTTTTTCTATCTTAGGACCCTCAGTAGACTTAGAACCATATTCCATAATTGGTTCTTGAAACTCAGCAAAACCTGTGTGTGCTAGGTCAATACCTGGAGGTGAAGGAACACCTCTGTATGGTGGAGGAACAGATTTGTATCATAAACCAGACTTAGCTTTATTGATTACTTGAGCTTCCCAAATCTTATTAATTCCCTCTGAGGCATAAGCTAAAGCATCTACTGTTATCTTAACATTTTCACTGTTATTTAGGGCTTTAGCTAGAGCTGCTCTTTCTGAACAAATTATTTCAGCTTGAAAATCTATTTTTCTTTGAAGAGCATTCATGTCATCAGCAAACTTAGACTCATTTTCTTGATAATGTACAAGTTGTTTTTCAACAACAGATATACCTCTTTTATGATTACCTAAGTTGGCTAATGCATCATATAATTGTTCTAGTTGATCATCAAATCTCTTTTTAAGATCTTCATAAGCTTTAAGAGCAGAGCATGATTCAGTACATTTAATTATGGAATTTACCTCTGAATCAGAAAAGGCCATTAGAGCAGTCTCAGTGATCATCAGTGCAACATTTGTTGGTGCTTCCACTTCATCAGCCATGAAGCTCCAATCATAGTTGATACCATCTATGGCTAGCATAGCCCTTGGTTCTTCAACTGTGATTTCCTTCTTCTTCTCTTGCCTATACCATGTGCTTCTATTGTCCTGCTTCCTTGGGTTTCTACATTCTTTAGCAAATTGTCCTAACCTGTGACAGTTGAAACACTCTACTTTCTTTTATCAAACTCAGCAGTTTCATTACCATCAATGGTAATCTGCTTACCAGTTCTCTGCCAGAACTTCTTAGCCCTCATGCTAAGTAAAGCAACCTGCCATTTGATGTCCATCTCTTCCAAATCATTATCATCCAACTGATCAAGATCTTCATGAGTTAGAGGAGAACCACTAGTTTGACTAGACATGAATACATAGAATGCCGGATCTCCAAGTCCTGCAACATTCTTTTGTGAACTATTAGAAGGACCACCATAGATAGCAGTAGAAACACCTACTTCTTCATCTACCTCATCTGACTTACTAATACTAGGAGATGACAAGAGTGCCACATTCCCAGAACTAGTACTATAGATTCCAGACTTCTTTAGACTTTGTTCAACAATTTTGAAGTTATTGAACAAATCATTGAGTTTCATGATTTCAATGTCTAGTTTGTTCATCCAGACAACCACATGAGTATGGAACTCATCAGGTAGGCTTCTCAAAAACTTCATGTTGAGAACTTCCTTGGCTATCTTAACACCCAACACATCTAACTGACTGACAAGCTTATGTAATCTTGAGAACAGCTTGTCAAGTGATTCATTGCTATTTGAACTAAAGTTTTCAAATTTTTGTTTTAGCAATGCCTTCTGTGTTTTCTTGGTAGTTTCATTACCACCAAACCATGCACAAATCTCTTCAAAATGAGTTTTTATATCTGGATACTTGCTAAAAGATAGCATTTGTTCACCAGGAATGGTCATAAGCGACAAATTTTTTCCTTTTGATCATTCCTCTTATGTATCTTTTCATCATTGTTAGATGGTCCAGTATTCCTTATTCTTTCAGTTTTGCCTTCCAGAATAATATCTGTATAACCTAGTGTAAATGAATCACCATACAGAATGATATCCCAAAGAGCATAATCTTGAACCATAAAATATTGCTCAATTCTCAACCTCCATAACTCAAACTCATTTTGTTTGATCATGGGCAACTTTGTAGCAACATTTGTAGCAGTATCTTGAACATCCATTTTTTAAGCTTTTTCTTCTAAATCAATAATATCAGCCTGGCTCTGATACCACTTGTTAGGATTCGATACACTATAAGGTGGTTAAACCTTTTGTACTTTGTGTATATGAT
Organism: Artemisia tridentata subsp. tridentata; assembly: GCA_021014915.2. NCBI lineage: Eukaryota > Viridiplantae > Streptophyta > Magnoliopsida > Asterales > Asteraceae > Artemisia > Artemisia tridentata. The sequence goes on along the minus strand of CP139502.1, from coordinate 218,181,837 downwards.
ATATTGAGTGAATATGATTAAGTATGCGGAATCTACTTAATCACACTTAGAAGGTTATTATGGTTATGGAAATGGAACAGTTGTGTTTGTTATATGACAATGAACAATGAAAGCTTATCACCAAATGATTCAATATTATTAAGATAATAATATGAGTGATCTTGAGTTATCATTAGGGTTACAACCTTGAATCTTATGTTTCTATATCTTGTGATATTGTTTTTGTTCTATGTTCTTGAGAGATATATATTTTGCACTATAATTTTAACACACTTATATCTCTAGTCTAAGATCTTTCTTTTATAACATAAGAAAGATCTTTACAATAATGTTAAGTCTTGTCAAACAACTTGCTAGCATATCTTATGTGTGTCAGTGACTAAGATACAACATGTATCTAGGATTACAACTTGTTCTGAGAGAATAAGATAAAGACTGAGCACATGGGGTAAGATATTATCTACCGTGTATTATTGACTTTCAGTCAACCAGACTTAATATCTTCATTAAGCAGACTTAACTCTGATAGTCACCAGAATTAACACGTGACTTAACCACCAGACTTAACTTCAACGACCAGACTTAACCAGCAGACTTAACTTTGGAAATCACCAGACTTAACTCTACTGCTACCGGATTTAATCAATAAAGAGATTTTCCCGATACTTAAACTTCAGAATATTTAATTCCCAACATAGGAGCTGTTGTCACAACTCGTAATTTTAGATCATTTTCCAAACCCCAATAATTTACTATTCATGAGTTACTATTTATCAATCACTATTTACTGATCACTATTCATCATTTTTTAAGTCAGTTTGAGATTTTGAGAAGTCGTCAAAAATTTTCCTATTCACATGACACTATTCATTCCCGGAGGGATATCACTTTTCATGGGCACCATTCATCATGTTATAAACTAGGTTTATGGGTATTCAAATGCGCGTAACCAATTAGGTTTAGCTGCGTATTCATGCATCATCAGTAAAGGCACATCATACAGACTAGGGTAGTCTGCATATCATCAGTAACATCATTACCATATCAGTTCATGCATGAGTTTGTGTGATTTTCATTAACGTATGCTTAATTGTTTAATTAACATTACCACTCAGTCATTTCTATTGACATTATACCCAATACTCCCGAAAATGATCCTAATACATTCTCAAGCTAATTATAATGATATTGAGATTATATTATTACTTTACCCGGTGTTTTGAAACCAATCGCTATACTTTTCGTTTGACGCTTATAACTCTGTCGGTTTACGAAATTTCAATCTGATAATCATTCTAACACCCGATTCTTGCAAGGAACATGATTTTACAATTTTTACAACTTCTTCGTATCTCATTTCACCTAGTCACGAGTTATTTCTAGTTAACTCGGTACCCGATAACACTCAATGTATACACTAAACTAGCTAAACTCTAAATAAATGGGAGACACAAGCTTTAATTAAATCAAATCTCTTCATATTACCCCATGTGTGCCGCCCCCCTAAGCCCCCCTAATTCTCTTTAGCACTTGATTATAAGACAAATCTCATTAATGAATTAGTACACATTTTATTTCATCTCCACTAACACAAACACATCTATACTACATATAAAGCATGAATGACTCTCTCTCCTCTTGGTCTTAAAATTAAAACTTACAAGCTATAATGCTTATTGTACAATACACAAAGCACTATTAATGATCTTTCTCATCAATCTTAATTTTAAGACTGACAAGTCTTAAAGCTTAATGTACAAAATACAAAGCACTATTAATTTGGTCAAGATATTTAATGTAGTCAATTAATTAATTGGTCAATAAATACAATTAATTTAGTTATTAAAACACCCCTTACATAAGAAATAAAAATTATCAAGCATATTGTACAACCAACTTAAACACAATTCCAACATTAAATGTTACTAATACAAATAATAAAGCAAGCACGAACGGGCAACGGGCCAGTGCCCGAATGGGCATGGGCCAAATGGGCTAGAACCTGAACGGACACGGGTCAAACGGGCACGGGCTAAACAGGCACGGGCTAAACGAGCTAGAACCCAAACGGACACGGGCCAAACGGGCACGGGCACTGGCCAAACGGGCTCATGTTATACGAATGACTTTAAAAAAGACCCAAAAAGATGACATAAATAACTTAGTTAAGGAGTTGAAATACGTCACATGAAATTCTTGATAACCGTAAATTTATTATAAAAAAGAACATAATAAACTAAAATACATGATTCACCGGAAAATATTATTTCAGGGTACCCGCCGCCGCAACGCGCGGGTACCCTGCTAGTAACAAATAAACCATTTAGCTAAAAAAAAGATCCAAACCCAACCATCCCATCTTCCCCATTCGGCCAAGACCAAGAACCCAACCATAATCCATAAAATTTTCAAGATCAAGTCATAATCATACTCCATTTACCTTCCTAGTTATAGATTTGTGATCAAACCTCAAGTTTATTACTCATTTCTTACCAAAACTCATCAAATCATCAAGTAAGTTTCAAGAACATGTTTTGATCATCTTATGCTTTCATTTGATTCATATGTACATGTATTTATATTAATTATCCATGCAAGTTACTTATGTTTTACATACCACTTTTGAACATAAACTATATTAATCACTAGATCTATAAGTTTCACTAACGATCTCATGAAATCCACCAAGGTTGGTGATTTTTAGGACCCCATGACACCCTAAGAAGGTGTATGGTAGGATTTGCGAACTTGTGGAGTTGATTTGAGTTAGTATGATCAAGTTTAGAACCAAGGAAGTGAGTTTTTAACAATCTAAAATAGGTTCTGTCCAAAATCGTGTAAACTGGAAAACTCAGTAACTTTTGGTATATTTCGGCCTTCATATTTAGAAAGTTCTTTCAAAAACAAAACCGTGGCCGCAAGAATCACTAAAAACCGACTTACAACGAAGGAGATATGATTTTTCAAAGTTAGACGACGAAAACTAATTTTCTGAAAATTTAGTTGCTGATCGCCGAGATTCAAAGGACAAAACTAGGCATTAGACATGATCTAGATGACCCGACCTACTGAGATTATGTTAGTTCATGTTTATACGAAGCCGTGGATGTAAAGAACGTAAAAAACGAGCTTATAACGGCCGAGTTATTCACGTTTGAAGCCCGACGTACCATGTTTATTTTGACAGCCCACTATTAGAAAATGTTTTAAGTATAAAAACTAGTGTTTTTGCGAAACATAACATTATTAGCCGATTTTCTATTTGATCGAGGCGTGTACAATCAAAAGTTAAATGAAACGACATTTATACATTGTTACAAGGTTTTCAAAACGTCGAGTTTGATCAACTAACACGTAACGTGCAATATTTCGCGACTAGTTTCACGAAGTCATTTTGGACATATTTTCACAAGTTAAGGAAAATATTAAATTGCGATGAAAACGCTACATTTTGCAGATAGAACACCAAACAAGGATCGTGGAGTACCGTTTCAATATGTTTACACGAAAAGTAGTTTATAACTTAACGAGACGTCAAAAGTGTATTTTTCGTCGATAAACGTTATTTTCAAAACTAACAAGTGGTATCGTTTGTTGGAATATGTGAACTATAAATAAATCATAAACACATAATCACATCAAAAGCACGCAGCGGAATCGATCTACAAGAACATGTAATTAATTAAATATAAATAGATACGTACCTTAATGATTCCTAGCAAGAACAAGGAATCTCTTGAACAAGAACAAATTATAAACCCTAATAGGATTTATGTGTGGATCGATCTAACCAAGATCACAAGCTATAGCAAGCTTGTCACTCGTTCTTGTACACACGTAATGATAGCGTTTCAATGAGAAAAGCTAGGTTCTTGATCACCAATAACCAAACACTTGACTAGCCTTACTTTGAATCGACAAATCCTAGTGGATTTAAAAGTGGTCGATCGTTTCTAGCTAGGGAGTAAGAGGAGAAGAGAAGTTTGGCCTTTTTCGGGTTTCAAGATTAGTGAGAAACTAAAACACAATGGGATGTATTTATAGTTTTTCTTGTCTTGTCCTCCAAGCCAAACCAAACCGACCCTAAACCCTAAAGGGGAGGGTTCGGCCGGTTCTATGAATCCCACAAGGATTCTTTTTCCTTTTCTTCCACTTTGCACAATTAGTCCTTTAACGGTCGTTAGTTAAAACCCCGTTAAGTACTAACCGTCGTTATGTGTTTTTATTAGTGAAATGAATAAATAAATATAATGAAATATATTTACTTATTCATCATTGAAACTCTCACATTATTGTGTGCAATCCCGAGCCTCGGGTTCAAAACCGAACATACGTATATTAATATTTATACACAAAACTAACAGCTCCCACTTGGATAAACATTAATATAGTAATGACATGGGTCAGCCTAGCTTTACTTTCCCAATGCCCCCAGCTCGATCCGAGTTGTGGTTCTCCTGCAAAAAACCACGTGTGATGAAAATAATCACCATACTTATCCTTTTGTTACTAATACAGCATTAATTTTGGATATGGATCTTTGTCATTCTATAATTAACTTAGTTTCTCGTTTATGCATAATTGAACAAGATTACCAAAACATCTGAACGTCTTCCAGATAGACTTTGGGCGTGTGCACGCAAACATCTTGTCAATCCTACGAGTGGCCAAGCAGTATTAAACTTCAACACAAAGTTGAAGGAACAAATCCCTTATTGACTGCGAGCATAACCCTTGAATTTCGCATCATTTCTGAAAATAGCCTTTATAACTACCTTTTACGGTTAGCGTTAGACTATCTTACAAAAAATAAGCTACATCCTCGGCAATTATCTGTCATCTCAAGTCTGAGGATAAATATTCATGATATACTTAATGACTATGATCCATAAAGTATAATCATGTATTTGGGATAAGTCCTATATTCAATTTATCCAATATTGAATATCATGTGACATTGGTGTCTCAACCTTACAGTTCATTCTACCAATCCTCACATTTGTCTTAGTTTAATAATATTCCCATATTATTAATTGACAACGGACTATTTAGAATAAATAAATTATTCACGGATTTAAACATGCAAATATAGGACACAAATATTAATAATGAGAATAAACGTTATCCGCACTTTATTTCATTAAAAATAATAATTGTTTACACGTCCCTATCGAAATACTAATCCAACAGATTTACATGAAACTATCTGCTAAACGAAGACCAATACCCTGAGCATGTCGAGTAAACGTATCTTTAGGTAATGCCTTCGTGAAAGGATCAGCCAGATTGTCATCTGTGTGAACTTTGAGTACTTTGATTTCACCCAGTTCGACCTGTTCTCGAACATAGTGCATCTTTCTTTTAAAGTGTCTGGCGCCTTTCATAACTCCAGGTTCATTGGCGAATGTGATTGCAGCAGAGTTGTCACAATACACATTTAAGGGTAATTCAATAGACGACATCACTCCAAGATCCGTAATGCAATTCCTAATCCAAACAGCTTCTTGTGCAGCATCCGATGCAGCATTGTACTCAGCTTCTGTAGCAGACATGGCCGTTGTGCTCTGCTTTTTACTCTTCCAGTCTACTGCTCCTCCATTTATGACAAAGACATAACCCGTTTGCGACTTCGTATCATCTTTATCAGTTTGCCAGGACGCATCGCAGAAACCTGTAACATTCAGTTCTGCGTCTGGATTTCCCCCGAAAACAAGAAACATATCTTTAGTATTCCTCAAATACTTAAGAATGATTTTAACAGCATGCCAGTGACCTTTTCCTGGATTTTGCTGATAACGACTGGTCAAATTTTAAGCGAATGCCACATCTGGCCTTGTGCATCTTACTGCATACATGATAGATCCTACTGCCAAAGCATACGGAACTTTCTGCATGTATGCCACCTCTTCAGGTGTAGAAGCACACATTTCTCTACTTAAGCCATGATCTACTTGCATGGGCAAATATCCCTTCTTGGAATTTTGCATATTGAATCTCTTCAATATTTTATCCATGTAAGCACTTTGGCTTAATCCGATTAACCGTTTAGATCTGTCTTGATAGATCTTGATTCCAAGGATATACGCTGCTTCTCCTAAATCCTTCATGGCAAAGCAATTACCAAGATATTTCTTAACTTCATTAAGGCTTGGTATGTGATTTCCCATGATTAATATGTCATCGACATATAGGACAAGAAAAGTAGTGTTACTCCCACTAACTTTGTGGTATACACATGGCTCATTGAAATTTTGAGTAAATCCAAACTTCTTGATTTCCTCATCAAATTTCTTATTCCACTGCCTGGATGCTTGCTTCAATCCATAAATGGATCTTTGAAGTTTGCATACTGTAACACCTAAAATCTGAAAAACATGTTAAAATTACCAAATTACCCCTACAAGTTTAAAAATTTAATTAAAAGCTTATAAAGTACCGAATCGATCCCAAACTTCGGGTAATGAACAAGATATGATACAAAATAATTTTGACAACCTCGATTAATATTTATACAAGTTATGAGATGACCAAAATACCCTTGTGTATACCGAAAATTTAAATACATGATTATTATTAATTAAAAACCTTATAACATAAAAGTAATTAAGGAAAAAAATAAATAAAATTTGTGAATTGATCCTTGGGCCATTTAAGGCCGGTTCTTAGCATTTACCCCTCCCCAAAAATTCGGCCAAACACATTTATATCAATCCCATAATTTTTATTCAACCATTAAACCCTTAAAACAACCTAGCCGCCACTCTCAAAAATCACCCACACCACATCCGATTTTTAGAAATCAAAAACCCATTTTTATGGAGTGTTTGATGATGCAAGGAAGGTGAGAAAAATAGCTACAAGGTCCTAGGGTTGATCGTTTGGCTGTGGTGATTTAATTGGATCGAAAAAGTGCAACCGAACCAAAGAAATTCAAAGCGTGTGAATCCATTGATCTAAAATATTTCTGGTATTTTTCTAGCTCTCTCTTAATCACATATAACATGGGAAAAATACTTAAATCGAACCATGCATTGTATTTTGGCCGAATAGAAATTAATGGGTTTATAAACCCTAAAATCGAATTAAATCTAAAAATCTTGTATGCGAATTTTCTGGGTCAAGTTATTATTTTCCGTGGCTTCTATGATGATCATATAACATGAGAAAAATGGTAGTTCGAATTTTTGAGGCCTAAAAACATGTATGTCGAATTTAAGATAAAACCGGATTTAAGAAATAAAAAGAGAAATTGTGGAAAAATTATTATACCAATCGATCTAGGGTTTTTGGTGGATGAAATCTGGAAATAAAAGTGATATAATGATGATACAATGATGGCCTAATGATTGGGATTGCTAGGGTTTGATTTTGATAATTATTTTGCAAACCGATTGGATAAATAATAAGTTAAGGGGGTGTTTTGTAATTATTAAAACTTGTGGGATATTTTTGTAATATTGTATGGACCTGGGAGAATGTGTAAAAATTATAACATGAGGGTCTTATTTGTAATTTTGGCAAGATATGGATTTAATGGTAATATTTGTGTCGAATTAAAAAGAAATAAAAATGAGGGACTAAATATGTAATTTCTGGAAACTTGGTGCTGTTTTGAGTAATAAATTATATTCAGGGGGTTATGTGTAATTTTGGTAATTTAATGGCTTAATATGTAATTGTTAATAATTAAAGGTTGAAATTGTAAATTAAAGGACTAAATATGTAACTTTGATAACTAGAGGGACTTGATGTGTAAATTGTGAATGTTTAAGGGTGTGTTCGTATAACATGTTGAAATAAGTTTTCATTGTGTAAAATTGGGAAATTAAGGGTTTAAAATGTAATTATTGTTAATTTAAGAATCGAATTACAAGTTTGATAACTACAAGGACTAAAATTGTAAGATACCAAAACTTTGAGGGGCTGTGGTAACATCGATAAAAATGAAGGTTATTTTTGTAAATTGGTAAATTAAAGGACCTTAGGTGTAAATGAAATCATGATAAGTGTTAAAGAGTAAATTATATATTTATAAGGTTTAATTTTGTAAATTAATTAACTAGAGGGATGTAATGTGTAAATTATGAAACTTGAAGGGTTTGGCGTGCCATAATTAATTTATAGGGTATTTTTCTGTAAATATAAGTGATGAAGGGCTTGAGGTGTAATTATTATGGAATTATGACTTAATATATACGTTTTGTAAACATAAGGGACTAATTGTATAAATTCTAAAATCTGAGGGGCTGAATGGTACAAGATGTAAACTCTAATGGGACATTCTGAAATTTGGTAAAATAATAAGCTTGTTTGGTAAATATGAATATTGGAGGGATTAAATCATGAATTATGTAAATATAAGGTTTGTTTTATAAATGTTGTAACTAGAAGGGTATAAACTGTAAAATTATGAAACTAAGGGGATTATGATGTCATTCTGAATAAAAAGGGTATTAAATCAGTATATTGAAGTATTTTCATGTTATACCTTTGAAATTGATGAAATTACAATTATAACCCTGAACTATGAAAACTTGTCATAATTAACCCTGAACTTGTGTAACTTGTCAAAATGAACATGTTTTCCATAATAAGCTAATCAAGGACTTAACTTGGATTATATCGTCTGAATATGGCTAAATGTGGAAAAGATACTAATTCTTGAAACCTGCTAAAAGAATAGAAAGTTACTAAAAATAGAAGTTACTTATAATGGGAAGATAACTGAACCCCTTTCGTATTTCTGTCTTCTACTCCTTTAGGTTCGAGGAGAGAGTGATCTTGATCCCTGTCAGCTACTATTGTGTTTGTGCTTTCTATTTGAATAAGGTACAGATATTCTGCTTCTTTGATAAGAGGCCTTCATTCTCTGATTATGATTCGTATTAGGGTTCCCTATACTATTGCTATGTTCCCTTCATTCATGAACTCCGATCTTTTGAACCATCATGATATTGATCCTTTTATGATTATGAACCTTTCATTCATGAACCTTTAATTATGAACCCTTGACTATGAACCTTTGCTTATGAACCTTTGCTTATGAACCTTGCTTATGAACCATGATTATGAACTTATGAAATAAGACATTGACTTATGCAAGTAAACTAAATACATGATTCACGATACTTTACCTTGACCCTCAGTTTGATACTACGAGCCACTCACTAGGCATGAGGGTTTCATGTCCATGTCAGTCGATGCACCGATGGCATGACTCTAGGGCAGGAGAGTGATGACTTGTCCCGTCCCTGCACGTTTATGTTTATGATTCATGTTTATGTAGAGGCAGATTATGGCCACCGGGGGCGTATGGATGCATCCTAGATTTGTTCATGTTCATGTTATGTTATGTTATTCATGGTGACTGATGGTGTGTGCGATACACGTCTTTCACACTCCGGGAGCTAGCTACTCCAACCCATGATTGAGGACACCCCTCATATTTACAGGATACCCATGATTGAGGACACCCCTCATATTCACAGGATACTAAGAGGTCTCCCCTCTGCATGTTTACGATTATGATTATGATTATGATTCATGTTATGTTATGGGCTCGTAGTAGATTTCTGACTTCCTTTACCATGTACCCTTTTACCTTTCCTTATGATACCATGTACTCTTACCTTTCATCTTGATACCATGTATTCATGCTTCCACAATCGTTTACTCATGTTATTTATTCATTATACTACTGTTTGTTACGTTATATCTGTTCACTGAGCTCTAGTAGCTCAGCCGCGTTTTCTTTTCCCGCGGCAGGTTTTAGTTGGAAGCTGGGTAAGAGTGAAGAGACTTTTGGACTTAGAAGACCTTGATAGTTATGTTGAAGTAGAAGTCATTAGAAGGATTACATTTGCAGACTTAGTATTTAGTTTTTGTTTCCTTTGTATCCTTGTGTATTCAGTATTTCATTTGTAACCTTTGAGAATCTTTGTATTACTATTGAATGTATGCTTTGTTTGATCTGATATGAAGCCATTAATGTGATACTTCTACCCTTGTTGGGTTGGGGTGTTACAATTATGGTATCAGAGCGACAGGCTGCGATTTGTAATACATTTACCCTTGGCCTGTGTAAGTTAGGACCACTAAGTTTCCACTGTAGGCGCTCATAAGGTAACCTGTAAGAACTGCTTTAGGATAACCCCATAAGAACATAAGATTTGACCAGTGAGGAATGGGTAGACTAAGACATATATGTGAGTATCATTTGCTTCCGCATCACTCTGATTCGTGCCCTTGCCTTTAGTTAAGCCTCATCAGAACTTTTCAGGAGTTAGAAGTTTTGCAACTTAAGCTTAGTAACCAAGTAAGTTTGGAATACCTCGGAAAACCCACCTGGATACCTTACACCATTTAAGTTTCATTTTCAGATTTTGACATCCACCTCCGATTTGTTTGATAAGCTGTTTAACACCTTTCCGACCATGTCGTAAGCCATTCAACCATAATGTGTTCGACACATTTTGTGAATTCATTGCTTATGCTGAATGTGAATGTATCGTCCGATACTACTTAACTTTGCATAAATCCGTTACTACTCCTATGAGAATTCTGGTAATTATTAACCATGGATATAGGAAGTTATGTTCCTTTCCTTTGAATGACGAATCTTGTTCTGCCAACCATTTCCTTTGGAAGGATATGATGCTATGTTATCTCTGTATGGATTTGTTAACTGAGCATGATGATGCTAATAACGGATATTCTGTACATCTCACTTTTGACAAATATACGATGTTCGTATTGCTGATAATACACATCCTACTTACTGCTTATGCTAAGAAGCTGAACAAATCCCCACACTTGAATCATTCATTTATTCATCTCAACACTTTTATTGAAACATGTGCTGGACTTCGATATATGAACTATCCGTCTGATTCGATGACTGTATTCGTTCTATGAATCTTTTGATCTTGACATGTCTTATTGTGTGGTCTTTTATGTATGGACTGGATGACTATTTGTAAAGCTGCCATAGACTACCGTATCTGAAATGTGATCTTAACAATCTATCTTACCCTATTTCGTTATGATGAATCTCTACACCTGAATCTGCTAAAGTTTTGCCACTATGGAAGCACCAACCCTGAACTCATATGATTATCAATTTTCCTGACAACCATTACTATTCACCCTTGGAAAGTTCCGCCATGAGAAATATTCCGTTGTACGAAGATTTTCCGGTATTTCCGGTGTAATATGAATTTTTCTCACCTCAGTGATTCTCTTGAAGTATTCTTGTTGGTCTATGAAGAAGAAGTATGTGACGACGTATCGACTATTGTGCACCTAACCGTACCACTATCAGTAATCGTTATCCGTTTTCGCACATCAATGATTGATTTGGTCTTTCTTTTGAAACTTCGTATCTCGTTGCATCGTGTTTAATTTGAAGGGATGAAGCAGCAACCACAAGAACTTCTAAGAAGGGGGTTAACTAACCGAGAGTAACCTTTGTGAAGTAGTCCAGTCTTACTTTGAAGAAGAAGGAAGGCGACATGAGGTGTATGTGAAAGTTTTTCCCCTAAACGATTTCAGAGACGGTCCTCGCGCTCGTTATAACCGTATGATTTTGAGTGATGCCAATAGTATTGGCAAAAATGATCATGTCTTCGTGTGTTTTGGACAAATTGTCATAGTATGACATTGTGTTATGTTCAGAGAACGAAAGAAGAATATAGAGATTATTGATGAGACGACCACTTGTTCTGGAAGAGGAATTTGATTGACATTCAGAAACATTGTAGACGACGCTACCCTGTATATTGTGAAGACAGAGTTTTCCACAGGAAGAACCGAGATCGAAGACAGTTATCGGAGTGAAGAAACTTGGTGGAAGAGTAGTAGAAGACGGTAGCGACGAGCATTACCAGGGATGAAGCATATAGGAAGAAGAGAGGAACTGGGATAATACTCAACCATATACTATGCAAACCGTGAAGATTACAGTTCGGGCATCAAGACAACCAGACCGTAGGAGACGAACCATTCAGCATATAATCCGGAGTCGACGACGGCGGTGTTTACCTTAAAACCTGGAGCTGCGTTAGAAGACCTGTCAAAGAAACGCAATCTTGTTTCCCTAGTCATTTTAGTGGTACTAAGATGAATTGATAGCTGAATCAGGCTTGCGGATGGAGGGATGCACAGTGATCGTGTTAGAGACTACCGTTACGACGCCACAATATCAAGAAGAGCTACCGAAGGCTTGAGGAACCAGACCCAAGTTTGTATTTCCTTTTCAGCATGAGAGAAGATGGACAAGCGGCAAACTACTCCAACTTGGAAGAAATTTTAAAATTTTGTATATGAATGGACGGTTTTTGAAGCGGGTACTGGTGTTTAGACGAAATGATTCTGTGGAGGATGAAGCTATCAACGACGTATTCGTTTCCCCTCAACCTACTTAAATTCCGTTACCTGTTAATGAGGTCCTTTGAATGATTTGGTTCGCTGTTAGTAATTCTGTTCCATGTTCATTCTGCGTTTGTTGGATAACGAGTTGTAATAGAATTTTGACAAGCTATGGAAGGAATTTGGATATTTATGAATAGACGGATGTGAAGTAACCACTTATTTTGGCTAAATTGATTTCGGTAAGTTATGAAGTCTTGGTGCTATTAACGACGTACCTGAACTCTGATGGACATTTTCGGATTTCCGTTACTCTTCGAGTAATTTCGTATTCTTAGTTATGATGTTTGACTTTGGTGACCCTGAGACTGTAGGTGGACTAGGTGGATTTAGATAAGTTGTGTTGTTCACGACTTGAGATAAAGTATGACCATCATGAGGGCATATTTATATGATGCTAGTATTATGACGCCTGATCAACGTGATAATACTTACATCATATAACGTGCACTTGTTGTGGGCATAGGATATTTCGAGAAGTGCCTTAGAACCTTAGAATTTCTGTTATTTGTTTGAGCTCATCCGCGTTTAGTGAGACTTTGGATTCATTCTACCTATCCATTTGATCTGTTGTTCTGGATATTCGACTTGATACGTTTGATGCTCGACGCGCGTTTTGCTGACCTTTGCACTTCTGATAAAAATCTTAGATTCTATTGTAGGGCCTTCTGCTATTTGAGGATATCTAACAACAAGCTTTCTGTCCGTATGGATTCGATCTGTTACTATATGAGAATACGCCTCTGTTCTGCTATATGTATACGTTCCGCATTCGTTAAGTCTGTTCATTTTTGATCTGCTATGAGTTAAGATATGAGATGTTGGATTCTGAGAACAACAAGATTTGTTTGTTTATGAGAACACCTATGGAAGGCTCTTTGACGCAGAGACTATTTGAAAAGCAGAAGAGTTACTTTTGCACCACCTCATGGTCGTTACGATTCGATGCATTCTCGTTTAATTCGCCTAATCAATTCGATGTAAACCCTACGTTTTGTTTGTACCTCTTCCTAGGGATTCGATTATCATCCGCATATTGGTACGTTATCTTTTGGATTCGCACTCAGCATAGTATGTGTCCCTGTTTTGCTTTCGATTCGTTTTATTCCTGACTCTTTGCAAATTTCGAGGACGAAATTTTTCTGTTAGAGGGGAAGAAGTTGTAACACCTAAAATCTGAAAAACATGTTAAAATTACCAAATTACCCCTGCAAGTTTAAAAATTTAATTAAAAGCTTATAAAGTACCGAATCGATCCCAAACTTCGGGTAATGAACAAGATATGATACAAAATAATTTTGACAACTTCGATTAATATTTATACAAGTTGTGAGATGACCAAAATACCCTTGTGTATACCGAAAATTTAAATACATGATTATTATTAATTAAAAACCTTATAACATAAAAGTAATTAAGGAAAAAAATAAATAAAATTGGTGAATTGATCCTTGGGCCATTTAAGGCCAGTTCTTAGCATTTACCCCTCCCCAAAAATTCGGCCAAACACATTTATATCAATCCCATAATTTTTATTCAACCATTAAACCCTAAAAACAACCTAGCCGCCACTCTCAAAAATCACCCACACCACATCCGATTTTTAGAAATCAAAAACCCATTTTTATGGAGTGCTTGATGATGCAAGGAAGGTGAGAAAAATAGCTACAAGGTCCTAGGGTTGATCGTTTGGATGTGGTGATTTAATTGGATCGAAAAAGTGCAACCGAACCAAAGAAATTCAAAGCGTGTGAATCCATTGATCTAAAATATTTCTGGTATTTTTCTAGCTCTCTCTTAATCACATATAACATGGGAAAAATACTTAAATCGAACCATGCATTGTATTTTGGCCGAATAGAAATTAATGGGTTTATAAACCCTAAAATCGAATTAAATCTAAAAATCTTGTATGCGAATTTTCTGGGTCAAGTTATTATTTTTCGTGGCTTCTATGATGATCATATAACATGAGAAAAATGGTAGTTCGAATTTTTGAGGCCTAAAAACATGTATTTCGAATTTAAGATAAAACCGGATTTAAGAAATAAAAAGAGAAATTGTGGAAAAATTATTATACCAATAGATCTAGGGTTTTTGGTGGATGAAATCTTGAAATAAAAGTGATATAATGATGATACAATGATGGCCTAATGATTGGGATTGCTAGGGTTTGATTTTGATAATTATTTTGTAAACCGATTGGATAAATAATAAGTTAAGGGGGTGTTTTGTAATTATTAAAACTTGTGGGATATTTTTGTAATATTGTATGGACCTGGGAGAATGTGTAAAAATTATAACATGAGGGTCTTATTTGTAATTTTGGCAAGATATGGATTTAATGGTAATATTTGTGTCGAATTAAAGAGAAATAAAAATGAGGGACTAAATATGTAATTTCTGGAAACTTGGTGCTGTTTTGAGTAATAAATTATATTTAGGGTGTTATGTGTAATTTTGGTAATTTAATGGCTTAATATGTAATTGTTAATAATTAAAGGTTGAAATTGTAAATTAAAGGACTAAATATGTAACTTTGATAACTAGAGGGACTTGATGTGTAAATTGTGAATGTTTAAGGGTGTGTTCGTATAACATGTTGAAATAAGTGTTCATTGTGTAAAATTGGGAAATTAAGGGTTTAAAATGTAATTATTGTTAATTTAAGAATCGAATTACAAGTTTGATAACTACAAGGACTAAAAGTGTAAGATACCGAAACTTTGAGGGGCTGTGGTAACATGGATAAAAATGAAGGTTATTTCTGTAAATTGGTAAATTAAAGGACCTTAGGTGTAAATGAAATCATGATAAGTGTTAAAGAGTAAATTATGTATTTATAAGGTTTAATTTTGTAAATTAATTAACTGGAGGGATGTAATGTGTAAATTATGAAACTTGAAGGGTTTGGCGTGCGATAATTAATTTATAGGGTATTTTTCTGTAAATATAAGTGATGAAGGGCTTGAGGTGTAATTATTATGGAATTATGACTTAATATATACGTTTTGTAAACTTAAGGGACTAATTGTGTAAATTCTAAAATCTGAGGGGCTGAATGGTACAAGATGTAAACTCTAATGGGACATTCTGAAATTTGGTAAAATAATAAGCTTGTTTGGTAAATATGAATATTGGAGGGATTAAATCATGAATTATGTAAATATAAGGTTTGTTTTATAAATGTTGTAACTAGAAGGGTATAAACTGTAAAATTATGAAACTAAGGGGATTATGATGTCATTCTGAATAAAAAGGGTATTAAATCAGTATATTGAAGTATTTTCATGTTATACCTTTGAAATTGATGAAATTACAATTATAACCCAGAACTATGAAAACTTGTCATAATTAACCCTGAACTTGTGTAACTTGTCAAAATGAACATGTTTTCCATAATAAGCTAATCAAGGACTTAACTTGGATTATATCGTCTAAATATGGCTAAATGTGGAAAAGATACTAATTCTTGAAACCTGCTAAAAGAATAGAAAGTTACTAAAAATAGAAGTTACTTATAATGGGAAGATAACTGAACCCCTTTCGTATTTCTGTCTTCTACTCCTTTAGGTTCGAGGAGAGAGTGATCTTGATCCCTGTCAGCTACTATTGTGTTTGTGCTTTCTATTTGAATAAGGTACAGATATTCTGCTTCTTTGATAAGAGGCCTTCATTCTCTGATTATGATTCGTATTAGGGTTCCCTATACTATTGCTATGTTCCCTTCATTCATGAACTCCGATCTTTTGAACCATCATGATATTGAACCTTTTATGATTATGAACCTTTCATTCATGAACCTTTAATTATGAACCCTTGACTATGAACCTTTGCTTATGAACCTTTGCTTATGAACCTTGCTTATGAACCATGATTATGAACTTATGAAACAAGACATTGACTTATGCAAGTAAACTAAATACATGATTCACGATACTTTACCTTGACCCTCAGTTTGATACTACGAGCCACTCACTAGGCATGAGGGTTTCATGTCCATGTCAGTCGATGCACCGATGGCATGACTCTAGGGCAGGAGAGTGATGACTTGTCCCGTCCCTGCACGTTTATGTTTATGATTCATGTTTATGTAGAGGCAGATTATGGCCACCGGGGGCGTATGGATGCATCCTAGATTTGTTCATGTTCATGTTATGTTATGTTATTCATGGTGACTGATGGTGTGTGCGATACACGTCTTTCACACTCCGGGAGCTAGCTACTCCAACCCATGATTGAGGACACCCCTCATATTTACAGGATACCCATGATTGAGGACACCCCTCATATTCACAGGATACTAAGAGGTCTCCCCTCTGCATGTTTACGATTATGATTATGATTATGATTCATGTTATGTTATGGGCTCGTAGTGGATTTCTGACTTCCTTTACCATGTACCCTTTTACCTTTCCTTATGATACCATGTACTCTTACCTTTCATCTTGATACCATGTATTCATGCTTCCACACTCTTTTACTCATGTTATTTATTCATTATACTACTGTTTGTTACGTTATATCTGTTCACTGAGCTCTAGTAGCTCAGCCGCGTTTTCTTTTCCCGCGGCAGGTTTTAGTTGGAAGCTGGGTAAGAGTGAAGAGACTTTTGGACTTAGAAGACCTTGATAGTTATGTTGAAGTAGAAGTCATTAGAAGGATTGCATTTGCAGACTTAGTATTTAGTTTTTGTTTCCTTTGTATCCTTGTGTATTCAGTATTTCATTTGTAACCTTTGAGAATCTTTGTATTACTATTGAATGTATGCTTTGTTTGATCTGATATGAAGCCATTAATGTGATACTTCTACCCTTGTTGGGTTGGGGTGTTACATGGATCTTTGAAGTTTGCATACACGCTCAGGAAATTGTGGATTTTCAAAACCTTCAGGTTGCGCCATATAGATGTCTTCATCTAGGCGACCATTCAGAAACGCGGTTTTGACATCCATTTGCCAAATCTCATAGTCATAGTAGGCAGCTATGGCTATAAGAATCCTAATAGCTCTAATGTCGGCTACAGGAGAAAAAGTCTCCTCATATTCAACACCATATGTTTGAGTAAAGCCCTTGGCCACCAAACGAGCTTTATAGGTGTGTACGTTGCCATCCATGTCTGTCTTTTTCTTGAAGAGCCACTTACACCCAACTACCTGAGCATTGGGTGGAAGGTCTACTTCAATCCAGACTTTGTTGTCTTTCATGGATTGCATTTCCCCATCCATGGCTACTTGCCATTTTTCCTTTTCAGGACTATTAATGGCAGCCTTATAACTAGTTGGTTCATCAATGTGATCCAATAGAAAAGTTTCCTCATCGTCTATGCTTAAACATAGGCGTTCAGGAGCTTTTATAGATCCTGAAGATCTACGGATGGGTACCACTTCTACATCAGGTGGAGGACCTAAACTTTCAGGTTCCACAGGAAGTGTGTTAGTGCTTTCAGAAGGTGACGTATCTTCATGATCATTTTCAAGATCATACACTCTCCCACTAAATTCTTGAGATATTAGATTATCCTCAAGAAATTCACCGTACCTAGCTACGATGACCTTATTCTCAGGTGGGAAGTAAAAGTAGTAACCCTTTGTTTCCTTAGGGTATCCTACGAAGATACACTTAACAGATCTTTGTTGGAGTTTATCAGGTGAGTCACGTTTGACAAACGCCTCACAACCCCAGACCTTTAAGTAAGAAAAGTTGGGAGCTTTTCCAGTCCATACTTCATATGGAGTCTTATCAACCTTCTTAGTTGGAATCCTATTCAACACGTGAACAACAGTTTCAAGAGCATAATCCCAAAAGGATAAGGGAAGAGTTGTAAGATTAAACATGGATCGCACCATATCTAACAAGGTACGATTTCTCCTTTCAGATACACCATTTTGCTGTGGCGTATAAGGAGAAGTGAGTTGTTGCACAATGCCACACTCACCCAAATAATCCTTAAACTCTTGGCTTAAGTACTCACCACCATGATCGGATCGAAGTGCCTTAATCTTCTTTCCGAGTTGTAATTCTACTTCATTTTTAAAGACCTTGAATGTCTCAAAGACTTTATGTTTATGTTTAAGTAAATAAACATACCCATAACGACTATAGTCATCCGTGAAGGTCAAGAAGTAGACAGCACCACGTTTAGACACATGTCTAAGTGGACCACACACGTCCGTGTGTATCAATCCAAGTAGATCTGAAGCCTTCTCCATATTGCTATGGAAAGATTTCTTTGTCGTCTTCCCAGATATGCAAGACTCGCATTTATCAACTGAATCATCATTGATATTTTTCAAAAGCCCATCGTGTTGCATCTTTTCCATGCGATTCTTGCCTATGTGAGCAAGACGGCAGTGTCATAAATAAGACGAGTCCAAGTTAGACTTGACTCTCTTATTTCCGATGCTATACATTGAATTATTTTTATTGGATACATGGTTTTCCAAGTCAATTTCAAACACACCATTTAATGGAATAGCATTAAAGTAAAAAACAGAATTTAAAGAAACAGAAATTCCATTATCATTAAAAGTATGCTTAAAACCCAAATCCAATAACAAAGAAACTGAAACGACACCTCTAACAATAGAAGGTGCGTAATGACAATTGTTCAAAACTAATATTAAACCAGAAGGTAAAACTAGCTCAAAAGTCCCTATGGCTTCTACTGCTGCACGTATTCCATTTCCCACGTACAAGTAGCATTCCCCATAGCTCAGCTTCTTCGCTCCTCTAAGCCCCTGCGATGTATTACAAATGTGAGTACCACATCCTGTATCATATATCCAGGCATTTTGCTTACGAGGAAAAGAAAACAATTCAACCATAAAAATACCTGAAGTGTTGGCGCCCTGCCCAGCCTTGGCATTCTTATTCTTGCGACACTCCTCAAGCAACAATGGACAGTCACGCTTCCAGTGTCCAGGAGTATTGCAGTGGTGACAAGCAGCCGCATCCTTTTTGGGATAATCCTTCTTGGGAGGAGGATTCTGCTTCTTTGGCTTTTGCTGATAGGTCACAATCTGCTTGCCCTTGTCAGCTTTGCCCTTTCCTTTCTTGTTCACATGTTTCGGTTTACCGGGCTTAGCTACTCTACCACCTCTTATTGCCATAACAGCAGGTGTAGGAGCTTTCTTAGTGAGTGCCTTCTCATGCTCAATAAGCATTGCATGCAATTCAGAAAATGTCTTCCCCTTGCAATGCATGTTAAAGTTGCGCACAAAATCACCATTAAGTGCATCTAGTTGGTCAAGATAACCTTTCATTTTAATCGCATGATCACTTACGGGTGTTGTCGCGTCCTGCTTGCACTTGCCCAAGTTGTCAAGTACATCATACAATTCAGCCATAGGAGATTTCTGAAACATACGTGTCAGTTCATCAATCATGTTTTTCGGGCCATATTTCTCAAACTGTTTTACCAGTTGATCATCCATCCCCGATAGCATGAGACAAGCCGCATCATTGTGCTTGTCATAGGCTTCATTGTACTGCCTAAGTATTTCATTAGGCGAGTTTGCAGGAGGAGCTTCTGGAAGGTCCTCAGTAAGACATTCAGAACGTTTGGCAATTCTAAGAACAAGCCTTAGATTTCGATACCAAGCGTTAAAATTCTTAGTCCCAGTCAGTTTTTCCTTTTCAAGCATCATCTTGAAACAGGAAGTTAGGTTTGACGAGTTTCCGGGTTGGGCCATTTCTACAGAAAAAGTTCAAAAGTTAGTACTTTCGATAATAAACATTTCAAGAAAATTAAACACCCATTGGTTTAAAAAACCATTTAATTTTCTATGAAAACTAGGATCCTAATTGACGCCGTTTCATCACATCAGCTTTGGCTGCTAGCAATGAAAGTGCTCAATAAGGTACGGGATCACCCAATTGCCAATGTCAAATTGCAATTCCTAGAAATCTTGGGACTTACATTATATTGCCAACATCAGTTGCAAAATGTAAGCATGTTTCATCCCCAATTCTTTATGCCTTGGCGCCGTTCCATTACATCAGCTTTGGCTACTAGTAATGAAAGTGCCCAATTAAGTTAACCAACTCAAGGAACAGTAAATTTGACGTCGGTTTATTGCATTCAGCTTTGGCTGCAAGCAATAAAGTACTCAATTTTACCCTTAGATGACCATCCTTTGAACATCAACATTCAGCTTTGGCTGCTAGTGATGTAGGATGAAACCTTAGGTGTTCCTTTTTGTAGTTGGGTGGCATTTAACTTAAATTTATAAGGGTAATAAAATTTTGATGTGTTAAATCAAAAAATATGTACAAAGATGTCATGCATTCATCTTTGTATCATATATGTTTTCAAAACCAAAATCGTTTACTCATTCGTAGCTCAAATCATCAAATCTTTTAATTGAGGCGTTGAGCAAATTACAACATTGCCTTAAGATGCTTCGTACTTTTTCATGGTGTACTTGGTAAGTCTATTATTGACGCACAGGCAAGCGGAGGGACGACAGCCGCCGAAGCTGGTTAAAACCGTGCCCCTTTAAGGTCACAATTTAATGTGAGCCAACCTTAAACCCACTTTATAGTTTGTCAATAATAGGTCCGCCGCTTCGACCACTTTTGTACAGTTGCAATCAATCAACTAAAAAATTATGATTTTCTTGCTAAAATAATTAATGTAGTAAATTTATTATTGCTAGTCTCGCCTGGGAGCAAATTACCGTGCGAAGCGAACCACTGTCGGCACATAAGACTTGGCAATAAATAAAATTACTACAAAGGTTTCATAGTTATTAGTCTTATTTATTTTTATTATGAAAAATTACCCTCTTTTGTAGTTTACAATCCATCATAATATTAAACACAAAAGATCAAGTAATTACAAAAATAAATAAACACATAATAACAAATATATGATCATCCACGATATCATATAGCCACATGCAAACCTTTTTCAATAAATCCTAATATTAATTCTATGTGAAATTTTAAATGTATGTAACTAACAAAACTCCCATTGGTTTTCGAGCTCATTGTGCCCAATGGTCCACAGACACCAAATAATTTGGCCGCGTAAGTTTTAGTTAGTTAGATACCACATTGCACATAACCTTTTAATTAATATTTATTGAGGTCTTCCCCAATTTAAGATTTATTTTAAACATGTAGCAAACAATTCAAAACAAAACATACAAATCACACCATGACAAAATATGCAAGATTTTGTCATGGATACCATATTGATCACATAATCATGCATCACATATTATTATGTCAATATTAATTGTACGTATCTAATTAATTAGTAACATCACATACGGTACTTACTAATTAATCCCTAAAAATTTTCATGCAATCCTAGGGTTTCTCAAGTTTTAATTAAAAAACTAAAACCCTAATTTTTAATTAATATGGATCGAACCATATTAGGGTTTCAAAACAAAATTAACAAACCCTAAAAATTAATATTGCATGTAATCTCTACAAGATCCAATTTTTAGGTTTAAGTAATTAATTACAAGTTCTAAACGAGGCTCATGATGCCACTGTTGGAATATGTGAACTATAAATAAATCATAAACACATAATGACATCAAAAGCACGCAGCGGAATAGATCTACAAGAACATGTAATTAATTAAACATAAATAGATACGTAACTTAATGATTCCTAGCAAGAACAAGGAATCTCTTGAACAAGAACAAATTATAAACCCTAATAGGATTTATGTGTAGATCGATCTAACCAAGATCACAAGCTAAAGAAAGCTTGTCACTCGTTCCTGTACACACGTAATGATAGCGTTTCAATGAGAAAAGCTAGGTTCTTGATCACCAATAACCAAACACTTGACTAGCCTTACTTTGAATCGACAAATCCTAGTGGATTTAAAAGTGGTCGATCGTTTCTAGCTAGGGAGTAAGAGGAGAAGAGAAGTTTGGCCTTTTTCGGGTTTCAAGATTAGTGAGAAACTAAAACACAATGGGATGTATTTATAGTTTTTCTTGTCTTATCCTTCAAGCCAAACCAAACCGTCCCTAAACCCTAAAGGGGAGGGTTCGCCCGGTTCAATGAATCCCACAAGGATTCTGCTTCCTTTTCTTCCACTTTGCACAATTAGTCCTTTAACGGTCGTTAGTTAAAACCCCGTTAAGTACTAACCGTCGTTATGTGTTTTTATTATTGAAATGAATAAATAAATATAATGAAATATATTTACTTATTCATCATTGAAACTCTCACGTTATTGTGTGCAATCCCGAGCCTCGGGTTTGAAACCGGACATACGTATATTAATATTTATACACAAAACTAACATCGTTAACATACGTATTTACATGTGTTGCATTGTATCATTGCTTACATTGAATCACATCATTCATAATAGGCCGTGGTTAGAGACCGAGCTTTATTTCATCACATCCATCATTGTCATTGTTGCTATATCATATCAGGTGAATTTTCATAGCCCCGTTTTAAATTGTTTATTTATTTCTAAACTCTCGGGGGAGAATACATTGCACCATTTTTATATGCGGACCAAAGTATACAAACTCATTACAGTGCTTAAGTTACATCATTGCCCAGATTAAAGTCCCCTTTTATTATCATGAACCGTTAATTGTTAACAAGCGAGAGTGAGTGAATAGATCTATTGAGGGTGACTCCTCCGTTCGGGTTGGTAGTGCCAACTTGTCAAACGAACGCATTTCATTTCTGTCATATTAGAGTGATTGGCAAACACTCAGTTGGGGCATTTCATTCAGTCTAGCTTCGGGGTCATGAGCTTAAGAGCTAATGTATCATTTTTATGTGGCATTGTTTTGTCTTACACTTTATACTTGTGGTATCCGTACAATATTTCATTTATATAAACCTATGATCTCACCAACATTTTTGTTGACCATTTTTAGCAATGTATTTTCAGGTAATTAAGGTATCGCATGTTGGCTTGCATATGGACATCATGGAGTCACGGAGTCGACGCGTCTCACTTTATATTTTATGCACTTATCCGTCGTTTGAATTGTATGAACTTGTTTTCTGAAAACTTGTTTCACCTTTTGGGACCTAGCTTTGAAACTCTGAATGTTTTTAAATAATCAAGATGTATTTTCTAAACGACACTTTAGGTCGTTCAATATAACTGCAACTTTGGTGCTATGACCAGTCGTGCCCCTGAATGACTCATTCCGCTGAAAGTCACGAAATTCGGGGGTGTGACAGATTGGTACCAGAGCAAAGGTTATAGCGAACTAGGTTGTCCATTATATCCTAGACTATAACTGCACCATCATAGCATCTCATCATTGTAGCATAAGTGCATATTCGTTATATCACATGTAGTGATTGCGATTTCAAACATATATCAATTCATCATAACTCACATTGTGTAAATGTTTATTTACTTTTATTTCACATTTGTTGTATCAATGATGTCTTCGGATTCACACCCTATTGTTATCTCATCAGACTCTAAGTCAGACGATACTTCCTCACTACCCTCCATCATACTAGAGTCGGTTACATCATCCCCACTACCCACTATCATTTTGTCATCAGTGGAGCCTACTCCACAATCTTCACATGTGATGTCAGAGGCCGAGACAGAACCCTTTGAGGAGGGGGCAGTCGTGCCTACCCCACCACTATCACCTGTGATCTGTCATGGTCCCAGAGTTGGTCCAGTTATCCAACCAGGAGAGTTTGTACCCGACGGTCGAGTTTACCGTACATATCCAGGTGGGCCGCGCATGAAGCGCACTGCTGCTAAGCGAGTTCATCGTCTCACTGTCAGGTCACCAGCTTCATTTGTATCCCTACCACCACCATCATCACTTACCTCATCTCATCCACTTCGTCGCCGCTTGACAGCGAGGAGGAGTGTGGCATTCAGTACACCACCACCATTATCACCTTTACCATCCTTATCATCATTGTCTCCACCATTGCCATCCCTATCAGCACCACAGATGCCATCAGCACCAGTCCACACCAGAGATCCTACTCCTATGTCAAACCTACCGCACAAGAAGCGGGCTCGTCTTGATATCTCATCACTAGATACTTCAGATGCTACAGAGACAGCACCACCCAGCAGATTCGAGGTTGGTGAGAGCTCGAGGGCTGCTGCTGACAGATTGCTTACTGCTGCTACATTTGACTCGCGACTAGATCAGATTTAGGGAGAGATTGACAGGTCATTGTCTCATCTAGATGAGACTCCAGTGAGCCGTATTGAGGCTATTGAGGAGGAGGTCGAGGGATTGATCCAGGGCAGGGTTTCCATTGATGTGTCACACCAGGGTTTAGAGACTCGTCAGTTGGAGAGTTCAGAGCATATCACATAGCTGAGGCAGGAGATGCCTGAGTTGTTCGACAGGGCATAGATGTTCCAGGATGAGCATCATCGCCAGGCCAGTGAGTTATCTTCAGTTCAGGCTAGGTTGTCTGCATCAGAGACTAGGGAGACTGATCTTCAGCTTCGAGTTCAGCACCTAGAGGAGATCGTTGTTGCGATGTCTAGGGATCTTCAGAGGATTTTCCGCAGGCTAGATGGAGCACCCGGAGGAGGTGCCTAGTGTTAGACTGTTATCATGTAGCTTGTACATTATTATCCTAGTCCCGGGGTGTGGGACATAGTTTATAACTTGTTACTTTTGCTTGTAGTACAAACAAATATATCAAGTGTGACTCTACTATGCGGGATTTTTGTTATGCTATTTTATGATATCGGTCTGCGTAACCGAAATTTTCATGTATTATATTCATGTGCGTTGGGATTATATTTATGATATTTCGTTGTGGTTTCATTGTATTTATACATGCTGTGGTTGTATTTATACATGTTGTGGTTGTATATATTGTGTATGATGATCGTTTTCTATTGTAGATTCTCATTGTTGTTATCTTTTGTGATTGTGAAGAATTATGCCACCAAAAAGAGCCACTACTGCTATCACTTCAGCTGAGGTCAGAAAGCTTGTTGCCGACAGTATCGAGGAAGCATTGGTTATAGAAAGAGCTGTCGTAGCTGCAGCTGCTGCAGAAGCCGCTTCGCGGGCAGAAACCGCGGAAGCCGCAGGAACGAATACCAATGGTACAAATGGACGTAAGTGTACGTACAAAGATTTCAAGAGTGGTGATCCGGAAAAATTCAAAGGCACTGAAGGAGCCACTGCCATGATCCGATGGTTTGAAAAGACAGAATCAGTATTCCTTCTATGCAACTGTCCGGAGGACAGCAAGGTTAAGTTTGCTACTAGTACACTCGTTGGAGAAGCTATGTCATGGTGGAATTCGTATGCAAAGCCCATGGGAATGGAGAATGCTCACAAGCTTACATGGGACGAATT
The DNA here is from genome assembly GCA_021014915.2 of Artemisia tridentata subsp. tridentata. Classification (NCBI taxonomy): domain Eukaryota; kingdom Viridiplantae; phylum Streptophyta; class Magnoliopsida; order Asterales; family Asteraceae; genus Artemisia; species Artemisia tridentata. The sequence continues at coordinate 218,156,096 of CP139502.1, read as the reverse complement.
CAAGAAGTTGCTGACAAAGAAGTTTTGCCCACGAACAGAAGTGAAAAAGATGGAAACAGAGTTTTATGAGCTAGTGACAGCAGGTAATGATATTGAGGCATATATCAGGAGATTTCAGGAATTGGCAGCATCATGTCCGACAATGGTTCCGGACACTGAGAAGCTATTAGAGAATTTCATTGGAGGATTACCTCACAACATCGAGGAGATGCGATTTCTTTTGACCCGCGAACATTGGATGAGGCAATCAGAATGTCTCAGAAACTCATGGCTCAGATAGTGAAGAAAGAAACTGCTTCAAACAACAACACCAACAGTAACCGTAACTACAACAACCGTAACTCCAACAACAACTACCGAAACAACAACAACTATAACAGCAACCGAAACAATTCCAATAACAACAACAACAAAAGAAATCGGGATAACAACTAGAGTAGCAATGTTACTCAACCACCACACAAGAGACAGGAAACTGCAAAGGCTTATGTTGCAGGTCAAGCTGAGAAAAGAGGTTACAATGGTACTTTACCCAAGTGCAACAAATGTGAAACCCATCATAATCCTGGAAATTGTCCGAATCCTTGTGGGAACTGTAAGAAGGTTGGTCATTCGACCATGGATTGCAAAGCCCCGATTGTGGTTGATAATCAGAAGCCCCCAGTAACATGTTTTGGATGTGGAGAAGTTGGGCACTTCAAGAATAAATGTCCAAAAGGAAAGAATCAGGGAAACAATAACCAAGGTGGAACAGCTAGAGGAAGAGCTTATGTCCTTGGAGGAGAAGATGTCATGGAGGACCCGAGTGTCGTTACGGGTATGTTCCTCATTAATAATCGTTATGCATCCAAACTATTTGATTCAGGAGCCGATAGAAGTTTTGTTTCTACTGCATTTGCACCATTACTCAACATTGAACCAACTACATTAGACACTCCATATCACATTGAACTAGCTAACGGTAGTTTAGTTGGCACCGAAACGATCATTCAGGGTTGAACTCTCAATTTTCTCAATCACCCATTCAATATAGATCTCATGCCAGTAGAACTTGGAAGTTTCGACATTGTTATCGGTATGGATTGGTTATCTCAACATCATGCCAGAATCATCTGTGATGAAAAAGTTGTTCATCTTCCTTATGATGGCGAAACATTGGTCGTTCGCGGAGAACGCAGTGGGACTAGACTCAGCATCATCTCGTGCATTAAAACAGAGAAATACATAAAGAAGGGTTGTTGTGCATTCTTGGCTCATATCACAGAAAAGAAGTCGGAGGAGAAGCGACTTGAGGATGTGCCAACAGTTAAAGATTTTCCAGAAGTCTTTCTGTTAGGAATATGAATATTCAGCTGAAGACTCGGTCACCCGAGTAATTATTAGTACATCATAGCTCATAGGATTATCAGTAATATTATTAGTAGCTTAGTTATTATTATTAGTATAGTGGAGTGGGTCGGGGCTTTCCCCACTGTCAGCTCACTCCACAGCCCACTAGGGGCACAAATATGTAGAAGTATAAATACCCCTTCCCACACTAGGGAAGGGTTGGAACTCTCATTACATTCAAGCTAATACACACAGTTTTCTCTCACTAGAAGTTCCCATCTCTCACTCTCTAGCTTCTTGTTCATTCGATCCTTAATCAAGCCTCAAACAAGTGTTTCTTGCATTGTAAATACCCTACAATTGGTATCAGAGCCATGGTTAGGTCCATGAGAGTTGGTATTCATGGATTTGTGTAGTTTTTGAGGTTTTTTTGGTTCGATTTGATAAGTAGCATAAATTCCATTTTGTGCTTTGTTTAGTGATTAGAAGTTGTTATACCTTGTACTTTCTAGCTTAAGAATAGTATTAGAGTGGTATTTGGTGTTTGGATTCACAGATCTAAGAACGGTGTGGTGATTTTGGGGTAATTCGTGGGTGTTTATTGTTGTGTTCTTCGCAGCGGTTTGTGTCCTTGGGACATGTTCTTGGACTCGGTTTGTGTCAATTCGAAGATACTGTTTGTCTTATTACTTGTTTAGGCAAAAAGACAAAAGGCAGTGAAAGCGACGTGCTTGGGAGTTTGTGTCTACTCGGTTTGTCCCTGCTGCGTGTACTCGGTTTGTGCCTACTCGATTTGTCCCTCCAGCGTGTACTCGGTTTGTGTAGACTCGGTTTGTCTTTGAGGAATTTACTCGTTTTGTGTCTACTCGATTTGTCCCTCCAGCGTGTACTCGGTTTATGTAGACGCGGTTTGTCTCTGAGGAGTCTATTCGGTTTGTGTCTACTCGATTTGTCTCTGCAGCGTGAACTCGGTTTGTGTCTACTCGGTTTGTCCCAGCAGCGTGCACTCGGTTTGTGTCTACTTGAGTTGTCTCTGCAGCGTGTAGTCGGTTTGTGTATACGCGGTTTGTCTCTCAGACTTGTATGCGGTTTGTGTCTTGGTGATTTTAGAAATTCCCGCGAAAGATTCAATTTCTCGGTTAAATCACAAGATCTGTAAAATCCCGTAGTTACTATGGCTACCACATCAAGCACATCATCAGAAGATATTCAAGCAGCAGGATCTGACACTCGTCCACCTATGCTAGATAGGACGGATTATGAGTCTTGGGCACAACGGATAAGACTTTACTGCTTGGGAAAAGATAATGGTGTTAACATTCTTAAGTCAATTGATGAAGGACCTTATCAGATGGGTACCACCAGAGACGTTGTTACAACTGGTGAAGATGGGACTGTAACTTGGGGCATCGACAGACCTAGAAACTACAATGATCTTAATGAAGAAGAAAAGAAGAGGTATGATGCTGATATTAGAGCCTCAAACATAGTCATTCAAGGTCTTCCAAAGGATGTATACAAGCTCATCAATTTCAACACTGAAGCCAAGGCTGTGTGGGACAACATTAAAATGTTGTTGGCAGGGTCAGAACTCACAAAGGAAGATCGTGAGTCACAGCTGTATGATGAGTTCGAGCATTTCAAAATGAACCCAGGAGAGAATATCACAGACTACTATGTGAGATTTCATAAGTTAGTGAATGATATGAGGATGATCAGAATGACTATGCCCAATATCCAACTTAACTCAAAGTTTGTGAACAACATGACTCCTGAATGTGACAGATTTGTTACTGCTGTCAAACTCAACAAAGGTTTAAGGGATACCAACTATGAACAGCTGTATGCTTACCTGCAACAACATGAGAAGCATGCGGTCTACGATCGGGTGCTGAGAGAAAAGTTTAATCCTTCAACTACAAATGATCCACTGGCGTTCATGACAAATGTTCAACCGACAATCCAATCATCTTCCAACCCAAGCTATCATCAACTTCACTCACATGTACCTGCTATGAGTTCCCAACTTGACTCAGGCTACTCTCAGACCGACAAAATGATTGACAACCTCACCAATCAAGTATCATTACTGGTTCAACAGTTTCAAGCATCACTCCCTCAGACCAACAATCAGTTAAGGAATTCATCCAATCCACGCAATCTAGCAATGGTGGAGGATGGGAAAATTGTGGTTCAGAATGTGCAAGGGAGAGCAGGTAAAAACATGGGTCGAGGTTATGTGCAGAATAGAGCAGGGAATGGCAATCAGGGTCAAGGAAAATAGATCAAGTGTTATAATTATGGGGGGCTTGGACACATTGCTAGAAACTGCAATCAACCTAAACGTCCGCAGAACTCAGATTACTTCAAAGAAAAGATGCTGTTAATGCAAGCTCAAGAGAATGGAGCTGTATTGGATGAGGAAGAGCTATTGTTCTTGGCAGGAGATGAAGGAAATACTTTTGATGAAGATGTGGATGAGAAACCTGTTCAGGATCTAGCACTTAATGATCCTATCATCTTCAAGGCAGATGACTGTGATGCATATGACTCTGATGTAGATGATGAACCTACGGCTCAAACAATCTTCATGGCTAACTTGTCTTCCCTGGTTTCATCTCCCCGTCAAGCTGGTCCTTCTAATGCATCCGTGATATCTGAGGTACTCAAAATTTATGACACATATAATATTGTCGAGGGACAAAAGAATCCCGAAGAAGTACATCAGGTAGATGTTTCTGACTCAAGTAATGTTGACATGGAAAATAGCAATATTATTTCATATGAACAGTATTTGCATCACAACAACTCGCCTGATGTACCAAATGGTGAATCTTTTGTCAATAATGATGTGTGTGTTATGAGTAATGTATGTGCCTTAGATAATGCGGGTAATATAGATAATGCATGTGTGTACCATGAGAACAAATTGCCTGTCCCTGATGATAACTTGATCACTAGACTAAACATCTATAAAGAACAAGTTGCTATGTATGAACAGCGTGCTAAGTTTGAGCTTAATGATCGTGAGCAGAAATTAGAAGGTCAAATGAGTACACTTATTAAAGAGTCTAGAGTGCGAGAAGAAACATTAAAATTAGAGTTGAGTTCTTTGAAAAGTCAGCTAGAACAGTCTGTCAAACAGAAACAGGAAGCACAAAAGTGTGTTACTACACTTAAGCAAGAATTCAAACAAAAAGAAACAACTCTTTTAAATGATTTCTCTAGACTCAAGACGTTAAAAAATAAGCTTGAAGATAAGTTGTACACACAAAATCAAACCATACAAACTGCTCAAATGATTCATAAGCACAGAAAGTTGATTGATAAGCATAGTAAAATCATGATAGGTGAACCTAAGTCAACCATCCTTAGGGACATGAAAGTACTTCAACCAGCCCTATATGATGGTAATGTGATGCTGATGCCTATTCATGACCAACCTGAGCATATCTACACTAATGAAGAGGATGAGATAAGTGATAAAACGAGGGAAAAAATGAATGAGAAAATGAGGGATCCCGAGTGCATAGCCAGACGAATAATAATCAAACCCCATGATTATTATGAGGAAAATCGTTTGACTGTGTTTGCTCCTCAAAAGAAGCTAACACCTGAACAGATATTTTGGAAACAAGATAATGAAAAACTTAAGGTAGATAAACTTAAGGCCAACACCCCCCTCATTAGAAAAGTTGCGTCCATAACGGTGTATCCTCCCAATACACCTAGGAATCTGGTGCCTTTGTCTCTTCCCACTGAATGCAAAACCTTTATTAGCTTATATGTGCTTTGGCAATTATTTGCTGATTTTGATAAAACATGTTAGAAGAGAATTACACCAACCGGAATTACTGAGGGGGAAAGGTGTTTTGAACATGCAAAAAGGTGTTACTTAACTGAGGTCATGCCATTCTTTAAACTACTTAAAGAACATTTTGAAGGGTTGCAAACTGCCCTTAAAGTCGAAATAAAAGAAATGGAAGTAGTGTTTAAAGACATGGAAAATGAGGTGAATGAATATGCAATAGAGCTTAAGAGTCGAGAGATTGAAAGAAAAAACATACTCATTACTAACGACAACTTGATTGCTAAATGTATTGCACAAGATGTATTTTACACTGTTACTGATTCTGCATTGTCCGCTTGTCAATTTAATGAGTATGCTATTGCGTTAAATGTCACCCAGAATCGTGTTGTTGAGCTTGAGGGGGAGAATTTAAAATTGCTTGAAAAAATTCAAAATGATGACCATGATAATATGGTTAAACGTTTTTCAAAATTAGAAGTTGAATATCTTAATTTGCAATTGAAACATCAACATTTAAATGAAAAACATAAAATATCAAATGACAAGATATCCTTGGATGCTCCTGAATTTGATACTTATTTTGAATTAAGCAAACGAGATGAGACAATTCAAGCTCACACGAACACGATTCGACTGCTGAGGGCCCAAATTGCCCAATTGAAATCCAACAAGTATGAAGTGTATGGCACCAATAAACCTTCGTCTTCAGATTCTCAGAATTTTCAATATCAAAACACCATAAATAAGTTACATTATGAAAATGAGTGTTATCGAGAAGAAAATTCAAAGGTCAAACAACATTTCAAAGAGTTATATGATTCCATTAAAGTTACAAGAAGCAATCACAATGATCAAATAACCTCTTTGACAAATGAAATTGAGAATCTTAAGGCTCGGGTGAAAGGTAAAATGCCATGCACCACTTGTAATTGTGATGCACCAAAGGCTAGTGATAGTAAAAAGTATGATGTTGATGTTGGGCGTATTCCGTTTAAGCTTAGAAATAACAGCTTTGCTCATCAAACATATCTAGATCATCTTAGAGAGGGCCTTGATACACTTCGTGAGGTAGTTGAAGAGGATAGGACTGATAAGCCACTTGATAGGGCAGTTGTCTATGCCTGCAAACACACAAAAAGGTTTCAGGAAAACTTAGAATATGCCATAGGCTCAATTCCTAAGTTTAGCAGCCATAGAGATAGATTTGTTGCATCATCATCCACTGTTGAGAACAAGCATGTAGCCTTTGATCTACCACCAAAAACATCAGAACCCAACACATCATTATCAGGAAGGCATGTGACAGACAAACAAACTAATGTTACCTTCGATGCTTCTACAGGAGTAAAAAGTGACACCCAAGCTAGCGGGTCAAGGTATAGAGGAAATGCAAGAAAGGATAGGACCGCGCCAGCTAAGAATGATCACTTGAAGAATGTAGAAGCCCAACCTAGGAACAATAAGTTTGCAATGAGTAGGATGAATCGTGTTGATTCTAGTTTCAAAAGTACTGTAATTAATTCGAATTCTAATGCTATCTGTAAAACATGCGACAATTGTTTAATTTCTGCTAATCATGATGAATGTGTTGTGTCTTTCTTGATGACTTCTGCATCATCCCATGTTAAGAATGGTAGAATAACTGAAGCATGCAAGAAAGTTTGGAAAGCAACAGGAAAAACATTTGCTAGCATAGGCTATCAATGGAGACCCACTGGAAGGAAATTCAATTTAGGAAAACAGTGCACGTTACCTAAAATGAATGAGCATAAAATTGTGAAAGTTAAGGAATGGAGACCCACTGGAAGGAAATTCAATTTAGGAAAACAGAGATCATTACCTAAAATGAATATGCATAAAATTGTGAAGAATAAGGAATGGAGACCAACTGGTAGAATCCTGTCTTTACAATCACAATGCCTTCCATCTAGGTCTTGTCCTGCCTCTAGTTCTGTCTCCTCAGTAAAGACAGTAGCATCTATGAAATCTGTAGTTCCAGAATATGTGTGTGCTGACCAAACGGACCCCAATTTCACTTGGGGATCCACATTTTTCAGTTATCCATTGTTGTCTGGTTTCAAATGCAGGTCGTACAAATCGTCCTATGGTATTTGGACTCAGGCTGCTCAAAACATATGACTGGGGATCGCTCACGGCTCAAGAACTTCGTGAAAAAGTTTATCGGGACAGTTAGATTTGGGAACGATCACTTTGGTGCTATTATGGGTTATGGAGATTATGTGTTTGGTGACAGTGTAATCTCAAGGGTATACTATGTGGAAGGACTAGGGCACAATCTGTTTTTTGTGGGTCAATTTTGTGATTCAGATCTGGAAGTGGCTTTCAGAAAGCATACATGTTTCGTCAGAGAATTGGATGGTATAGATCTCCTCAAGGGCAGTCGGGGCACCAATCTATACACCATATCGATTGAAGAAATGTTGAAGTCCTCTCCCATATGCTTAGTTTCTAAAGCCTCTAAAACTAAATCATGGCTGTGGCATCTTCGTTTGAACCACTTGAACTTCGGTACCATAAATAATCTTTCCCGTAAAGATCTTGTTAGAGGAATGCCCAGACTGAAATATGAGAAAGATCATCTCTGCTCTGCATGTCAACTGGGTAAAAGCAAGAAACAAACCCACAAGCCTAAAACCATCAACACCAACTTGGAAGTTCTTCATACCCTCCACATGGACTTGTGCGGTCCAATGAGAATACAAACCATAAATGGAAAGAAGTACGTTCTGGTGATAGTAGATGATTATTCTCGGTTCACATGGGTAAAGTTTTTGAGAACCAAGGACAAAACTCCAGAGGTTATCATTAAACTGATAAAACAGCTGCAAGTAAGGCTCGATAAAACTGTCAGAATCATCCGCACTGATAATGGTACTGAGTTTGTTAACCAACAACTCCGTAATTTCTATGAAAGTATTGGCATCACACATCAGAAAAGTATCCCTCGCACTCCTCAACAGAACGGAGTGGTTGAACGAAGGAACCGTACTCTGGTAGAAGCTGCAAGAACTATGCTTATATTTTCAAAGACACCGATGTTTCTCTGGGCAGAGGCTATTGCAACAGCATGTTACACTCAAAACCGATCCCTAATTCATCCTGTTCATGAGAAGACTCCCTTCGAGTTAATTCATAACAAGAAACCAGATCTCTCTTTTCTCCGTGTGTTTGGTGCACTTTGCTATCCAACTAACGATAGTCAAGACTTGGGAAAGTTAAGAGCTAAAGCAGATGTAGGTATATTTGTTGGATACGCACCAGACAGTAAAGGGTATCGAATCTACAATAAGAGAACCCGGAAAATCATGGAAACCATTCATGTTACGTTCGATGAGCTGAGTGAGCAACCTGCTTCAGGACAAATTAGTTCTGGACCCGATCTTAACCTTTTGTCACCTGGACCCATTAGTTCAGGACTTGTACAGAATTCCACGCCTGCAGATTCTTATGTGCCACCTACATGCGAGGAGTTAAAGAAGTTATTTGATCCTATGTTTGATGAATACTTTGAGCCAACTAATGGAACCATCCCAAGTGAACCTGCTGTACTTCCTATGGCTGAGGTTCAAGCCCCACAAGGTTCAGAAGGCCCTACAGCTTCAGTATCAGTCAGTCACAATGCTCCAGCTGCCATTCCATCGCCTTCGTCATCAAACGCTCAAACTTCTCTAGTAATACAAGAATCTTCAGATAATAATTCATTGGAAGTTAATCCTTTTGCTCCTGTTGATGAGGTTCCTTTTGAAAACATATTTGCTCCTGAACATTCATCAGACACATCCTCACTGGAAGGACACAGCACTGCTACGTCTGTTCATAACCCTCAACCTCACGACCATCTCAGGAAATGGACCAGTGATCATCCAATCGACAACATCATAGGCAATCCATCACGTCGAGTATCTACCCGTAATCAACTAGCCACTGATGCACTATGGTGCTTCTTCAATTCCGTACTGTCCAAAGTCGAACCTAAAGATGCCAAAGAAGCAATGACTAAAGATTGCTGGTTCCAGGCTATGCAGGATGAAATCCATGAATTTGATCGACTTGAAGTATGGGAATTAGTGCCTCCTCCAGAGCTTGCAATGATCATTGCTTTAAAGTGGATCTTCAAAGTGAAGCTTGATGAGTATGGTGATGTGTTAAAGAACAAGGCACGGCTAGTTGCTAAAGGGTTCAGACAAGAAGAGGGCATTGATTTTGAAGAATCTTTTGCTCCGGTTGCTAGAATTGAAGCTATAAGAATCTTCCTGGCAAATGCTGCTAGTCGAAATATGATAGTCTACCAGATGGATGTCAAAACGGCATTCTTGAATGGTGACTTAAAGGTAGAAGTTTATGTGAGTCAACCAGAAGGATTCGTGGATACTGAACATCCTACTCATGTTTACCGCTTGAAGAAGGCTCTTTATGGGTTAAAACAGGCGCCAAGGGCATGGTACGATACATTGTCCAAGTTCTTCCTAGTGAATGGATTCTCCAAGGGTGTTGTTGATCCTACACTATTCACCAGGGATTCAAGAAAACATCTACTACTAGTTCAGATCTATGTAGATGATATCATCTTTGCTTCAACAGATCCTAGTGAATGTGATAGTTTTTCAAAAGAGATGAATTCCAAGTTCCAAATGTCTATGATGGGACAAATGTCATTCTTCTTAGGATTACAAGTTTCTCAAAGTCCCGGAGGCATATTCATTAATCAATCCAAATACGCCAACGAGATCTTGAAAAAGTTTGGATTTTATTCAAGTGAACCTGTTGACACTCCTATGGTTGATAGAACAAAGCTGGATGAAGATCCTTCAGGGATTCCAGTGGATATAACAAAATATCGAAGTATGATTGGATCTTTGATGTACATCACGGCTAGTAGACCAGATCTTCTGTTTGCTGTGTGTATGTGTGCTCGGTATCAATCTAGACCAACCAAGAAGCATGTTGAAGTAGTGAAAAGGATCTTTCGATATCTTCAAGGCACGGTTCATATGGGCCTCTGGTATCCTAAGGACACTGTAATGGAGTTAACGGCTTACGCGGATGCTGATCATGCGGGATGTCAAGACACTCGTCGAAGTACTTCAGGAGGAGCTCAGTTTTTAGGGGAAAAGTTAGTTAGTTGGTCGTCTAAGAAGCAGATGAGTACTTCCATATCATCTACTGAAGCTGAGTACATTGCCATGTCTGCTTGTTGTGCACAAATCCTTTGGATGCGATCACAACTTTCGGACTATGGATTCTCATACAACAAAATTCCCCTATGTTGCGACAACAAAAGCGCCATTGCTCTTTGTTGTAACAATGTTCAGCACTCCAGGTCAAAACACATCGACATCAGGCATCACTTCATCAGGGAACAGGTGGAAAAAGGAATTGTGGAACTATACTTCGTGAGGACAGAGTTTCAGTTAGCTGACATCTTCACCAAGGCCCTCCCAAGAGAAAGGTTTCAGTTTATTCTCCCACGCCTTGGCATGAAAAGCATGACTCCTGAAACCCTCAAGTGTCTTCAGGAGGAAAAGGAGGAGTAAAGGATTGTCTTCATATATCCTTGTAAATAGTTGTATATATCTTAAATCAAAAAGAAAAATACAAAAATATAAAACCTATAAAAACCATAAAAATCAAAAAATCAGAAAATACCAAAAATAGTCCCTCCTAGGCATGTCTTCTGTTTATCGATAACATTTACGGATCTAGAAATGTCATTCAATAATGGCACGGATCCTTAAATGAAGCTCGAGCAGAAGTTATACTAATCAGTTAAAACATGTCTTAATGGCTTGCAGTTACTTCATACTGCAACCCGCACTGTACAATGGGGAAAGCATGTCGCCAAAAAGACAGCTGTTCCTCCAACCGGGTGATGTTCACCTGGGCATGGATTACTTTATATCCATGTTCTCCCGACTTGATGTACGTTTCAGTGCGTCATTTCGTGTATTAGAAGAGAAGTCTTCTTTACATCAGACTCTTTATCTTGTTTGATTCTTCAAGAGAGTCTTGATGTTACACAAGGTGGTAAATTGATTTAAATTTTCACAAATACCCGTCGCTCAATTGAATGACTACAGCTCCTTTAATGGAAAACGGTTCATTAATTGAGGGGGGGCATATTTGTTCAAATTTCCGACACCTTGCCAAATTTGTGCAACATCAGCAGTGACACTCTCTCGGTGTTTCAAGGGAAGCATAGTATGCTTCAAAATCAGAATACATTTAAACCTAACCACATTTTCTCCCAAATTTTTCTAAACTTATTTAAATCACTTGGGATCACAAATCTCAAATGTTTTGAAATTTTTGATCGGGGGAGAGAATGTGATTTAAATAGGAAATTCTGATAAAATGTGATGATTTTGGAGGAAGTTAATGTATGCTCTCCCGTATGTGCTAAACCATTTTGCATATCAAGGCACATATTGAGGGGGAGCAAAATGTTTTGGTCATAAACGCAAGCTCTTCCATATGTGTGAATATCTTTCTTAATATCGATGCACATATTGAGGGGGAGCAAATGTTTTTAACAAAACAAAGGATTTGGCATCTCACGTGAGCAAGGCTCAGACTTCACCAATGAATTGACGAAACTTGAATTGCCAACAATCGAAAGGATACGTCTTGGCCGGGTAATAATTTCAAGCTGGTCTAACCAGTGATGTAAGCGTGTCTCGAAAAAGATGTATCTAAGTAGAGTGTACCGTTTCGAGAAACTTTCTGTGGACTTGACCAGGCCGGGTAATAATTTCAAGCTAGTCTAACTAGTGATGTAAGCGTGTCTCGAATCGGTCATGTTCACTGAAAGTGGATCAATTCAAAAAGTGCGAGCTCTACCTAACATGTGCAAATTTATAAAACAATCAACCGAGCACATGTTGAGGGGGAGCATCTGAAAAATATAAAACTCTCAAGTGTTTGCAAAAATGTGTTTCAGAATCATGAACACTTTGAGAGATTTTTCAAAGATTTGGTTTATGGCAATCGTGGAAGTACACCAAAGACCGACCATTTTAATTAATGCATGGAGTTATAAGGATGGTTAGGTTAGGCTCAAGTTCCCACGATCCCGCCAGAGCCGGAGGGATCTACCCAGGGACAATCCACTAGTTAGTGTAGAAGTCCTTAGGTATGACTAAAAAGGAGAAAAGTGAATGAGGGAAGAGTGCCAACTGAGATGGAGCTAACACTGGAACAAACCCAACAAGGTGTTAGTTATGAAGTCTCGGTAAGCACTGAAGGGGTTGAAGAATGAAAAAGAACTGTAAAGAGAAAGGGTGAAAAGAAATAGCCCTCCTTACAACTTAGGCAGAAACCAGGTCAATACATATGCTGTCAGAATCACTTAGTTGATTGCTGGCATTGAAGACAAAGTATCATGGACCCAGTGATACGCTGCACAACCCTCCCTAGCCACTCAAGGTCCCTCTAAGGATTCTTGTTTCAATTGTCACGGAGTTCAATACATTCCTATCGTCTCTCTCACTCCGAGTTAGATGATATTGAATAGGTGGCAGTCCTCTCCAGCCTCCGCTCTCTAAATCAAAACGCACTATCGAGTCTAGAGCCACGAGATGCATAATAAGATCTCATAGGGACACGAATTATTTCTACACTGGTTGTTCAACATTAAGGACACCAGTTGTAAACTCATGAGTCCTACGCAGATCTTAGCAATCTGCCAGAACATTTATGAGAGAATTTACTAATGTAATTCTCAATGATTGAATGGAAATTCCTGCCAGGGTCAACATCAAGCAGCCCTGAAAGCAGGTCACTTCGGTAATTCCTCGTGGATTACGCTTAGTGGTCGCGGCGGTTTCAACTGGTCTACAGTCGTGGAGTGATCTCCAGCGACTCACCTAATCATTGATTTACTACGGTAAAATCTTAAAAAGCTCTTTGTGGGTTTTCGATTAGGAACGGTCTTGGTAAGGATTAGAGATAGTTTTCACAATATGCTGTTGACTATCTCGAAGTCCAAACTTGTAAGTACCGGTCGAATTATTGCTAACTGTCGTATGCAGGAACTTCTGGCGATTGTAGCAGTGGAATGCTGTAGCTGGTTGCTGTTGTAGCTGGTTGCAGAAAAGATGCCAATCCATCACCACATGCTCATACCACATCATCATCAAAGAAGTCATGATCAACCTAAAAGACCTTCAACACAACTTCTGCTAACTCTGATGCTGAAGATCATGACACCATATCGTGTGAGCATGTCGGCTCTAAGTATATTTCATCACATGGAGATCTACTACTGAAAGATGACTTGGAGACTCAAGTGGGATGATACTTTCAAAGATTACTCAAAGTTCATCCAAGACAAAAGAGAAGTCATCTTCAGATCACTGATGTTTGCACAACAATCTATGACATTGAAGATTCAATGATTACGAGCTATGATGTCAAGATCCAAGGAAGAAGTGCTGAAATTCAGAACATTACTTCCGGGGTGACCTCCCTTAGGGGGAGATTGTTAGGAATATGAATATTCAGCTGAAGACTCGGTCACCCCGAGTAATTATTAGTACATCATAGCTCATAGGATTATCAGTAATATTATTAGTAGCTTAGTTATTATTATTAGTATAGTGGAGTGGGTCGGGGCTTTCCCCACTGTCAGCTCACTCCACAGCCCACTAGGGGCACAAATATGTAGAAGTATTAATACCCCTTCCCACACTAGGGAAGGGTTGGAACTCTCATTACATTCAAGCTAATACACATAGTTTTCTCTCACTAGAAGTTCCCATCTCTCTCTCTCTAGCTTCTTGTTCATTCGATCCTTAATCAAGCCTCAAACAAGTGTTTCTTGCATTGTGAATACCCTACACTTTCCAGAAGACTTACCAGGACTTCCACCTACTCGCCAAGTCGAATTTCAGATTGACTTAGTGCCAGGAGCCGCACCAGTTGCGCGAGCACCTTATCGACTTGCACCTTCAGAAATGCAAGAGTTGTTGAACCAATTGCAAGAGCTCTTGGATAAAGGATTCATTAGGCCGAGTTCATCGCCTTGGGGAGCACCAGTTTTGTTTGTAAAGAAGAAAGATGGATCTTTCAGAATGTGCATTGATTATCGAGAGCTAAACAAATTAACGGTGTAGAATCGTTACCCACATCCCAGGATCGACGATTTGTTTGATCAGTTGCAAGGTTCCAGTTATTACTCCAAGATCGACTTGAGATCGGGTTACCATCAGCTTAAGGTTCGGGAGGGAGATATCCCGAAGACAGCATTCAGAACACGCTATGGCCATTATGAATTTCAGGTAATGCCGTTCGGACTAACCAACGCACCAGCTGTATTCATGGATCTCATGAACAGGGTGTGCAAGCCATATCTAGATAAGTTTGTGATCGTATTCATTGGCGATATCTTGATTTACTCAAGGAGTGAAGAAGAGCAACGAGAACACCTCAGAACAATCTTAGAACTGCTCAAGAAAGAGAAATTGTACACCAAATTTTCAAAGTGTGATTTTTGGATCAGAAGAGTACAATTTCTTGGTCACGTCATTGATAGTCAGGGACTACAGGTTGATCCAGCAAAGATTGAGGCAGTTAAAGATTGGGCAACACCAAAAACTCCCACAGAAATTCGTCAATTCTTAGGACTTGTCGGATATTACAGAAGGTTTATTGAAGGGTTTTCCAAGATAGCTAAGACACTGACCAAGTTGACACAAAAGAACCAGAAGTACGATTGGGGAGAAAAGCAAGAGAACGCTTTTCAGTTATTGAAATAGAAACTTTGCAGCACGCCAATTTTGTCCTTGCCAGAAGGGATTGAAAACTTCGTGGTATATTGCGATGCTTCACACAAAGGACTTGGGGCAGTGTTAATGCAAAACGAGAAGGTGATAGCTTATGCATCTCGTCAGCTTAAGAAGCATGAGAAGAACTACACTACTCACGATTTAGAGTTGGGTGCCGTGGTTTTCGCACTCAAGATTTGGAGGCATTATCTTTACGGAACAAAGTGTGTAGTATTTAAAGACCACAAAAGCTTACAGTACATTCTTGATCAGAAGGAACTTAACATGAGGCAACGTCGTTGGTTGGAACTACTTAGTGATTACGACTGTGAAATCAGATATCACCCAGGAAAAGCCAATGTTGTGGCAGATGCACTTAGTCGGAAAGAGAGACTCAAGCCTTTGAGAGTCAGATCATTGGGAATGACTATTATTTCACCACTACCATCAAAGATCCTCGAGGCCCAAGTCGAGACACTCAAGGAAGAAAACCTACCAAGTGAAACACTCAAAGGAATGCAAGATAATGCAAACGGTTTAGTAAGGAGATCAGATGGAACATTATGCTTCAAGGATAGAAGCTGGATACCTCTCTATGGTGGAATACGAGAGTTGATCATGCACGAATCACACAAGTCGAAGTACTCTATTCATCCAGGTTCTAATAAGATGTATCAGGATCTCAAGAAGTTTTATTGGTGGCCGAATATGAAAGCAGATATAGCTACGTATGTTAGTAAATGCCTTACTTGTGCTAAAGTGAAAGTCGAGTACCAGAAGCCATCATGATTACTTCAGCAACCAGAGATTCCCCAGTGGAAATGGGAACGCATTACAATGGACTTTGTCACTAACTTCCCAAAACATCAGGAGGTTACGATGCTATTTGGGTAATAGTTGATCGTCTCACCAAGTCAGCTCATTTCATTCCAATCAAAGAGACTTATACTATGGATCAGCTCACCAGACTTTACGTCAAGGAAATAGTCTCAAGGCACGGTGCACCAATTTCCATCATTTCCGACAGAGATAGTCGCTTTACTTCAAATTTTTGGGAATCATTGCAAGATTCATTTGGGTCTAAGTTAGACATGAGTACCGCCTATCATCCCCAGACCGATGGTCAGAGCGAGAGAACGATTCAGACATTGGAAGACATGCTCAGAGCATGTTTCATTGACTTTGGAAATGGTTGGGCTAACCATTTACCATTGATCAAGTTCTCTTACAATAACAGTTATCATTCGAGCATAAAAGTTGCACCATTCGAGGCACTCTACGGTTGTAAGTGCAGGTCCCCAGTTTGTTGGGCCGAAGTTGGTGATGTACAGCTAACAGGTCCAGAATTGGTCAGAGAAACAACAGAAAAGATAATTCAGATTAGAGAAAGACTCCAAACAGCCAGAAGCAGACAGAAAAGTTACGCCGATGTTCGACGCAAACCATTAGAATTTCAGGTTGGAGACAAAGTCATGCTGAAGGTCTCGCCTTGGAAGGGCGTGATACGATTCGGGAAACGCGGGAAGTTGAACCCGAGATACATTGGGCCATTCAAGATTCTGGAAAGGATCGGTCCGGTAGCGTACAGACTGGAGCTTCCGTCAGAGCTCAGCAATGTGCATAACACGTTTCATGTCTCAAACCTCAAGAAATATCTTTCAGACGAAACGCTCGAAATCCCATTGGAAGAAATTCAGATCGATGATAAGCTTAACTTTGTGGAAGAACCAGCAGAAATCATGGACCGAGAGGTCAAACAGTTGAAGCAAAGTCGAATTCCGATCGTCAAAGTTCGCTGGAATTCTCGCAGAGGTCCTGAGTTTACTTGGGAACGGGAAGACCAGATGCGACTCAAATACCCACATCTTTTCACCGAGACCACTCCAGAGAACAACATCAGCTGAATTCAGGGACTGAATTCCTTTTAGGGTGGTCGACTGTCACAACTCGTAATTTCAGGTCATTTTCCAAACCCCGACAATTTACTATTCATGAGTTACTATTCATCAATCACTATTCACCGATCACTATTCATCATTTTAGTATTCATCGTTTTTGAAGTCAGTTTGAGACTTTGAGAAGTCGTCAAAAATTTTACTATTCACATGACACTATTCATTCCCGGAGGAAAATCACTATTCATGTGCACCATTCATCATGTTGTAAACCAGGTTTACGGGTATTTAACTGCGCATAACCAATTAGGTTTAGCTGCGTATTCATGCATCATCAGTAAAGGCACATCATACAGACTAGGGTAGTCTGCATATCATCAGTAACATCATTACCATATCAGTTCATGCATGAGTTTGTGTGATTTTCATTAACGTATGCATAATTGTTTAATTAACGTTACCACTCAGTCATTTCTACTGACATTATACCCAATACTCCAGAAAATGATCCTAATACATTCTCAAGCTAATTATGATGATATAGAGATTATATTATTACTTTAACCGGTGTTTTAAACCAATCGCTATACTTTTTGTTTGACGCTTATAACTCCGTCGGTTTACGAAATTTCAATCCGATAATCATTCTAACACCTGATTCTTGCAAGGAACATGATTTTACAATTTTTACAACTTCGTCGTATCTCATTTCACCCCATCACGAGTTATTTCTACTTAACTCGGTACCCGATAACACTCAATGTTTACACTAAACTAGCTAAACTCTAAATAAATGGGAGACACAAGCTTTAATTACATCAAATCTCTTCATATTACCCCATGTGTGTTGGCCCCCTAAGCCCCCCTAATTCTCTTTAGGACTTGATTATAAGACAAATCTCATTAATGAATTAGTACACATTTTATTTCATCTCCACTAACACAAACACATGACACATAAACCATTTAGCTAAAAAAAAGATCCAAACCCTCCCATCCCATCTCCCCCATTCGGCCAAGACCAAGAACCCAACCATAATCCATAAATTTTTCAAGATCAAGTCATAATCATACTCCATTTACCTTCCTAATTATAGATTTGTGATCAAACCTCATGTTTATTACTCATTTCTTACCAAAACTCATCAAATCATCAAGTAAGTTTCAAGAACATGTTTTGATCATCTTATGCTTTCATTATATTCATATGTACATGTATTTATATTAATTATCCATGCAAGTTACTTATGTTTTACATACCACTTTTGAACATAAACTATCTTAATCACTAGATCTATAAGTTTCACTAACGATCTCATGAAATCCACCAAGGTTGGTGATGTTTAGGACCCCATGACACCCTAAGAAGGTGTATGGTAGGATTTGCGAACTTGTGGAGTTGATTTGAATTAGTATGATCAAGTTTAGAACCAAGGAAGTGAGTTTTTAACAATCTAAAATAGGTTCTGTCCAAAATCGTGTAAACTGGAAAACTCAGTAACTTTTGGTATATTTCGGCCTTCATATTCAGAAATTTCTTTCAAAAACGAAACCGTGGCCGCAAGAATCACTAAAAACCGACTTATAACGAAGGAGATATGATTTTTCAAAGTTAGACGACGAAAACTAATTTTCTGAAAATTTAGTTGCTGATCGCCGAGATTCAAAGGACAAAACGAGGCGTTAGACGTGATCTAGACGACCCGACCTACTGATATTATGTTAGTTCATGTTTATACGAAGCCGTGGATGTAAAGAACGTAGAAAACGAGCTTATAACGGCCTAGTTATTCACGTTTGAAGCCCGACGTACCATGTTTATTTTGACAGCCCACTATTAAAAAATGTTTTAAGTATAAAAACTAGTGTTTTTGCGAAACATAACATTGTTAGCCGATTTTTTATTTGATTGAGGCGTGTACAATCAAAAGTTAAATGAAACGACATTTATACATTGTTACAAGGTTTTCAAAACGTCGAGTTTGATCAACTAACACGTAACGTGCAATATTTCGCGACTAGTTTCACGAAGTCATTTTGGACATATTTTCACAAGTTAAGGAAAATATTAAATTGCGATGAAAACGCTACATTTTGCCGACAGAACACCAAACAAGGATCGTGGAGTACCGTTTCAACATGTTTACACGAAAAGTAGTTTATAACTTAACGAGACGTCAAAAGTGTATTTTTCGTCGATAAACGTTATTTTCAAAACTAACAAGTGGTATCGTTAACATACGTATTTGCATGTGTTGCATTGTATCATTGCTTACATTGAATCACATCATTCATAATAGGTCGTGGTTAGAGACCGAGCTTTATTTCATCACATCCATCATTGTCATTGTTGTTATATCATATCAGGTGAGTTTTCATAGCCCCGTTTTAAATTGTTTATTGATTTCTAAACTCTCGGGGGAGAATACATTGCACCATTTTTATATGCGGACCAAAGTATACAAACTCATTACATTTCTTAAGTTACATCATTGCCCAGATTAAAGTCCCCTTTTATTATCATGAACCGTTAATTGTTAGCAAGCGAGAGTGAGTGAAAATATCTATTAAGGGTGACTCCTCCGTTCGGGTTGGTAGCGCCAACTTGTCAAACGAACGCATTTCATTTCTGTCATATTAGAGTGATTGGCAAACACTCAGTTGGGGCATTTTATTCAGTCTAGCTACGCGGTCATGAGCTTAAGAGCTAATGTATCATTTTTATGTGGCATTGTTTTGTCATACACTTTATACTTGTGGTATCCGTACAATATTTCATTTACATAAACCTATGATCTCACCAACATTTTTGTTGACCATTTTTAGCAATGTATTTTTAGGTAATTAAGGTATCGCATGTTGGCTTGCATATGAACATGATGGAGTCGCGGAGTCGAAGCGTCTCACTTTATATTTTATACACTTATCCGTCGTTTGAATTGTATGAACTTATTTTCTGAAAACTTGTTTCACCTTTTAGGACCTAGCTTTGAAACTCTGAATGTTTTTAAATAATCAAACGATGTCTTTTCTAAACGACACTTTAGGTCGTTCAATATAACTGCAACTTTGGTGCTATGACCAGTCGTGCCCCTGAATGACTCATTCCGCTGCAAGTCACGAAATTTGGGGGTGTGACAGCAGTGGTCTTTGCTCTTAAGATATGGAGACATTACTTGTACGGTACCAAGTGCACAGTTTTCACCGATCACAAAAGTCTTCAACACATACTGGATCAAAAGGAGCTGAACATGAGACAACGCTGATGGTTAGAATTGCTAAACGAATACGATTGAGAAATTCGCTACCACCTCGGGAAAGCAAATGTTGTGGCTGATGCCTTGAGCAGAAAAGAACGGATCAAACCTCTCAGAGTCCTATCTCTGGGAATTACCATTTGTTCACCACTTCCATCACAGATCCTCATAGCCCAATCAGAAGCTCTCAGGGAAGAGAACAGACCCCATGAGAAAATTTACGGCATGCCAGAGAATGAAAATGGTTTCGTGAAAAGATCTAACGAAATGCTTTGTTTCAAAGAAAGAAGTTGGGTTCCTCTCTACGGAGGTATACGTGACATCATCATGCATGAATCCCACAAATCCAAGTACTCTATTCACCCGAGTTCTGATAAGATGTATCAGAATCACAAAAAGATCTCTTGGTAGCCAAACATGAAAGCCGACATCGCTGAGTATGCTGGGAAATGTTTGACTTGTTCAAGGGTCAAGGCGGAAAGCCAAAATCCGTTAGGATTACTTGTACAACCCGAACTACCAGTGTGGAAATGGGAAAGAATTACCATGGATTTCATCACCAAATTACCAAAGACATCAACTGGATTGGACACCATCTAGGTCATCATTGATCGTCTCACCAAGTCCGCTCATTTCCTACCCATCAAGGAAACTGACGAGATGAGCACTCTCGCACAATTGTATCTAAAGGAAATAGTGACTCGACATGGAGTTCCAATCTCCATTATCTCAGATAGAGATAGCCGATTTACTTCAAGATTTTGGCAAACTCTACAAAATGCTCTCGGTACACGTTTAGATATGAGCACCGCTTACCACCCTCAGACTGATGGGCAGAGTGAAAGAACAATCAAAACCTTAGAAGACATCCTCCGGGCATGTGTGATAGACTTCAAAAAGGGTTGGGATAAACACTTGCCTTTGGCTGAATTTTCCTACAACAACAGTTACCATGCCAACATCAAGGCGGCACCATTTGAAGCACTTTATGGTTGAAATTGCAGATCGCTTGTTTATTAGGCAGAAGTTGGTGATGTACAACTCACTGGACCAGAACTGATACACGAGACAACGAAAAAGATATTTAAGATCAGAAAACAACTACAAGCCGCTCGTGACAGACAAAAGAGTTACGCCGATGTGAGGCGAAAACCCATGGAATTTCAAATTGGAGACAGGGTTATGTTAAAAGTTTCCCCATGGAATGGAATGGTACGCTTTGGAAAGCGTGAAAAGTTGAATCTAAGGTACATTGGACCGTTCAAAATCCTTGAGAGGATTGGTCCAGTTGCTTACAAACTTGAGCTCCCAGAGGAACTCAATAGAGTAGACAGCACATTTCACGTTTCAAACTTGAAGAAATGTTTGTCAGATGAAACTCTTATCATCCCAATGAAAGAAATCCGACTCGATAACAAACTCATATTCACAGAAGAACTAGTGGAAATAATGGACAGAGAGGTGAAACAGCTAAAGCAAAACCATATTCCCATTGTCAAAGTTCGATGGAACTCTAAGCGAGGACCAGAGTATACATGGGAACGTGAGGACCAAATTCGTGACAAATACCCACATTTATTTCCATAGACAACCCTAACAACTATCTTAGACTTTAATTCCGGGACGGAATTCTGTTTGACGGGTAGGTACTGTAGCAACCTGTAAAATTTTCCAGTAATTTGTAAATGCTAATCAAGTATTAAATTACCATTACTATTCAGTTAACCATTTTTATGGGCAAAATTTAAAATTTTGTAATTACATTACAATAATTCAAACACATTGATACGTGGTTAACAAACACATTGGAACGAGCTCACACACGGACCACAACGAATCCAACAAACTAATAATAAACCAAACGGATCCTTATACTATTCCTGGCCCAATGTTGTGCCTGGTACTATTCAAAGCTCAACCCAACTTTTATACGTTCTATAATTCTTATATTTCACTCGGTTCAACTCACACTCACTTGACCCCATTTATTCGAGAATTCGACACACAAACTATGCAACATTTTACACTATTCGAATCCTCATACACCAAATAATCAGGATGTCGAGTCTCACTTTCTATTTCGAACATTTGATCACTAAACGAGACGCAAAGCTAGTCTCACTCGAAACATGTACAAGTTCACACCATTTTAACCAAACTCGATTAAACTTATTTTCACCTATGTCTTTTAATTTTATATGATCGAATATGAGTTCATAAGATTGTTTATCACCTTCTTACACATTTTGATAGGTTAAAAATGTTGTTTGGACACTTAATATGGCGAACGAGACATACATATACACAACTTGGCTCTATAACTAAACCAACACTCAAACCCCCCCCCCCCTTAACTCCTAGTAATCGAGTAATATTCTTCTTATCCCTGCTATACAACGAATCAACACAAGTTGATGTATATTATAAAATTAAAATCAACTAATACATGTATACATATACGTTCGATCACACTCTCTTAATTCCCATTCACACTTATACTTTTATCTCACATTTTCTCTAAGTATCCTCTACTACCGAGACCCTCAAGAACTAGGAGCTACTCTCTCTAAGTTGTTCGAGCCATTTCCTAGTCAAAAACATTACACTCGAATCATTGGAGACCATTCTAGCGAGTGAAGTCCATATATCTCGAGTTCTAACCCTTCCTAACGTGTTACATCACCACCTTTTGGTGTTGTAAACTCTTAGAACTCAATTTCCTACTCTTATACATAATTTTCCATATATCATGCATCGTATATATTCCATTCGATCTCATTTCACTTACTATGCATTTTTTACGTTTTCTTGTTATTCATTTCGTATATATATTTGACCTCCTATTCATGGATGGCTAGAATAATCATGTTATACTTCCATTCAACATTTATTGTTCATTTTATCGCATATCGAGACTCATTTTAATCGTAAAACACATGTTCATATTGTCATTTATTTATATTGGACATATTGATTTATCGACTACAAAACAACCTCGTAAAATCCATTTGATATATATAACCTATCGATTTTATTACTCAAACTAATTCTTCATAAGCTCATCAAACAAGCTATAAAATAAGCTCTTTTCACAAGCTCTTAAAAGTCCTTTTTGAACTCCAAACCTATCACTAATGAAACAGTCCCAAAAACCTTTAGTTTTATCGAGTGGGTTTTTTGGCCCACTTAGCTTGAAATAAGTTCTAGTAAATAAGCAGTCGAATAAACTCAATGGTTATGTTTTTAAGACCTTAAAATAAGTCCAATGATGAGCCCAATATCCCTTAAAACTCAACGGATCATAAAATGTTATTGGGCTTTGTTTTGTTTCGTTAAAGCCCAATAAGTAGAAAATAAGCTCTTTTTGCAAATAAACAGTTCAATAAGACTCAAATAAGCTTTTTAAAGATGTTATAACTATCGAAAAACTTATCACCTCATTTTTGTGATTTTTGGACTAAATTTGCAAAATATATTTCATATCGGGTTAAAAGTGTCAACTTCACATAAATATGTTCCAAACTGTTATTTTAGTAACCTGAGGGTAGAAATTGTTCAAACAGTAAACAGAAGGCTTAAAATGTTATTTTGGAATGTAATTAATTACTAACTGAGGACTAACGGTGCAAAAGATACTCCGTTAGGGTATAAAGTGTAAATTTTGTATAATTTCAAGGACCAAACAATAACTTTATTTCATATGCAATTCCTTCTCATATTTAACACTTTCTCATTCAATCACGTGCATTTTTACCATTTGTTCAATATATTAAATCATGTACGTTTATATATTTATATAACGAATTTCAACGAATAAACTTAACGTTTTGTTCAACTACTTTTGAGAAAACGATATTTAAATATTCAATAATGTAAAACAAGATAATATTATATATAATATTATTTTTGAACTTTAAGCATCTTAAGCATATCACTCACTCTCATCACAAACCAAATCGTTATCCGTTACTCATTTTCACACTCACTGTTCGTATTAAGTTAAAACTATCAAAATCTCAGACCTCACTATGATTCAGGTCGTGTGTTGGAGCAGTTCCCATAATTCACTTGATTTCACATTTCACCTTTGCCAGTTACACTCAAGGTGAGTCATAGCCCCACTTTTACAAAATAAAACACAAGTATTTTTTGTATGCTTCACCTGATTGATATTACCTAAGTTAATCTATTGCCAAAAGCCCCTCAAATCATGAACCATTAATCACTTGCGAGTGAACGCGAATATAGTGAATAGATCTATTGGAGGCTGACTGCCTATTCCACTAAAGCCGGATGGATATTCTTAGTTGCTAGCCGGATTAGTCGTAATGCACTATATTTGAAGGAAATAGGAAGATGGCAATCTCCTACACGAGGGCCACATTATCACCGGTTACAATACACTGTTAACGTTTCCGTGTCATGACACTTAGGGCAATATATCCAACTGCAATATCACCATTTCAAACATTATTGTAATTCACAGGCAATCACAAACTTGTGTTCCAAACTAATTATTATTACAAACTCTATGATTTCACTCAACAATTTTGTTGACTTTTAGCAGGTTTATCTCAGGTAATTAACGGAGCAGTCAAGGCACGGAATGGGGATTAAACTGATGGTTTTTTGTGGTGTAAAATAAATTATGTCATTCATTTCAAACTACTCCACCTTTTTATGGAATATCACAATACTGAATTTCACTTTTGTATCTCAACTATTATTTGAATGACAATAACTTTCAAAACGTCTCTTTTGAGCCATTTTCTATGATTATGACTACGATCCTCCCCCTAATACCCCGATTAGTCTTCCACTGTTAACTCATAATTTAGGGGGTGTTACATTCTTCGCAGTAGTTTTTGGGCCTACACACATATTCATGTTGCACCTGATAAATCACAACCATCACGGAATCTCAACTACGGCAAAAACATCATTACATGTCATTTTTTAGGGGAAGAATAGGCGTATGATAAGAGAAGGCATTAGCATGCCCTTTCTTTTTCCATGGGAAGAGAAATGTGTATGTTGGGGTTATGAATCACGATGTATCGAGCTTAATTATTCGTGTCGGGGAGATTGGTGTCTACCGTGCCAAAATATTCCGTGGTTTGTTACTTTGTTAGAGTTCTATAGTCACCTCTGGGATTCGAACTTGGTGTTATCATTTAGTACTCCAGTTGATTGGTTAATTCAGATGATGAAGAAGACGGTTGATATCAAGACCCTCAAACGTGATCATGACTTTAAAGTTTTGAATCTATAAAAGGGGATAGTCAGTTTGAGGGGGAGCTGATTCAGAAACTTCCCAAGTCTTTGAAGAAGCTCGGTCTTGAGTAGTTTTTTCTGATTATTAATATAATCTTTTTTTAACTCAAGATCACGATGGCCTAATTGAGGGGGAGCAAACTCAATTAGTCATCACCTCATTGTTTGTCTTCAAGGATGTTGCACACCAAGCTCAGAGCAAAAGATCAAAGCTGAGGTTTATTCGGAAGAGAGAGCTTCAAGGTTAACTTTGGCGTTACTTAATGACATCAATGTCCACTAATCTAGACTACCTGTATTTAGGGGGAGATTGTTGAAACACAGAAATACAGATAGTTTACTAGATTAGATATCCTACCCCGCGACACTTGTATAGTCGCGGGGGGAATAAACATATGCTAGGAAAATGTTGAGGTACCCTTGTACTAGTATAAATACGCCCTATTTGTTTCACTAGTAGGTGTATGTTCTCATAATAAAATTATCTTTAGTCACCACTCTCTCTTCTTCTCTCTACTCTCTCTCTCCAACACCACCATGGGTGTGTATGGCTGCCTTTCCGGCCGACCACCCGACACCACTATATCGTCAATCTAAACTAGAAATATCGATCCAATAGCGAAGATGGGCAAAAATTGTTCGAGAAATGTCTTTTGTGAAGCGGGAAACCGTAATCACTTTCCAGCATGTTGTGCTCACATGCTATATTGTCTTGTCACTGAGCAACCATATAATCATGCTTACTTGTTTGCTAAGAAGATTGTTAATGTTAAGGTTAGACATGACAATCTATTACCCTATGGCATGTTGTTGAGTCATTTCCTTCGTATGTCATGATCTTATATCCACATCTTCGAGGTCCTCAATACTCATTTGTTTATTGAATCATGGATCCGTTGAGTCAATCAACCTTCTCTGCCCTCTCTCATTATGAATTATCATCTCATACGGTAAATTATAATGAAAATATCTCCTATTGTAACACCCCGCCTTATAGACCACAATATTATCCGCTTTTCCCGTAGGCTCACGGCTTTGCTTTTGTGGCCCTCATGTGAAGACTTCCCGGCAGGTCACCCAAGCCAGTACTACTCTCACATGAGCACGCTTAACCGTATAGGCGATTAACCGTTAGACCACAAAACGCGTTGTTGTCGTATAAGGCGAATGTTAACATATGTCCCAGCATCACTCCAAGTCTCGTTTATGTGACCAGTTCATTCGGTCATGTATGATGTGGGATTTGCCTAGGGTGTTACATTCACCCCCCCCCTAGGGACTCATCGTCCTCGATGAGGTTTGCCCCACATCTCGAACGGCTTGGAGTGGCTCTGATACCACCTGTAACACCTCGCCTTATAGACCACAATATTGTCCGCTTTGCCGGTAGGCTCACGGCTTTGCTTTTGTGGCCCTCATGTGAAGACTTCCCGGCAGGACACCCAAGCCAGTACTACTCTCACATGAGCACGCTTAACCGCATGGGCGATTAACCGTTAGACCACAAAACGCGTTGTTGTCGTATAAGGCGAATGTTAACATATGTCCCAGCATCACTCCAAGTCTCGTTTATGTGACCAGTTCATTCGGTCATGTATGATGTGGGATTTGCCTAGGGTGTTACATTCATCTATAACACCCCCATTTTTGGAACGCAGCGGAATACAACATGGGGTGCTATTTATTAGTCACATAGTACAAGTCATAGGAAACATCGAAATGATTAAAGATGTTCTTAATCAAAATTCACCTTTGATATAATCAGAGTTTAACGAAGTTAGGTCCCAAAAGTTTTAACCACGACAAGAGTCCAAAAGATATGTAATTTAAACACAAAATAAGTTTTTGAGTTATTATAAGTTCCATCAAGTGTGAAATAACACGTGTCCATCCATCCATGTCCTTGCACGCCCATCCAAGCATTAAACACCTACGGACCTGAGATAAAACATGCTAAAAAGTCAACACAAAGGTTGAGTGAATTCATAGAGTTTAATAAATAATAAGTTGAATACAAGCATTATTCATAAATTGACATGTAACGAATACAAGTCGGGTAATCTGATTATAGCATCGAGCTCATGACACCGAACCTTGACCTAGACATAATAATGCCCCTCAAAGGTAAGATTTGCCATTTACCTTGATCTCTCAATATTATGCTACCGGTTTCAATATGAGCGATACTCATTCTGGCAGACTTGTCAAGTCCAATATGCATATTCATAATATTAGCGTTTCCCACGGAATTAACGGTTCATGAAATTAGGGACTTTCATGACAAAAGCTACTCAATAACTATAATCATGTAATCGGGTCCAGCATACCAAAAACTACTTGTATTCAGTTTTAAAAACTAGCAGTTATCTCCCCCAATGGGTTTATAAACAGTTTAAGAGTTAAAGTAGGGCTATGAACTCACCGTAAGCAAAAGTGAACGATCAAGTGAGGTAATCAAGAAATAACCGCAAGAACCTTACGAGCAACCTAGAATATATACACGTGTCTTAGCTTTTATGGATAATGATACAATCATTATTATATGCTATATAAATTATGATCTCAATTATGCTTGGTACATAAAGTTTAAATAAGCATCAAGATTTAGTTTGGTATTTAAAAATGACTTACAAGTATAAATTTTACCTTTCTTACAAATTTTCATGTTTTTAGTCCATTTTTATTCCTAAGTCCAAAATAAGTATTTAAAGGTTCAATTTAAGTCTAAAGGTTCAATTTTAGTCAAAGGGTTCAATTTTTAGTCAAAAGGTTCAGATTATGTCTAAAGGTCCAAATATATTAGGTGGTTCAAAATAAAACTTAAGGTCCAATTATACAAGTTATTAACCTTTTTATAACTTTTATTTACAAAGCTGATGGAATTTTTATAACTTAACCACTTTATAAAAAATTCATATCTCCCAAACCGTAAGTCGAAAAATCATGTTCTTTATGTCCCCGGAAAGGTATTCGACCATACTAACAATATTTATGGGGCCCACTAATTTAGAAATTTCGTAACAGTAGTGAAATTATTATTTTTCCCTTACAATCCAGTTCTGAAATCACTAACATCACAATAGTCCCGCGAAAAATACAATATCTTGAGTTCTACAAGCCCGATTAATCTCATTCTTGTGGTCACATTTAAGTTGAAATGTTATCTACAACTTTTATGTTTTGAGCAACAGGTGGTCATATACAAAAAAAATGACTTTTATACGTTTCAAATCTGTTACTCAAAATGTAACATGTTTCACGAAAATATTTCTAGTTTAATCATCGTAATGAGTTATTCAATGAAATACCCGTCAATACGACCACAAGACATTGATCTACAACTAAATATTTTTAGTTTAGGTCCATGGTCTACTGTTTCGTCCAGTTAATTACATTTTTACCCCTGATCAGAATAGTGTTTTCAGAATAAGTCCTTTTTAGTGTTTTCTTGTAATTTTTAACATGTACCAAGCATATTCAAGCATCAAGAACTTATATAACATACAAAATACATAAAATAACATGAATCTCAGTAGTGAAATGAATAGAAGAAATGAGTGTTGGTTCCTTACAAAAGATGGAGAACAAGGATTAACAACAAGAAAACCAAGAAAATCCAAGAAACCAAGAACACCAAATAAGAGACCCTAGCTTCCAACGCCACCAAAAATACTTTAAAACTTCTTTGAAAACCTTGTAATCACAGCCATGAATAGCCTTGAAAACCTTTAAAAATCCTTGAAGAAACTCTTGAAAATCTTGACTTATGGAGAAGAAAATGACTATGAACAAGTTAATCACCAATGGACCTTCAATCTACACTAAATCTTGAATAGATTCAGCACAAAATGGATTGTGTTTGCTCTTTGATAATTCACGGCAAGAACAAGGAGAGGATGCAGAATTTTTGGTCTAACTTTGCATGTAAAAGTGATGGTGGGTGAGGTCTTGAGAAGATATCAACCTTTTGGAAGTGTTAAGCATACACTTGTCCACACTTAGGACAAGTGTGGAGTGAGGTGGAAATATAGAGGCGTGAATAACAAGAGGGGGAAGGGCAAAGTGCAGATTTTTATTAATAGATTGAATATTGAGTGTATTGTGTAGTGTAGGTTGCTCCCGGTTCTTAAACGTAGGGTTTTTAAGACACGTAACGCAATACCGGGTAGTGTAAAAATATAAAAACTTTCAAAAATATTAAAATTTGTTTTCATAACATATTTTAGTAATTTAGATTAGTGGTGAGATCATCGAAAGATTTAAATGTAGTTAGAACATAAAAACAAAGGTTTAGATCGCGTAAAACGTAAAAGGTGCAAGGTTTACGTAAAAAATGGAAAAAGTGAAAAGTGACTTATTAAAATAGAATTGTAAGGAACCAAATGTGTAGACTGGACATAGTCTAGTGTCATTTGAATAATTGAACATGTTATGTCGTATGCGGATAACTTCCGACGAAGTTAATTATAAAAAAATAATAATAAATAAATAAAATAGTTAGGTAATTAAAATAGAAAAATTAGTGTAATGAAATTACGAAATGTCACACCTATTATGATGTGCCATCGAGTGATAATGATTAGTAGGAGTTTAGGACGTTATCTGGGTTTAGGAAAATAAGTAAATTAACATTTGGTGTATCGATGACAAACAATGGTTGATGATAGATGTTTATGACTATGTGTCCTTGAACTATGTGGTAGGATTATTAATCTTATGCTACATTGTTTAATTATCGTAGTTTAGATGTTTTATATGTTGCTTGCATGATGACATGTGTCTTAGAGTCAATACATTGCATGAGAACACAATTTGGGTAGTCATTTTGATTATTTTTTGGTCTACCACACCTTTAAAGCTTTTTGTCCATTTTTCGCACTTTCACGGATCCGCGGATCCTCTAACAAGGATCCGTCAGTGTTATTTTAGGATCCTTAGGCTATCATTAGTGTCCAACCCAAAAACAATCCGGGCTGATCTGTGGATCCTCAATTGAGGATCCGCCCGTGTAAAATGAGGATCCGCCAAAGCATCAGATTTCAAATCTTATTATTTAATGTTTAACACTTTCACACTTTTTCATAATCCTCCTCCTTACTCTTTAGGATAATTCATTACACCATCTTCACTTTATAATAACCTCATCCCTTCACATTTTTACTTGCACCTCCTAGATCTCAATCTTCATCTCCACCATGACATGTTCATCCAAATCCTCCTCCACACTTATCAAAAAGTAGAAGAAACCGCAAGAATCAGGGTAGGAAAACCTCACATTATCAACCTTTGCACTTCAAGTGATGACAACTTTAGCTTGTCTACACCATCTCCACCACCTTCTCAACAATCACCAAGTCCACCTAGAGCTACTTCTAAGCTCCATCCTTGCAAACAACTAACTCTTCACCCTTCACCACTTCTCATTCCACAAACATACCCTCACCAATTAATGTTTGTGTGCTTGTTACTCATCTAACAACAACGGTGTCACCATTTGAGCCTCACCCACACACATCTCAACCTCCAAACCCTTTCATCAATGAAATCAATAAAGCTCCTACAAGGATTTCTTATCCTCCACCACCACCACAACCATCTCCTTCACTAATCTTAGGGAGAAACCTCTTGCCCTCATTCAACAAGTCTCAAGACTATCCCCAAGCATTCTTGTAGTGGTTGAATACTCCTCAAAATGAACTACAACAATCTCCACCTCCAAGCGGTCCGTTTGAACTTTCAATCTAAGAAAGCCAAAGACAATTGCATGACATGTATTTGAGGAGAGGATTCCATACACTATAAGGTTGTTAGACCTTTGTTCCTTTGTGTATATGATATATTGAGTTAATATGGTTAAGTATGCGGAATCTAATTAACCACACTTAGAAGGTTATTTTGGTTATGGAAATGCAACAGTTATGCTTGTTATAGAACAATGAACAAAGAAAGTTTATTATCAAACGATTCAATATTATTCAAGATAATATGACTGATCTTCACTATCACTAGGGTTACAAAAACCTTGAATCTTATGTTTCTATGACTTATGATATTGTTGTGTTTATTCTATGTTCTTAACAATTATGATCTAATTCATGCATATAATATCCAAGCCTATGATTTCTCTTTTATAGTCCAAGAGAGATCTTTACAATATTGTCAAGTCTAATCAAACACATGCTTGAGAGTGTCAGTCATTAAGATACAATATGTATCTATGTTTACAACTTGTTACTGAACACTTTGTCTAAAGATATTATCTACCGTGTATTGTTGACTATTATACACATAATATCTTTGTATTCTTATCCAACCAGTAGTAGAATACTTCAGTAGTTATCCACTCAGCAGTAGAATCTTCTTTACTAGCAGCAGCATCATTCAGCAGTAGAATGTTTAACGTTAGCAGTAGAATCAAATGCACTAGCAGTAGAATGATACTTAGAGTATTTCTTTGAGCAGTAACGATCTTGTAAACATGTAATTTCCAATACTAATCTTCAGAACATTTAAATCCCAACAATCCACCCCTAAACATGTGAATCCTTTTCAACATGTTTCTGAATTAAATTATGGATTGTGAAGATCTTTCAAACACTTCTGTAGTCAGATTCTTGATCTGAGCTATCTTCTGTTCTTCAAGATTAAATATCTTTCTTAGTAACTTATCTGCTATTTTCTTTTGACTTCGACAATATTAGAACCTATCTTCAAGCTTTAAACAAAGGCTAAAGGATGGTGCAATTTCCTTGGATGGAAGAATTATAAGAGGCAATGATGCTGTGTATCTTGGATGCTTGTTTCAACAAGTGAAATCATCTATCAGCATGCCTTTGCAAGTGATTAACAAACGTAGTGAACTGATATTGACCTAGATAGAACTTTCTCCTTTGGAATGCTTCATCCCTTCTGAATATATATAATACTCTAGAATCAGCTCTGTTCTTGTCATTTTCAACCTCCATGTCATCATCTTGTATGCTCTTGTCTTTTCCTCCCTTACATTTGGTTAATCTTACTTGGGCTTTATTTCCTCCCCTGAGATATTTCCTCCCCTGAGATGAAAATAACATTTTATCCACCCCTGTTTGGAAGATCTCTCACCATCATTCCATCATTATCTGATCTACCAATGTGAACTTGTTTTCAGACAATGTTGTACATGAAGCCATCAATTCCTTAAGAGTTTATGTGCTGCCCTCATCACTTCTAGGTGTGTTAACTCCTATGAGAGGTGATTCATGGGGCATTAACTCATTATCCATCAATGGATGGTTTTACTGAGTCCCATTGAAAATCCTTCTTAAGAAACTTTTGACTTAGCAGTATGTTCATGATTTTATTATAGAAACATCATACTGCTTTCAACCATTTTAAAGGGATTAACTGTATAACAGACACTTAATCAAGAATGCGGTTTAAAGCAACCTCTGGTTGTGTGAGAACCAATGTTTTTCAGTTATAAATAACTGCCTGTGTAAAGATAAACCTATTCAAAAGGCTTTCTTGACAGGGTTTCCAGCTCATAGCAATTGTTGCCTCCAACACAAGTGTTAGATTCACTTTTACTAGCTGTTCTTTCTATCAGATGTCCTTAGACTTGCTCATTATACTTAAAAGTATAAAATGATAGAAAGTGAGTTGAGTCAGTTACTATCTGACCAACTGAGCCATCAAGTCAATGTGAAACATGATAACTAGGTTTCAAGAAAGAAGTTTTAAAGAATCAATTAACTTAGGTGTTAACCTTTGTTAATAAATTCCCAAACTCAGTCCATCATAAACCTGTTATTTTAGCAACTAGAATCATTCTGCTGCTTCTATTTCATTTGAAACTTCCTTTTTGTTCAATGTTCATACCTGAAAATGTTAGTCCAAAACCAAGAAACAAAATGTAAAGCATATGTCTTATAGCAGTATCATAGTATGACTTAACAAATATGAACTTAACAAAAAAATATTTGTACCAGCAGCACAAACTTTTCACTAACAGTAGTATCTTATAAAGCCAGCAGTACAATCAAAAATTTATATACAAAAACACATAGTTTTAAATTATTGAGGATTAAGCATTCCAATACTTGCTACCAAGTACTGAAACCTTCAAACATCAAAAGCTTTTGTAAGAAGATATGAAAAGTTATGATCATAATCAATTTTAAGAACTTGAATCAACTTTTTCTCATTACAATCTCTAATAAAATGATGTCTTATTTCAATGTGTTTTGTTTTAGAATGTTGCACTGAATTTTTAATTATGCAAATAGTACTACTATTATCAATATGTATGACAGTGTTCATAAAATTGTACCCATAGTCAAGAAGTTGGTTTTGAAGCCGTAGGACTTGACCACCGCAACTTGCAGCAGCTACATATTCAGGTTCAGTTATTGATGTAGCCACAATTGTTTGTTTCTTACACTGCCATGACATAAGTCTACACCCAAGGAATTGACATCCTCCAGTTGTTGACTTTCTGTCCAAGCTAGCACCAGCATAATCACTATCTGAAAATGCTACCAAGTCAAAAGGTGATTCCCTTGAATACCATAGACCCAGCCTTGGTTGACCCTTGAGATATCTAAAAATCCTCTTGACTGCTGTTAAATGAGAAACCTTTGGAGTTACTTGAAATCTTGCACAAGCACAAACAGAGAACATGATGTCAGGTCTTGATGATGTAAGATACATCAAAGAGCCTATCATAGATCTGTAAGTGTGTACATCTACATTGTCTCCATCTAAATCCTTAAGAAGTGGCTTCTCAGAGTCCATTGGTGTGCTTGCCATTTTTGAATCAGCAAAGTTGAACTTCCTTAGTATCTCAGCAACATATTTATCTTGACTAATAAATATGCCTTCACATGATTGTTTAACTTGCAAACCCAAAAAGAATGTAAGTTCCCCCATGGAACTCATCTGAAACTTATCATGCATAAGCTTCTCAAACTCCAAACACATCTCCTTCCTTGTAGATCCATTTTCAATTGAGTAGGAAGCCAGTGTTTCATACCATGCTCTAGGTGCCTGATGAAGACCATAAAGAGCGTTAACTACTCTGTACACTTTTTCTGGATGGTCAGGATCAATGAACCCTGGAGGTTGTGAGACATACACCTCTTCTTCAATAGTACCATATAAAAATGCACTCTTGACATCCATTTGATAAACTGTGAAGCCTATAAATGAAGCATAAGCTAAGAAAAGCCTAATTGCCTCAAGTCTTGCTACTGGAGCAAAAACCTCATCATAGTCTATACCTTCTTCTTGTGTGTACCCTTGGGCTACTAATCTAGCCTTATTCCTAATCACTATTCCCCTTTCATCCCTTTTATTCTTGAAAACCCATTTAGTGCCAATTACCTTTTCATCCTTAGGTAAATCAACTAGTACCCAAACCTTCTGAATCTTAAACTGAAGAAGCTCCGCTTGCATAGCTTCCACCCAGCTTGAATCATCTAGGGCTTTAAGAATGTTCTTTGGTTCTGCCTGAGAGAGAAAACATACAAACAAGCAAGAGTTTGAAAAATCATGCTGCTTTAAAGCGGGGCATCAAGAAGCCCTTGTTGGTCTGAAGACATCAGTTGTTGTCTTGTCTTCACACCTGATTGTACATCTCCAATCACATTTTCTAGGGAGTGGACTTTGTGAATCCTGGTGTGTCTTGTTGAAGGAACTTGATAGTTTGGTGAGATATTGCTCAAATCCACCTCTTTATCTGAGAAATCTGCTTCATTTGAGTCTGAAGGGCCAGTAGTAGAAACATTTGGCCTAGCAGCAGAAAGATTAAGCCTAGCAGTAGAATGCTCTGTCTCAGCAGTACTATCATCAGAAGAAACATTTTGTTGTTCCTTGATTCCATCTTCCTTATGTTCATCTTCAACATCTTCTTTAGCTTTACCAGAAGAAGATTCATCATTTATTGAAGTTGAAGCCACACTGGTACTTATTGGCATCCATACATGATCTTGATTTGTCTCCTTGTCTAACCCTACCTCATTTGTTGTTTGTGAACCTGAAAAATCATTAGTTTCTACAACAACAGGCACATAATTCATAGAATGGGTTAGAGAGTCAAGATCAAATAGCCAATTAGGACCTTGACCTGCTACATTGGATTTATTTTCTAAAAATTCCACATGCAGGTTCTCATCTACTCTTCTAGTTCTCAAGTTGTATACTCTAAAAGCTTTGCTATTGAGAGAATATCCAACTAAGAATCCTTCATTTTCTTTGCCATCAAACTTTCCAAGATGGTCTAAGGTATTTAGAATAGTCACATGA
Source organism: Artemisia tridentata subsp. tridentata (assembly GCA_021014915.2). Lineage (NCBI taxonomy): Eukaryota > Viridiplantae > Streptophyta > Magnoliopsida > Asterales > Asteraceae > Artemisia > Artemisia tridentata. The sequence continues at coordinate 218,120,464 of CP139502.1, read as the reverse complement.
CATCCAAAAGGTCTAAGAAATCCTATTGCAGGAGTTCTACCTCTAAAAAGTTCATATGATGTCTTATTGTGAGATTTGATAACCAAAACCCTATTTTGAACATAGCAACCAGTGTTGACTGCTTCTGCCTAAAAAGTGATAGGCAACTTAGAGTCAGCTAACATGGTTCTAGCAGCTGCTATGAGTGTTCTATTTCTCCTCTCAGCAACACCATTCTGTTGTGGAGTTCTAGCAACACTAAATTCTCTCCTAATACCTTTTTCTTTGCAGAAATCATCCATAACTCTATTTTTGAATTCTGTCCCATTATCACATCTAATGAATTTTACTCTTTTGCTTAGTAGGTTTTCTATCTCTGTAATAAATGTCTTAAGGATGCTAGAAGTCTCATCCTTAGTAGCTAAAAAGAAAACCTATGTAAATCTACTATAGTCATCAGTAATAACTAGACAATATCTTTTATGCATCAGGCTCCTAATAGAAGTAAGTCCAAATAAATCCATATGAAGCATAAACAATGATTGATCAATAGAGTTAAAAATTTTGGGCTTACAAATGGCTTTGTGTTGTTTGCCTTTAAGACAAGCAGTGCATGTTTGGTCATTTTCAAATCGTTTTTGAGTTAAACCTCTTACCAAACCATTCTTAACAATCTAATTTATGGTTTTGAAGTTAATGTGACCCAGCCTCCTATGCCATAACATTGATTCATCCAATGTGGCCTTTGCTAAAAGACAAGTTAAAGCCTTTTTAGGAACAATGTTCTTCATATCAACACTGTACATATTGCCCTTTCTAGGAATTTTAAGAAGTACTTGACTTTCATCAGGCATCTTAAAATCAGGAGAAAGCACAAGACATTCAGTGTCACAGAAAAGAACTTTGTTCTTTTTATCACACATTTGTGAGACACTAAAAAGATTATAATTAAGCTCTTGCACATAGAACACATCTTCAAAATCTAAATTTCCAGTTTTAATTGTACGTTTACCGGAAATTTTGCCACCAATACCTCCTCCAAAGGTAACATAGCCTCCATCTATTGATTGAAAATCTGAGAGATAAGACTTGTTGCCTGTCATGTGCCTTGAACATCCACTATCTGAGTGTCCTTGATCCTCTTGTTTATCAGATGAATGTTCCTGCACAGTAATAAGGAGTATTAGTTTCCTTTGGGGATCCAAGCCATTACTGACTTGGATATGCCTCGTGCATCAATGTAATTTAATCTTTTAAGGATGGTTGATGCACCATTGGGTTTAGTTGGATTCCAAACCCAACATGCTGAGGCCTTAACAACATTTGCCCCGTTTTCCCTAGCAGCAGTATTAACTAATTGCCTAGCAGTATTAACTGTTGGCTTTGCAGTTGTACCCTTAATTTTCCAAACTTGTTTTTGGACCACTGCTTTTGATTGAATGGGCCTTTTAACAGTTGTTGATGCATTTTTGTAAGTTGATTTTGCATTTTTAACTGTTGGTCTTGGGTTAACAGTCATGAATGGTCTAACAGTAGGAACTGCTTGCCTAGTAGTAGAAACTGATTTTGAAACTGCTCTGGGTTTTGTTCTCTTAGAATTAGAGTGAAAGTGAAATTGAGGAGTTTGCCTTTTGTAATTCACCCTATTTTTTGTATACCCAGATACCCATTGGTTACAGAAAGCTGCAAGATGATCAAAACTATCACATGTGTAACAAGCTTTGTTATAAAAGTCAAAGTCATCACCTAATTGTTCAGACTTGAGGTTATTCCAACTCCTTTGGTTACCTCTGGGCTTGTTAGTGGATCTATATTGTTCACAATATTTAACTGGTTGCCTAACATGTTTAATGTTTGTTCTAGGCCTAACAGTATCCTTTTTGACCACTTTAGGAACCCTTGTTCCTGCTTTCTTAACTATTTCAGGTTTAGACATAACCTGTTGTTCTTCATCACTATCAGATGCACAGTCCTCAACAACTATATCATCTGATTTCCCAGAAAGTGAAGTTTTACATAAACTCTCACTTACTTTTTCTACCTTAGGACTCTCAGTAGTCTTAGAACCATATTCCATTATTGGTTCTTGAAACTCAGCAAATCCTTTGTGTGCTAGGTCAATTCCTGGAGGTGAAGGAACACCTCTGTATGGTGGAGGAACAGACTTGTATCCTACACCAGATCTAGCTTTATTGATTACTTGAGCTTCCCAAATTTTATTAATTCCCTCTGAGGCATGAGCTAAAGCATCTACTGTTATCTTAACATTTTCACTTTTATTTTTGGCTTTAGCTAAAGATTTATTTTGCAAACAAATTATTTCATCTTTGAACTCAGAGTTTCTTTTTAGGGCATTCATGTCATCAGTAAACTTAGATTCATTTCCTTGAAAGTGTAAAATTTGTTTTTCAAGAACAGCTAGACCTCTTTTATGATTAGCTAAGTTGGCCATAGTATTATATAGCTCTTCTAGCTGATCATCAAATTTATTTTTAAGGTATTCATAAGCTTTCAGAGCACAGCAAGATTTAGTACATTTGATTATAGAATTTACCTATGAATCAGAAAAGGCCATTAGAGCAGTCTCAATGGCTACCATTGCAGCTTCTTTTAGTGCTTCTTCCTCATCAGCCATGAAGCTCTAATCATAGTTAACACCATCTATGGCTAGCATAGCCCTTGGCTCTTCCACTGTGACTTCCTTCTTCTTCTCTTTCTTATACCATGTGTTTCTATTATCCTGCTTCCTATGGTTTCTACACTCTTTAGAAAAATGTCTCAGCCTGTGACAGTTGAAACACTCTACTTTCTTCTTATCAAACCTAGCAGTTTCATTACCATTGATGGTAATCTGCTTTCCAGTTCTTTGCCAAAACTTCTTAGCCCTCATGCTAAGTAAAGCAACCTGCCATTTGATATCCATCTCTTCTAAATCATTATCATCCAACTGATCAAGGTCTTCATGAGTTAGAGGAGAACCACTAGTTTGACTAGACATGAATACATAGAATGATGGATCTCCAAGTCCAGCAGCATTCTTTTGTGAACTAGTAGTAGGACCACCATAGTTAGCAGTAGAAACACCTGCATCTTCATCTACCTCTTCTGACTTACTAATACTAGGAGATGACAAGAGTGCCACATTCCCAGAACTAGTACTGTAGTTTCCAGACTGATAGACTTCTCACAAACTTCATGTTGAGATCTTCCTTTGCTATCTCAACCCCCAACACAGCTAACTGACTGACAAGCTTGTGTAATCTAGAGAACAGCTTATCAAGTGATTCATTGCTATTTGAACTAAAGTTTTCAAATTGTTGTTTCAGCAATGTCTTCTGTGTTTTCTTGGTAGTTTCATTACCACCAAACCATGCACAAATCTCTTCAAAAAGAGTTTTTGCATCAGGATACTTGCTAAAAGATAGCATCTGTTCACCAGGAATGGTCATGAGCAACAAGTTTCTTGCTTTTTGATCATTTCTCTTCTGTATCCTTTCTTCACCGGTAACTGGTCCAGTATTTCTTTTCCTAACTGTTTTGCCTTCAAGAATGACATCTGTATAACCTAGTGTAAAAGAATCACCATACATAATGATATCCCAAAGAGCATAATCTTGAACCATAAAATATTGCTCAATCCTTAACCTCCACAACTCAAACTTATTCTGTTTGATCATGGGCAACTTTGCAGCAATATTTGTAGCCTGAGTGTCTTGTACGTCCATTTCTGCTTCTTCTTCTAAATCAAATATATCATCCTTGCTCTGATACCAATTGAGGAGAGGATTCGATACACTATAAGGTTGTTAGACCTTTGTTGCTTTGTGTATATGATATATTGAGTTAATATGATTAAGTATGCGGAATCTACTTAACCACACTTAGAAGGATATTTTGGTTATGGAAATGGAATAGTTATGTTTGTTATAGAACAATGAACAAAGAAATTTTATTATCAAACGATTCAATATTATTCAAGATAATACGAGTGATCTTCACTATCACTAGGGTTACAAAAACCTTGAATCTTATGTTTCTATGACTTATGATATTGTTGTGTTTGTTCTATGTTCTTAACAATTATGTTCTAATTCATGCATATAATATCTAAGCCTATGATTTCTCTTTTATAGTCCAAGAGAGATCTTTACAATATTGTCAAGTCTAATCAAACACATGCTTGAGAGTGTCAGTCATTAACATAAACATGTATCTGCGTTTACAACTTGTTACTGAACACATTGTCTAAAGATATTATCTACCGTGTATTGTTGACTATTATACACATAATATCTTTGTATTCTTATCCAACCAGCAGTAGAATACTTCAATAGTTATCCACTCAGCAGTAGAATCTTCTTTACTAGTAGCAACATCATTCAGCAGTAGAATGTTTAACGCTAGCAGTAGAATCAAATGCACTAGCAGTAGAATGATACTTAGAGTATTTCTTTGAGCAGTAACGATCTTGTAAACATGTAATTTCCAATACTAATCTTCAGAACATTTAATTCCCAACAGTATTGCATGTGTTGTAGTCACAACCGAGAGCACATCCGGATGCCTAGGGAATGAATTAATTTGATGTTCTCATACATCCAACACCACTATAAAGCTCCACCTGCACTACCAACCCTTCCACCAAACTAGATTTTTTCTTATTATTAATCAATATTTTCCGTTAGGAGTATTTTTCTTTCTTTGTTTATTTATATTTTTCTAGGTTGTCTTGAGTTTATTGTCAAATTTTACCTTTATTTCCTTATAAGGAAATGAAGGTTATCTAGTTTGTTTTTTCATGCTTTGTTGTGTCTTCGTGCATTGTTTGTCATGATTGTGGTTGTGTATTATGGTTAGTTGTGTATTGTAGTTGTTTACATATTATGTTTGTGATATTCTAGTGATCGTTATATTCATGCTTGTACACTAACTTTGTTTTGTAGCACATCTTCATAGCTCGATTCCTTGGTGCCACAAACAAGGGGGAGCATTTGCATTATCACCTAGTTTCCGCTACGCCACTCTATACTTTTTGTTTTGAAAAAAAATGAGTTTATATTTTGCCAATTTTACTAAATATGAGTTTATATTTCGCCATCATCAAAAAGGGGGAGATTGTTAATACAAATACCGCGTAAAAACGTTATTTCTATTTTACGGTCTCTCAATGTTTTGATAATGACAATTATAAAATTATACGAAGTAAAAGTTTACATAACCAAGTTATTAGTCATAAGTTTCCATCTCGAGTACAATCACTTAATGTATAAACAATGAGATTATAAAGCTCGTCGAATGATCAAAGAACCCAATTGCATACATATAGCATTAAACATTTGTTAAAGCTTGCTTACACATTACTAAACAAATGTTTTCTCAATTAAACCATGCTTAAATAACTAGTCTTTCATTAATCACATAAGACAAATGATTAACCAAAAGAGACAAGTAATTAGGCTATATTAGGAAAGGAATCTAACACCTTTATGCCTAATCTAGTAAAGTTTTCATATTAATTAATCTTCTAGAAGCGTAATCTTTTGGAAAGATTTTTGGTTAAACACATTAGAAAAAGAGTTGTCTTTAGATGCTCCACGGATCCTTAATTATAACGGACAGATCCGTCACAACAGATCTGTGGATCCGCTGAAACAAAAAAATTCGCAGAAAATTTTGCCTATAAATAGATCCCGTTTCTCACACTTTTCGCTCATCCTTTTGCATTCTTGTCTAACATCTTTTCACGTACTAACTTCCAATCATTAATTACACACTCTTTGACCATTCCACTTGTTATATAATTAATTACAAGTGATCCACCAATTACCACTTTGTCTACAAGTGAAGAAAACAAAGAGATCTCCAAGTTTCTAAGTGTTATAGTTGTTAGTGGGTATATGTATATATAGTTGCTTAACATTGTATATTGAAGTTGTGTCATTATAATCCACTATCATACACCAAATTTGTTAGTCATCATCATAAACCAACGTAGAATGATCGGTTAGTATTTTAAGCCTTAAAATACATAGAGATGAAAGGTTAGTCTTGCCTTGGGAAAGACTCGATATCTAGCTTAGTATCGGTAAAGAAGTTAAGCAACAATGTAAGGTTTTCTTCTTCAAAAGAGAGCTTTTTGATATACTTCTTACGAACTCTCGAGTTGGGTACTCGAGGATTGGAGTAGGGCGAGGAAGGAAGCTTCGTGCTGAACCACTATAAATCAACGTGTCTTTGGTTTACTCTTTCCATTTCTATCTTTCATTTACTTATTACTTATTGAATTTACTTACTTGCGTGTCGTGTTGATTTCACATAAAGTATACGAATCTAAAGTTTCCTGGGACCTCCAACTATAATATAGTATATATATTAGGATATCTTTTAAATTAAGCAATCAACACATATATATCAAAGACTTAAGGTCCACTGATTTCAAAATCCATCGTCTGGAGTTTTATAATGTGTTATCTTTTACTTTAACAAGATTACAGTGTCATATAAAACTTTCATGTTATACAACTTGAATAATGTAAGTAAAAGACATCAAGGCATAAAATAAGCTTATAACCAAAGGTGGAAATAAACAATAAGCCAATGTGATAAGAGTAACTATGTTTCAGCAAAACATCATCTCTTAACCAAGAGACGAAAAACCAAAATGTTTTATCAAAAGCGTACTAGATAAACCAATGATTCATCATTAAGCTCAAATGTTACTTCAAGCTTTGTGTTGCCATCATCCATCACTTTAATTTATGTACTCTTTCGTGTCTTCATCTTCCTCCTCGCTCTTGCACATCTTTGAAAAAGTAAATTCTCATCTAGTAACAATTACTCAGATAACTTCCAAGTGAATGTTTTAATATTCCAGCATGAACATCCCTATTTGGTTGGATGCTCCAACCTTTACCAGCCTAGAATTACTTTTGTTTCTTTTTCTTAACTCCTTCTGCTTGAACATAAAAGGCCTTAAGAGTCTTGGATGAGACATTCTAATTAGATATCATCAATATCTGGTGAATAACTTTCTCCTAAGAATTCATGCTATAATTCATCACATATGAATCAAGATGAATGAAACCCTAGCAAGGTTGTTTAGTTGGGTAGATCCAAGTCTCTCAAGTTGTTAAGTATAGTTCTTCATCATAAAAACATAAGCTCCTATAGATATTCCTTTAAGACATCTTGTAGTTCTAATAGATTTCGTTCAGACAACTTGTATGCAAGGAAATAGCTTAAGAGACCTAGTTAATTTATGCATGTCACTGAAACATCCTTTTGAGTTCCTTCAGCATGTTGTATGCAGTATGATTCTCCATATTCTTCAGAAGTTTATGAGACATACTCGCAAACATAAGCGTAGTTATCTTCTCTTGTTTAGAGATTAACCAATCCCATGCGTTACGCACATCTACAGTAGCATCATCTTTAAGACGAGGAGGTAAGGTTTGCTCAATGATTCCAATATTTCCTTTAAAACGTCAAGACAATCCTTACATTTGATTTCTCTTTATCCAACAGAGAACGAAGAGTCATATTAAAGAATTCAAACTCATTAAGCTTCTCAATGCGGCCAATGACCAAGATCCGTGGCGGCTATAGACCTTGTTCTTCTTCCTATTTTCCTTATTAACTTTGGCCCTTTTGGCGTTCTTCTCCTTGATGAAGAACTAAATACGCTTCTCCCACATAGATGGCTCCATGTTCGGAGGAGGGTTTCTAACATAATAACAAAAACAGAAAATTAACATATATCAATTGCTAACATATTAAAAAAATTAACAAATATCAAAAAATTAACAAAAATAAAAAATTTACCTTCGTATCTCATCCACCTTTTCAGCCTCACCTGGTATAGTCCAGTGATCTCGCTTCATGTCGTGCTTGTTATCCCTGTAGCGACCTGCGAGATAATCGTTGATGCCATCTCTAATGGTCTCCCACCGGGGTGAATGCATGTGGGTCCTCAGATCAAACATTTCCTGCAATCAAATATAACTAAAATAAATTTAAATAAATAAACAATTTTTTGATATTTGTTAATTTTTTTAATATGTTTGCTAATATACATATTTGTTAACTAATATATATAGGTAAATAAATAAACAAATTTGTTAACTAAGTTTTTGATATTTGTTAATTTTTTGATATTTGTTAACTAATATACATAGATAAATAAATAAATAAATTTAAATAAATATACACATTAAAATATATAAACACGATAACAAAAAAATATAAAAGGAAAATGAAATAACTGACCCCGAGGTGTCATAAACTCACAACCCGGGTACAGAGCCTGGTTGGAACTGGCAAGTAACTCTTCAAACTTGTTACGTAAAGGAGGTGTCGTTGCTTGAGTCGGCTCGTTACTTGTCCCGCCAATATTTCCTTGAGTTGGCTCATTTTGTTCATTATTCGGAGGAATATCAAGAATATCATTAAGGTACTCACCCATGTCACTCATCTCACGTTATGTTGTGTTATGTACTAACGGCGGAGGATCAGGTTCACCGTGATCGCGCCATTGTGTATAAGTTGGGTCCCACCCACGGTCGCCTATGTGGTTTTTAAGATCATGTTGAGTTACCCATTCAACATTACGACAAATACGACATGGACATTTTATTTTTCCGTAACTATTCAGTAACGGCTTGCAATGATCGAGGAATGCGGCAAGACCATCAAAAAATTGTTTTGAACAACGACTCTCTAAACGGGTCCAACTCTTATCAATTATCATAACTGCATTTTTACGATGAGATCAGTTATTATATGCACTTAATTAAACACATTCAAAAGATTCGACACAAACACATATAACTGTGGAATTATTATGAGTTGTTTTGTTCAAGTAGTGCAACTATGGAAGGCAATCTTAACCCACTCTTTGAATGATCCATCTCATATATGAATGTGTATAATTGATTTAATATTTGAGAAAATTTCGGCAGCATTTCCCCTCAACTCGCCAAATATGTGCATTAAAGACATATTCGTAGGAGTAAAGGAGAAACACTGTCTAAATCATCTCAAATAGTAAATCAGTTATACGCATCCATATACTAAATGAGACAAAACATTCAAAAAGCAGTCCCAAACAGGGGACTTTCCAAATTTCTAACAAAATTAATTCAAGACGGGTTTTCTATAGAATGATTAACTTCAGACGGGGACTTTCTGAAATTAATCACTAAAATTCTAAAACATTCATGAAAGTCTGACAATAAAATTACATGTAAACAATGAATGCATATTTTCCATGGTTATATATATCAAACTTTTAAGCTCGTCAACATATTTTCCATTATTAGTTAACTGAATATAAAACTACTTTGAAGAATATAAATTTCGAAAATGTTTCAGATTTCAAACATTCCATCATTAGTTCTTTTGTCGCTCAAAACCTTGATGTTTTAGTTCATGCCCGAGCTCAAAAACTCATTTTTGACACAACTGGTACACAACACAATACATATAGCAATCCCATCCGCCTACTAATCTGTCACATTTCCCACTATACTAAACGCCTATTAATATACTAAACGCTCATTTAGCAATCCCATCCGTAAACTAATACTTAATCAGTCACATTTCACAAACATATATAAAAAAATAATACAACAAAGCATAAAAATGAAAAAACAATATGGATGTGTAAGAAATAAAAACATACTCTCTTGGTTGTGGTCTCGAGCTCTCGGGCTGTGGTCATGGGCTGCGGTCTCGGGCTGCGGTCTCTCAAGATGTAGTCTCGGGCTTTCCAATGTAACAAATAACAATACGGATATGTAACAAATAACTTTTGACGACGACATGTTGACGGGATACAAAAAGTTAATAAAAAAAAATTAAAAGGATGTACATTACCTATGTCTTGGTTGTCTCGGCTCTCACCCTCGGCTCTCGCTCTCGCTCTCAGCTATCACAGGGTCACAGCACACGGCTGTATAAAAAAAAAAAAAAAAAAAAAAAAAAAAAAAAAAAAAAAAAAGAGAGAGAGAGAGAGAGAAAGAAAACAAAATCAAAAAATTAACAATTATAAAGTAACAATTAACATTTGCTAATTAACAAAATCAAAAAATTAACAAATGCTAATCAAGAATTAAAAATTACCTTTGTTAAAGAAGAAATAGTGGGGAAGAAGAATAGGAAGAATTAAACAATAGAGGGGTTGAGGAGTGAATTAAACATGAGAAGAGGAGGAGGAAAAGTGCACATTGGTGCTCGTGTAGAGGTGGAGTTGTGGTGGAGCTGTGGTGGAGTTGTAGTGGAGTTGTGATGATGGAAGCAGTGGTGTGTTCATAGTAGTGTTGTGGAGACGGCGGAGTTGTGGTGGAGATGATAATGGTGGTGTGGAGACGGTGGAGATGATAATCGCCGGAGGAGATGAGTTTTTTGTTATAACTTTTTTTTTTCTAAGTGTTTGACCAGATCTGGTTTTGTCATAACTTTTAATTGTCCCGACGACATGTCGTCGGGACCAATAAAGTTTTTTTGTCGTTTGTGATTTGGTGGGATAAATGAAAATTTTTGGAGGGGGGGGGGGTAAATGAAATTTTTGGGGTTATGTTACCGACAACAAGATGTCGGTATTTAGTGTATATTTAAAAAAAAATTTATTATAAATACTTTTATTTAATATATAATTAACTTAAATACTTACTATTTAAAATTAAATACTTTAATTTAAAATTAAATACTTTTATAAAATTAAATTTTTTATTTATTATAAATACTTTTATTTAATATATAATTAAAATTAAATAAAATAACTAGTAAAATTTTTAAGTGTCATGGATTAAAAAAAGGTCTCACGGAGTAACTTATTGTCACATCTATCAATATTTTTAAGTTTAGGCAGTAGCAATAAAAAAAAATAATTGTTCTTATATTAGTTTATGATGTGGCTTCTCCGATGGTTTATGACGAGGAGGTACACGGTTTCTTGGTCCAGTCGAAAGGTCGTACGAATGAGTCAAGATGTTATGGATATACATAATATGTTAAACGAATGAGTCGATATGGTATAGTTATACATAACATGTTAAACGGATGAGTCGATGTGTTATGGATATATATCTCTTGTTAAACGGATGAGTCAAGATGTTATGGATATACATAATATGTTAAACGAATGAGTCGAGGTGTTATGGATATACATCCCATGTTAAGCGGATGAGTCGAGGTGTTATGGATATAGATCCCATGTTAAACGGATGAGTCAAGATGTTATGGATATACATAATATGTTAAACAAATGAGTTGATATGTTATAGATATACATAACATGTTAAACGGATGAGTTGAGGTGTTATGGATATACATCCCATGTTAAACGGATGAGTCAAGATGTTATGGATATACATAATATGTTAAACGAATGAGTCGAGGTGTTATGGATATACATCCCATGTTAAACGGATGAGTCGAGGTGTTATGGATATACATCCCATGTTAAATGGATGAGTCAAGATGTTATGGATATACATAATATGTTAAACGAATGAGTCGATATGTTATATATATATATATACATAACATGTTAAACGGATGAGTCGATGTGTTATGGATATACATCCCATGTTAAACGGATGAGTCAAGATGTTATGGATATACATAATATGTTAAACGGATGAGTCGAGGTGTTATGGATATACATCCCATGTTAAACGGATGAGTCGAGGTGTTATGGATATACATCCCAATGCTTCCCATCAAACACTTCCCGCCAAAACTTCCCACCAAACACTTCCCGCCAAAACACTTCCCACTAAAACTTCCCACCAAAATATTGGCGCCAAAACTTCCCACCAAAAGCTAGCAGAGCTGCTCTATCCTCACAAACACACTATATACACTCTTATCCTCAAAACAACTCAACCTCACAACCTCTTATCTTTACACCAATTTCAAAACCTGAGATGCAGCGATATAATCCTTTTATGTGTTCTTGTGGAACAAGAAATATAAAACTAAGAACATCACAACAAAAAGATACATTTGGATGGGAATATTATGCATGTCCTCGTTTGAAGGTGAACAATCATACATTTCTTATTTATGTAAATATACAAATAATTGGGTTGTAATCTCTTATAATTTCGTTATTATGTAACATCCAAGACAAAAAGATCATGGGTGTGGATATTTTATGTAGAAGAGTCAATTTAATGACCAGTCAAGAGTAATCTCTTCTGCTTCAACATCTCAAGGTTCTGGATCTGCAACAATAGAGTGCTCAAACTATAATGCAAAAGATCTTTAGATAAACATGCTGGAATTACAAAAACAGGTGCTAGAGACAAGAGTAAGGATGCTGGAGGCAAGACTTGAAATGGCAAGGAATCCCGACGACCACGACCATGCATGTCATTCGGGTGCAATAATCTGTGAGCTGTTTGGTGACATGGAAAATCTTCGTATGTAGTGTTGTTGTTGTTGTTGTTGTTGTTGTTGTTGTTGTTGTTGTTTTTGTTGTTGTTGTTGTTGTTGTTGTCGTTGTTGTTGTGTTATTGTTGTTGTTGTTGTGTTATTGTTGTTGTTTAATAAAATGTTGTTGTTGTTGTGAAAAGATAGAAATGATGAAGTTATCGAACATGACATACACCCGTCTTGTAAAACCCGAAAATCTGAAACGTATTAAAAGACTAAAATGCCCTCATAATTTAAAAATTAATTAAAACTCATATAACTTATAAATAAATCACAAAACGTATGAAAACGAAACAAATACGACATGAAATGAGTACGAGGCACCATACTATAATTATACGAGCTACCAATAACATTTGCAACACATTACTTAGTCACTTGAACCGAAAACCCAACAAGTTTATATTTATTTTTGTTCAAAAGAATAGTTACGTGTAAGTCGTATTTAAGAAACGAGGGAAATAATGAAACTTGGACATAGATGTTATGCGTTGGGCTTATAGGCCGACCCAAGCCTCTCCCCCTCATCCAAACCCACGACCAAACTCCCTTTAAAACAGCCCAATCCCTTTTTGTTCCCCCTTATACACCGAACATCACATTAGCACTCCAAATAAACCCTAAGTTCAAGATTACTGCTGCTGTTTTTGTTCTGCTGCTGCCGCACCTTATAGGAGGCCAAGAGAGGGTGAATTTTGTTCCATTTGTGTGTCATACATCTTAAGGTAACATGTTTCTTCATGCCTCAAACCCCTATGAATTATTTCTTAACCAAAAACCCTAATCTTCCTTTGTTGTTCTTGATCGATCGGCCAAAAAGAAAGAAGGAAGGAAGAAAAGATTTTTCGTGTGGTGTTCTTGATTCCGTGTGATCGTGTTCTTCATCTTGTCATCAAGGGTATTGTATTACTCACCTTTTGTTCGAAAATCTTGTGTTCTATACGAATCTTGGAATGAATATATGTCACATAAAATCATAAAACATAAAACCCTAAAACCTTGTACAATGGATCGACTAACTTGTTCATGGTGTATAATTTGATTTGAATGAGTAATAAACTGATAAGAATTGATCTTAAAGTGATATGGACTCACCCAAAGTCGTTTGGTATATAGAACAATGAATGGATAAAGAAAACCCTAAGTAATTACATGTTATATTGAAAACTGCTTCTGAGATGAATCTTTAACTGACTTTAACCGGCTGTAACTTAATCATATGAACGTATATTTTTATGTTTCTGGAGTCTAAATTGTAGTTTAATGAAGTGGCTACCTGGAGAAATTTAGTTTGTAAATTTTGGAGGCCTGTAAGGCTACTTTTTGATTTTTGGGAGATTAGGTGTCTGGTCATATTTTTAAGTCTGGAAAATCAGTCTGGGTTTTTGAATTTTAAATTCCAAACCATATTGAATTAGAAGGAGCCCTTTGAACTGGATAATATTTGGGATGTATTCTAGTAGCTTGAATTTTTATAGAATTTTGTGAATTTTCTGAAGGGGTAATGAAGTGGTAACTTATCGGGTGTTCCATCAGACATGTTTCTGGGACTGGTTGTAAAAGTGGATTTTTCATTCATAACAAAACTAATTAATAAAATCTGGAAAAATTAGGGTAAATACTAGGAATATTGAATAAGCTCTGTGAATTTTTGTAGATTTTATTTCGGAGTTCTACTCTGATTTTTGAATTATTTAAAACAGGTCCAGAACTTACTTAGAACCTGAAAAAGTGTATTTTGTTATTTAAAAAGTGTTAAGTGTTTATATTCAAACATTAGAGGGTCTATGTTGTTATTTTGATAATACTAAAGGACTAAACTTGTAGAAACCTGTAACTTTTCAATAATTACACCTTATACCCTAACCTTATGATAATGACACAATTGGTCCTTCAACTTATCCTAAACACTTAATAAACCTTTGAATGTATGACACTACCATAATAACTGTATGAACCCTGAAGTACTTAAAATGGAGAAGTAAATTAAGTAGTAATATGAGTTAGAATCCCTTGTAATTCCGTCTGCTATTCCTTAGGTGTGAAGAAGGAAAGGTCCTGATCCTTTCTGTGACGTCTATTTTCTGATTCGTGTTTGCTTCTAAAATAAGGTACGGATATTCTGCCCTTTTTAGTAATGGGCCTTCGTCTCTTTATTTATTTTATTGATTCGTTTAAGATTTCCCAAACCATTACTATGTATTCCTTGTATTGTGAACCTTGACCTGTTGTACTTGTTCTTGAACCTTGCTTTGAACCCTTGTTTTATCTTTTGACTTGAACCTTTGTTTTGAACCTTGTCATAAACCTTGATATGAACCTTGCCATGAACCTGGACCTGAACCGTGATACACCTGATAGTATAACTGGATTTGAGAAAAACCTTTTTGATAAATTGTGAAAATGTTTTAAGAAATTATTGGTAAGATTATCTTTATAGAAACCATTTTCAAATAACCTCTTTTATGAAACCTTTTTAAGAATACTTTTATGGAAAACGGTATTTAAGGAGTTTGACACTCTTGATATGAACCATTTGACTTGAACCTTTGACTTGAACCTTGCTATGACACTTAACAGGACTTGTTCACCCCTCATAACCGGGATAATTAAGAACTTGGGCACTTGGAAGTTCATAGAATTTTATAACTACTTTTTAGTTAAATATGAAGAGGTTTTGAACATTTCCTTAAAAGACTTTTATTATGAAAACTGTTCTACCGATCATTTTTATTAAAACCATGTAAAAAGGATTTCTTTTAATAAACTATTATGAACCTTCTAGTATTGACTTTCTAATATTTGACCTCCCTGATATGGACCTCCTGATAATGAACCCCTGCATTTATCTCCTGTCTTGAACCCTGATATGAACCCTGATGTGATTCTTGACATTTGATACCTGAGACTTGACACCTGATACCCGAGACTTGATACTTGACCTTGACCCACAGTTTGAGACTACGAGCCATCTACTAGGCATGAGGGTCTCATGTCTATGTCGGTGATGCACCGCCGGCATGACTAGTGTGTAGCCCTAGTGATTTGGTTACGCCGTCCCCGATCCTGACTTGATTTATTACGTAGAGGAAGAACCCTGTGGCCTGCGGGGGCGTATGGATGCATCCTAGACTTGTCTTGTTCTTGTTACTTGTATTACTTGGTGACTGGCGAGTGTGTGCGATACACGCCTTTCACACCCCTGGGAGCTAGCTACTCCACCCCTGGAGGTATCCCCTCACCCTGTACTTGGTATGCTGAGGTCACCCCTCCATACACCCTGATATGTGACTTGATATGGTTTGACTTTGAGATTGATTTTGAGTTTTGGGCTCGTAGTGGATTTCTGTTTCCCTGAAACCTTGTAACCTTATGACCTGTTACTTGACCTGATACTTGACCTGACATTTGACCTGACTTGATGTGACTTGGGTTTGTGGTGGATTACTGGTTATGTTACCCTATGACTTGATACTGGACTCGACTTGATTTCGACTTGGGCTGGTGGTGGGTTCTGGTTTCATTTGCACCTACCTTTGTAACCATTCCTGTTTCCTGGTATGTCTGCATAACTCTTGTATTCCTTTTCCTGACTCTTGTTACCCCTGGTATTATTCCTTTTGCTTTATATTTCCGTTACTACTGCTTTGTTTCCGTTATATCTGTTCACTGGGCTTTTTAAGCTCAGCCGCACGTTTTCTTTTCGTGTGCGGCAGGTTATAAGCAGGACGACGGGTTTGGGTATGAGTGAAGAGACTTTTGGACTTAGAAGACCTTGATAGTTATTCTGAAGTAGAAGTCATTAGAAGGATTGCATTTGCAGACCTAGTATTTAGTTTTGTTTCATTCTTAACCTTATAATGTTAGTATTTCATTTGTAACCTTTGACATTTTATTGTATTACTATTGAAGTATGCTTTGTTTGATCTGATATGAAACTATTAACGTAACATCTTTACCCTTGCCGGGTTGTGGTTTTAAACGTCTCTTGGTGGGTCGAACCACACCCAAAATATATAATTTTCCAACACTAAATTACATATACATAAAGAATGGAACTGAACGAACAATATCACAATTAACAGACACAAAGGCAAACATTTTATTTAAAACACGCAAGAGTTCTCAACCACATACATTTCATACAGACTCAAATGAAACAACTCGACAAGCAAACGATACAACTCAAACGAAACAACTCGACAAGCAAACGAAACACACGACCTAGACCATAACAAACATCGCCCATTCATTTTTTTTTTTTATTTTTTGCTGTTATTTCCCACTTTGCTAGAACCTGCACCATCTTTTCCCTTCCTTGCTTTCCTTTGCTTGATGAAATGGTCAAACATAGCTTCAAGATTTGTTATCATATTTCCCAGATCATCAAGTTTGGTTTCCAACGTGCTTTCTCCTCCAACATCATCAGCTTGAGCGTCCAATATCTCTCTGTAGTATGCCTTTTTCCACAACCATTCCAGAATAATATCTCTCATCCACGGGCTAATGTTCTTATAAGAACCATATTATCATAAATTTCGTAGCCATATGTATTAAGAACTTCATTAAAGAGATGCAGTGACAATAAAACATTTGACCACTCCTCTTCCGGCGTGTAACCAGCCATTGTTGTGTGTGTTTTGTGAGAATTGACGATTGGGTTATGTGCGTTTTGCCGAGTTGAGGATTATTCGTTATATATAAGTAAAAAATTGGCGGGATAAAGTTGCAATGAGGCGGGAAAATAATACCGACGACATGTCGTCGGTACCAAACTAGCGGAAAAAAATCCCGCCCAATTATTGTCTATTATTCACAAGCGGGGGAAGCAAAAAATTGGTCTAAATACGTCCCGATGACATGTCGTCGGGACAATAACACTAATGACAAAGTTAAACGCTAATCAAATGCTAATCAAAAGCTAATTACTTTATTTTTTTAGTTTATATATTACCGACAACATGTCGTCGGCAACATCTTGGCGGGTCAAATTCCTGCCCAATTATTCGCTATTATTGAGAGGCGGGGGAGAAGTCAAATTTGACTAATACGCTTCCAACGACATGTCGTCAGGATTTTAACATCCAAAAAATTCAACGCAGGCTTGGCTCGTTCAAGCGTTTTTTTTTTTTTTTTTTTTTTTTTTTTTTTTTTTTTTTTTTTTTTTTGTCGTTTAGTGCTAAATACCGACGACAATGTGTCGTCGGTATTTTTGCCGTAGTCAGTTCTCCGGATTCTAGTAGTGTGCAATCCTTAAACATGAAAATGCTTAAAACTTCAGTAATGTTGATTGCTTATAATATCTCTTAAACTGAAATACTTAAACATCAAATTTTACTATTTTACTTTCCATTTTAAAACAAATTTAAGTCACACGGTTGCTCAATAGATACCAATTTTGCATGATACTCTTAGAATTATTTTTTTACTTTACAATTTCAATTTATCAAAAGTTGGTGTACACCATGAAATACTATTCTTTCTTGAAACCCATCAAAGTAATTTAGTATCAAGAAAACAATATTTAATATCAACTTTGTAATTTTCTATGCATATATTTAAAGAGCTGTGTTATACATACTCTCCCTATGTTGTCATATCAGGGAGGGTTGGGTCAAACCGTACAACTAGCGATTCAAACCGTACAAGCCAGCGATGCATCCAATGATTGGATACCCTCCTTATGGGAGGGTGTGGATTTATTTAAACTTTTGGCTTGTGAGAAATGACTGCGTTTGTCCCCCTCACACTCACAACTTCTCCAATTCCACCTTCCCTTTATCTGCACTCATATCATTTCCCTTTGTTTTCTAATCTCTGGGGTTTCAACATATATCCAGATCTTTGTTTTTCTATAATTTCTTTTAACATAATCATATTATTTTATATAACCTCTTAAGTTTTTATATATTTTCCTTGTCCAATTTTTTATAATTTTCTTGTTTTCTGTTGCTTGTGAGTGTGTTTTCTTTTCATAATCATATTATATCTATCATATCCATGGCTGGTTTAGATTTAGCCACTTCTCGTTATATTAATAACCAAAACCAAAACCAAAACCAAAACCACCACCAGCAACAACTTTTCTCAAACTTTCATCAACAGGACGAGGAGGATGACCGTCAAGACCAGCAGGGTCTTGACCTCATCTCTCATAGCTCTGGTGGGGACGTCTCTGGAAGACGTCCCAGAGGTCGTCCACCAGGGTCAAAAAATAAACCAAAACCACCAGTTATCATAACTAGAGAAAGTGCCAACACACTTAGAGCTCATATACTGGAAATAGGTAGCGGATTTGATGTTTTTGAATCCGTTGCAACGTATGCTAGAAAGAGACAACGTGGGATCTGCATATTATCTGGAAGCGGGACAGTTACTAATGTTAGTCTTCGACAGCCGACTGCTGCGGGGTCTGTATTAGCACTCCAAGGTCGGTTTGAGATCTTGTCCTTATCGGGTTCTTTTCTGCCTCCACCAGCACCACCAGGAGCAACTAGCTTGACTGTATTCTTGGCTGGCGGTCAAGGACAAGTTGTTGGTGGGAACGTAATTGGGGAGTTGACCGCAGCTGGCCCAGTTATTGTTATTGCTTCGTCATTTACAAATGTCGCATATGAAAGATTGCCTTTAGAAGATGAGGAAACACCGGTTGATGGGGTCCAGATTCAACCACCAGGTTCTCAAGATGGCAGTGGTGGTGGAGTAAATGGTAGTAACGCGTTTCCAGATCCGTCTTCTGGTCTACCATTCTTTAACTTACCGATGAACATGCCTCCAAATGTTCAGTTACCTGTGGATGGATGGGGTGGAGGAAGTAATTCAGCTGGACGATCCAATAACAACAATCCATTTTGATTTGGATCGGATTACTGGTTAGCCGTTTTTTTATTTTGAATCTGTTAGATAGATTGACATCAACTAAGATTCAGCTCTGCATCGTTTAGATTTGTGAAGAAAAAGAAAATAGCGTATTTGGATCATAAACAAAGGTCAGCAGGAATCTTTGCAACAATCTAATTTTCTTCTTTCTTCTATTGTAATGTTGAGATTTCATCTTCCATTTTTCATATTTTCTTCTTTGTTTATTTGGATTTTTGTTACTTAAGTCACATGAAAATAGTTTCTTTGTGTTCATTTCAAACCTCTCTAGCTCTAAATCTCTCTCTCACTTTCTCTCTAAACATATCAAAATGTGATGAAGGTCGTTTAGAAGTATGGGCCATTTTTGTTTTTGTTGCATTGTTTTCAGTAAAAGCAGTAAATACCAGAATCTACAGGTATTATGTATGCAAGTTCAAATAAATTAAAGAATTTTGAGTGGCAGTTCTACTGTAGAGATTTTTCTACTTATTGATTACTTCCTAGCTATAAGCGTTAAATTATTCAACAGGTCCCAAATTTAATTCAACTCATTACTATGCATAAAGTTTAGACTGATACAGTTTGAAATAAAAAAACAAGTGATTCTTGCTCATGTTATAACTGTTTTTCTTTCCGGTTTTTTCGGGTGAAGGGGAAATTCATGTAGGATAACGACAAGTGCTCGGGAGTTATCTCTTGCATAATTTACTAAATTTGCTCAACTTTTGTATGCACCATTTATAGCACTTTTACTACATGTTACACAACATCAGCATGTTCCCCATTAAAGTTTCTGGACATGGCTATCTTTTTTGTTGAAACCCATGCCATGTTGTCTAAGTGTTCCTGGTCTTACTCTCCTTCTGTCTTTTTATTCTCTCTCTCTCTTTCTTATATACACACAAGACACACATCCACAATACACACACAAAATGTACGTAAGCAATTCGATTTTGCCTATACTGAGGGTTCTGTTGTATAGACATTTTCCATCAGTCGAAAAATGAGCACCGCGTGACTTCATTTGGACTAATTCAAGTTTTTAAAAAGATCTCAAACTCATGCTTTGGTGACACTCGGTATATAGCTGGATTAAAACAGCTAAGAGACTATGCTTATTTTGAGCAAGTTGTGATTGGTTGGGATGTTGCTTTCTTGTTCTTTTGGTTTAGTATTGGCATTTAGTGTCTCTTAAGCATCTAACACTAGCTCACAAGCTATCAAACAAGTTGTTCATATTTTAAATGTTTGTGGTTAATTTAGATTTGTTATCTCAATGTATTTTAATTCACTCCTCGATGGAAACGAATCTTGTGGTTGATTTAAAACTAAAATAGTGCTTAGCATGTGCGTAACATATGATTTGTTCTTAATAAATTTCATATTAAAATTTTAGGCCAAAACGTATATATATCCCTCCCAAAATGAATAATTGCGTATATATATTTTGTACAAGTTTTTTATACATATAATACAATGGTTTTTATGCATGCTTTGGATATATATGTAATTTTTCATTTTCGGAAGAATATATATGCAAAAGCATTTTATGCTGCAAAAGTTCAATTCTAATCAACTAAGGAAGAAGAGTTAAAAATTACAATTATAAACCACACTACTAGGGTTTCCATGGCAACGATTTTACAAGATATTCCATAATGTTTCTATTTGGGATTCCCATCTTATCCAAACCCCCCATAGGGGTGTTGACTTTCTCCCCTGCTGCTGCCGCTTGTACTGTCTGCTTTGTTGGGTTGTACATTTTTCTAAAAATAGCCGGACCCCACATATAGGGGGGTGTGGATAATAGAGGCCATAATGTTTCTATTTGATATTCATAGATCTTTGTAACTTTTAAACTGAAGCCTACCCAACTGTTATTGATCATTCTTTAATTTGCTTTTCTATATACCCAAATATAAATACTTGATTTTAAGGTTCACTTTTCTTTTGTTTTCTTGGCATACATTGTTTTGTCAAATTGTCCTTGATTGATAGTGCTGGCTTCTTTGCACGAGTTTCGCGGATCGAGTGATGTGGTTTAATTTTATTTGTTTGTCTAATTTAAATGTATGTTTAGTGTAGTGGTTTGTTAAACTTATTATGACATTAGCAGGGAAGCCTAAAACTTAAATTCATACAATCATACAACCATATCATAGAAAAATCATTCTTAGCCAATTTATCCTGAGTTTAATGTAATTCTTTTATCTTTAACAATGGAGATAAATAAAACATATTGAAGAGCTTACATCCAAAGTGTTAAATGATGTAAACCCCGTAGGTTATAATGTATATGAGGCACAATATATAGAAGTTACATGAGAGGAAACAACGAAACCCTAAACCCACAAAAGGGCTTGGGCTTATTTATCATATAATACTCTCCCGTAATTCAAGCGGCTAAATCGCTAAAGCTCGAATTAGTGAAAAATTATTAATTATTAAAACTTAAAGCTAGACATAAAAACAAAAGATAGTTATCTTGACAAAAAAAAATCAAGACTTTCATAGGTACCCAGCCGCGTAATCCGAAAAAGACTGATTTTGTTTCCTTTTTTGGCGACTGTCTGGACTTATAACGGCGCGTGACTTAGATTCCGATTGGTGGAGGCAATGATTCCGGTACGCTTTTCTTCGGAATTTAATTATGAATCCACAGCCGCTAATGACATCAACTAATGCTTAATGGATTGAGAGTTATAAGCAAAACAGTAAGCGATTGTTGTTTTCTGAACGCATCTTGTTTCGACGTGTGAGGGCGCGTCCCTTTGGCTACACTAGCAATTTCGGTATGCTTTTTCTTCGGAATTCAATTACAAAGTCATGGCTGCCGACCTCGCCAGTTAACTCCTTACGGTTTGAGAGTTATGACCGAAACAGTAGACTGCATTTTTTTTAGTGCGGATAAACGGCGGTAGCTAGAATTTACGGGGTGGCATTGAGGTGGCCGCTCATGGTAGCCGACAAGGTCCGAGGATGAGACCTAGAGCTTTGATACCATGCAGGTTATAATGTTTATTGAGGCACAATATATAGATGTTAGATTAGAGGAAATCTAGAAATGCTAAGCCCACAAATCGGCTTGGGCTTATTATCATTATTTAATACAAAGTTCTATATTTATAACTTTTTAATTATTGTGATGTTACGCAAATTCTTTTGTGTTCATTCACCAAATATAATCACTTCCACCAAAAGTATCCGAACAAGGATAGCGTACAACTGCAATATGTTGGAATCCTTGAATCATGTAATCTTGCGAATATGCTGCAGAATGGTAATGGCTTGCGTTTTCTAGATTGTGAGATAAAAAGACTGAATATAATATGAAGTTGTATTTGTTTTTTGAAAGAGGTTCTCTAATGATGAACATGACTTTGCTTTTGGGGCTTGTAAGAATAAACACAGATGAAGAAATGAATACCTTTATTGCTGAAGCAAAAGGGAAATTACCAATTGTTCATATAAACTATTCAAAGTGCCATAATCCATTAAACTATGATTAAAGGAGTGGTTAGTGTAAAGCTACCTACTCGTTTTCATCTTTAATATTTTATCACGATATCAATTTTTTATTTGGAGAAAACTTGACTTGCATTTGCATCCAAAAATTAGAAAGCTTAGCAAATTAGAGAGCAACTTCTACCTCGATAGACATACTTGCGTGCTAAATCATTGCTTACATAGTCTTTAGACGTCAAACAACAAATAGCGTGCTAAATCATTTACATAGTCTTTAGACGTCAAACAACAAATATTAACGAAGGATATGTTCTAACTTGACCTACACATTTTAGTCTGTTTCTATGATCAACAATCAACAAATTTTCGAAAATCTGGCGTTCTTTTAGATTGACATAATAAGATACTAAGATACTAATTAATGATGTAGGAAAATGTTGAACCTAGAATTATAACTCACTTTGTTAGATGTTGGGGACATAAAAGACGGAAGCAAAAAAGAAATTCAATTGAATTAGAATATATAACTGGAAAAATCAATAAAGATGACAATCAACTAACGCGGTAACCCCCCTTCGAATGGGAGGATAAACCACTAGCAATGACCAACAAACAGTTCACTATAATGAGACAATATATTAATGAGCACCAGCTGATTGAAGCAAATTTCAATAAATTTCAAGAACGCGCTCTCTCCTAAAGAAAGAACGTAGGGATAAAAAAATGGTATGGAATATATGAAGCTGTGGTCATGACTAGGAATATTAATGGAACCAGCAAGGTGCCTGTGCTAAACGGCGGCCACAAATGTTTCCCAACAAGCTTTTGACCTTTTTCTTATAGGTAAGCGACATTCTCCGGCTATGGCAGTGTGAGAGATTCAGTAATCCCAGTACACACAACAAAAACATATTATGGTATCTTATTTCACTTTCTCCAGTTGAGGTATATTCTGCCTAAGTTCCTAAAAGATTGGAGAATAGCTTGGGTAGCTGAATACCATCTTATAACTCACATTTTTTTTTAGAAGTAGTACATCTTGGAACGAAGGACACCATATTAATATTGTTGGATTCAGCATATCCTACTAGACTGTCATGAAGTCTAACATCACTCTCCACAAATATAAGTAACTTCGAAGAAAATGTTATAGTCACATAGGTTATAGGCAGATGAAATATTAGTACACGTTTGTATGTTGAGCACAAGTAGCAATCTTCAAACGTGAACCCGTTGAAGAACGCAAAACAAGACGAACAATGATACTAAGCTACAAAGCCTAACCGAACGGTTACATTTATTAACCACGAATCAGTTACGAGGAAAGAACAATGAGATGGGTGATCGAGACCTTCACAGTTACAACAATAATCACTTTAGACGACGGCCATTTTTTAACTAAAAGCCCGTGGGACCCACACTTGTAACGACACCTGTTGTCGCTAAAAGTATATATTAATTAAATAATAAATAATTTAAGATTAAATAATATATTTTTTTATTGATTTTCTTATTTGGTTATCCTTTTGTAAACAAATTTATCTCGCTAAGACCTGTCTTCATTAAAAGTTGTCAATTAAACATTAATTACTTTCGAATTTAATAATTTACTTTTATTAAAAAAAATTAAAAAAAATTAATAAATAATGATTTTTATTGTGTATATATGATTTGCTCTCGTTGTAGGTATATATATTATGTTTATCAAGTTATAAATTTTTATTTAGCCGACTTAACATATAACAAACATTAACGGGCGGTGTACCCGATCAATGTAACCTAGTTGGTAAGTAGAGTGTCGATCACTAAGAGTGGAACGTTAACACTTAAGCATCTATCAGTATTTTAATTCTAAATTTAGTCTAATTAAACCTAATCTAATGCAACAGAGGGTTTCAGACCGAGAGACTGTCACGATGTTTAGATTAAGTAAAACTGTAATTCTAGGCAGATAAGCAGATAAGCAAATAACACACGCAAGCAAAGACACAGCTAACAAATAAGAGGTCAAGCCGATAGTAAGGAAAACGTATTAGTCCAATGTTCGGTCATATATGATGAATACTAAAATCTATTCTCTCTCTTTGGAGCATCACTTCGTGGCGTATCTCATTCCAATGTTTAGACTCCCTAAACGTCTAGATTTCGGCTTTTAAGTTTTTTCAACCGACTAATCCTGTCACGACTAATAAGAAATCTGCATAAAGTCTACCTTAATGATTATCAATTATTAATTAACCACTATGGGCTTACATTAACATGCAAATATTAATAAAGTAATAAAGCAATCCAAACACACGCATGAGCTTCCAATAAAACATCATATAATCAATAAACACGACTAATACCTACAGGTTATTAGCCCATAATCTCTGTAATAGCACAAGATAACATGTTCGGAAATATTCAAGTATGGATAAAAGAGAAAAATACGCTAACCAAACGACCAAAGGGTACTAAAACGAATTAAGCGAATCTTCCCATGAAATTATGCACTAGCAGGACCTTCTTACTGCTCCTGGTCTTGTACTTGGTGGTTATCAGCTGTTCGGTTCTTCTGGTGCCTCTTGTGTGTCACTAAAATTCGGCTGCAAATGATCTATTTATACTTTCTGGCAGCAGGGTCAATACCGCGTATCCAGTTAATCTGATACGCCATATCAAGGTAACTTCGCGTGGGGTCCAAGATTATTATATTCTGGAATATTCGTACACCGCCTAAGTGATACGGCGCATCACCACTCTTTATACGGCGCATCTTGTCTTCTTATCATGGAAATCTAGTGAAGTCTTGAGAATAGATACGGCGTATGTTATTGTTGTCATGCGGTGTTTCTTGAGTAGAACAAGTCAGATCTTCTTGTTAACCAAAGTTTCATATACGGCATATGGAAGAAATCCATACGGTGTATTCTTCAAAGTCAGACAATGGTCTTCACATTCGTACAAGTCTTGGTATATGACGTATCTGTCTAGAATGATACGGCGTATCTGTCTTCAATTTGGTAGATTTTTTTAACTTGATCCATTTTGCTCCAATTTACGTTCAAAATAGCTAACTTTCACCAATTACTTGTTTATAACTGAGATTTACAAAAGCAAGCGATTAAGTATCAATTCTCATATAAATAATACAAAACAAGCAATATACATAGGATAAAATGATGCTAATAATATGTTGTTATTTGCTGTCATCAAATATCCCCCCATTTGAACTTTACTTGTCCTCAAGTAAACCTTATATTAAACTTATGAAAATGTATCCTAAACATTGTCTAGGATTTTTAAAGTTAACCATTCATTCGTTTGATCTCAATTGCACAACCAAACATCTCACGAGTATTCCATCATAAGCTTGGCAAGGATACGCATCTCCACAACTAAAGCTAAGGAGTAACAAGTCTAAAGCCGTAAATTGGGTTAAACATGATAAGCCTTAAGGGTTGAACCTAGATTTGTTCAAACATCTCCTACACAAACACAATAGATCGCTGGCGCGAATCCTTGATTCCTCAAACAACGGATGATCACTAAGGTGGAACCTCAGATTGCCGGCGCGTCTTTCGATTAGTCAAAAACTCGGATGGTCACTACCATATTCATGTACTTGACATTCTTACAAAGCCATTACAATATCCGGATGCTCGAAAGCTAACAACGAATAAAGTAACTTGGTAAGGGTAAGGATAACATTTGGGAAATAATTGGTGTAAAAATAAAATAAACAAACAGATAGATTAAGTCCATACAAATGTGGTTAACTACTTCTCGGCCGTCCCTTGAAAAAGATAAAAATCATAGACTAACTTATGCATTATCACGAAAACTCACGCTTTAATAGGTAGACACGAATTAGACTCAATGATGTCTTAATCATAGAGTAAACCTTAGTTGGTGTTCCCATAACAACCAACTCCCTTGCAATCCATAAATATATTACAACAAATAGTGGAGATATCTCCACTAATACATAACTTACATCGTTGGTTTATAACACGTACCAACGAATAATCAATTAGCTCATAAAATAAAATTGGTTATGTTTAGAAAAACTGATTATCTCCCAATCTTCACTCTTTTTCTCTCTATTTTTTTTTTCTTTTTCATTTTTTTGATTTTTTTTATATAAATAACTAACTAATGGTGTAAAATTTCACCACTTTACCATAACCATAAATCTGGATAATTTTTCATACTTTTCAATACTTCAGATATAAAAGTACTAGTGGAAGTAGTAAACACACGAAAATAAAAATACAATATCTACTTTTACTTCCCATTGCATTGTGCAATTCCCGACCTAAACATAGATAATTGTTGACATAAATAAATGCCTAAAAACATTATCAATATTTATTCATATCTCTATGTTTTGATGATCACAAAATGTAAACTCATTAAAACATAAACTTATAAATTAAACAACTACTACTAGAAAAAAGGCCTTTAATGACGCGCATTGCGTGTCATAAAAGGGGTCAGATGACGCGCATTTTGGCGTCATTGATCGACCCGTCATAAAGCTTTATGACACGCATTTCGCGCGTCATGAATTTATGACACGCTTTTATGACACCCTTTTACGACAAACTTTTATGACTATTTTATGACCCCTTTTTTGAGTGTCATGGTTCAAATTTTTTTTAAAAAAAAATAATTTTTATAAAATTAATAATATCCCCACATTAAATAACAGATAATCTCATAATACAAATAAATACACAAATAGCAAAAAAGTGCATTTCATATATATCAAAACAATGCGTTTCATACAACTACAAGTTATTTTCAAATTCTAAAATTGTATAAACATATATGGGTGATATACAGGTAAATGTGTAGAACATAATAGCTACATAGAATGTGTTTGCTATAAAATGTGTCTGATGAGGCTGCACTATTTAGCTGTGAAGTTGAGGACTGGAGAGCTGCTATTCTCCTCTCGGCGGCAGCTGCTCTCTTCTCCCTCTCTTCATCTTGTGCTTGTTTAAGTTTCTCCTGCAATTACAAAATTTATGCTCAACTTTTTCAGAACAGAGATGGCAATTATGGCCCCATTCACTGCATATAGATCATAGATCATAGTGATAAAAGAAATAGCACAATCAGATCAATGTCTAGCCATTTACAATTGTTTCCTAAGTTGCTAGCATTCAGTCGTATCAGTTGGTATCTGCAAACATATGGTCCAGTTGGATGAATACTTAGCTGCCTAAATAGGTTAATGGACCTAAAAATGAAAAAAAACTTTAGATTACAATAATATACGAAAATCTTCAAATACTACTAAGATCATCAATCATCATACCTGAAGTACTAGGCTGATCTGCTAGTTTTTTTCTAATCTGAATTGAATAATCCTCTTCAAACTGTTTAAGACCCTCGAGCAGAATACTGATATAAAGATATAAGTTGTTTTGGATCAATGACTTTATCTTTTGAAAGCTTATGTGCTAAAATTTATGATCTCTTCTTTAAGAAAGTAGAGTTAGGGAGTGTTTGGGATCTCTTGTTTAAGAAAGCTTATGTGCTAAATGATGAAGCGAAAAGTGTACCGCTTTTAAGGGGTCATTTAAGCCCTAAATCGTATTTATTTGATCAAATATTGCCCTAAATCGTTCCTTTTGTCATTTTAGGTACTTTTGAGGAGAAATCTGAAAAAGGAGGCATTTTGGACGTTTTTGGAGCATTAAAGTGAAGAAAACGGCAAAGTCTCAAAAATCGGCTAAAAGTTACTCTTGACGGCGTCAAGATTTACTCTAGACGGCGTCATGCTTTGGCAAGAAAAGTTGGACGTGAAATTTACTCATGATAAGCCAGTGAAAATAGCAAGTGAATTCTGACGGCGTCATGCTTTAACTTGATCAAGGGCGTCACGGCTTAAATCATAAGGGGACGGCGTCACGTTCTAGGTTCGACGGCGTCAAGCCTTGATAAGCCAGAATGGATTTTGGAAGAGCTAAAGAGGGACGGCGTCAAGAAGGTCATCCGGGAACCCTAAAAGCGGCGAGGTGACGGCGTCACACTCCATAAGGTGACGCCGTCAGATCCAAAAATCTATATATAGTTTTCTAATTTTTTGTCATTAGGGAGAGCTTAGTGTGTGGAATTTTGGGAGAAAACCCTAGGACGAATTCAGCTACTTTTTCAGGGCTTTTTGCCTTGAGATCTTCCATGTTTCATTGAAAGATAAGTTATCAATTAATCATTCAATATGTCTATGTGTTGTTTGATTCTATCTTATTCTTGTCTTTTGTTTAACATGTTAGGTTAAATTTATCTTGTGTTTGCTTAGATCTAATGAAACCTAGCTATTGATTATTGGTTGTTAGTGTGTTATTAGTTGTATTGGATGATTGTTTATCTATGTTAGGCTTAAGAAAACTGGCTAACTTCCTATTCGGTAACTTGCTTGAACGTCTTAAGAAACATGAACCAAATGCGTACTAAAGGTTTTTATGGTTGTATTTAATGCACAAGCGAATTCTAGTGATCCCATGTTAGGAGCTTCCTAGCCGGCTCGACATAGGAGTGAAGTAGGAGCTTGTAGAGTTGGGGAAGTAAGTACGCCACCCCACGAATGGTATTAAGGAATACACCCGTCATCCACGCGACTAATACACACTAATTAACCGGTAAAAGATAGTTAGGGAGTAAGGAAATCTAAGTAAACACATTTCTCTACACATAAGTTTCTCACCACATTTCATTTTTGTTATTTTATTTTATTTGCATTCGTAGTAATTTGGGTTAGTTGACTAGCAACTAATTCCGCCCACTCCTTCAAACCCGAGATTTTACTTGCTTTCATAAAATTATAAAAACATAAAAAAAAAATCTTCCTCAACCCTTAGACCTAATTAGAGTAGCCTTTCACACCTAACGAACACTATTCCCTGTGGAGAACGATCAATCCCCCGTACTTACCACTACACTATACTACATCGGTCAGGTACACTGCCTGGTGGGGTTGTAAGCCTCTTGAGATCCCTCGAGAGGTAAAACCTGTTGTAAGGTTACAAAACCACGCAATCAAGTTTTTGGCGCCGTTGCCGGGGAATAGTTATTGTTTAGGTTGAATTTTTATTTCTATTAGGTCTACTCACTAGATTCCTTTCTAGTGAGATTTTTATTTTATTTTTCTAGGTTTTCTTTAGTCTATCTATTTTCTTCGTGTCTTTGTTCGTAACCATACCATCCGACATCATGGAAGATGGTAATATCCTTAACCCCCACAACCCACCACCACAACAACCACAACCACCTCCTAGAGCCCGTACTTTAGGAGAGTATTCCCGTCCTAGCCACCATGGCTATCGAAACACCATTGAGCTCACTCAAGGAGCCAATATCACACCCTTGCGATCCGACACCATCCGGTTGGTGCAAAGTGGATGTGCATTCCATGGACTTCGTTCTGAAGATCCTAATCAACATCTCAAGGACTTTCTTAAAATCGTTGATTCTATAGACCTTGATGTTGCCACTCGAGAGACGACCCGATTGCGTCTCTTTCAATTCTCTTTGCGGGACCAAGCTAGTCAGTGGCTAGAACGTCAACCCGCAGGATCCATTACCTCTTGGGATGATCTCACCACTCGTTTCCTTGCTCAGTTTTTCCCACCGGGAAGAACTACCAAGCTAAGGAATGATATCTTGATGTTCCAACAACGTCAAGGCGAAACTCTCTACGAGGCATGGACTCGATTCAAGGACTTACTCCAAAAAGTCCCTCACCATGGCATAGAACTTTGGCTCCAAGTCCAAATCTTCTATGATCATATCAATCTCTCCACGAGGCAAACCATTGACCAATCGGCCGGTGGCAAGCTACGTGATCTAAGTGCGGAACAATCATGGGCTCTCCTAGAGGATCTTGCTCTTTATGACAACGAAAGTTGGAGTGATCCCCGTGATTTGAATAAAACGGTCAAGGCAATATCTTTGCCTTCGAACAATTCAAGCACTTCTAACCGTAGGATCATAGAACTTGAAGACCAAGTCAAGTTTCTCATGAAATCCTACGAGGCTCCTAAACCTTCAAACCAAGTGAACAAAATCACTTCTTCATGTGAATTATGTAGTGGTCCCCACGACACTCGTGATTGCATGGAACTCCCCGAACAAGCTTTTGTGGACTACGCATCCTCGCGTACCGACGGAGCGGGAGACAAGTGGTACACTTTCAAACCCGAGCCGAACCATTACGGTGATACATACAACCCCTCATGGAAAAATCACCCGAACCTTAGGTGGAAACAAAACCAAAACTCGCAACAAACCAATTCTTCCAACCCACCTAATCGTTTCCAATCAAGCGGTTCCAACTCGAACCGTACTTTCAACAACAATCCTTCCGGCAATGGTAGTACCAATAACTTTGAAGGATTGATTTCCCAATTTATGGCATCTCAAGAAGCTCGGATAGCTAGATTCGAGACCGAATTCAATCAACAACAAACTGAGATGACCAATAAAATTGACAACTTGTTGAAAGCCCTCAATAACCAAGTGTTATCACCTCCACATAAGGACGCTAGGAACACAAATAGCGGGCCCCAAGTAAAAGACTCCTCTTCATCCAAACACGTCCACTTTGTCAACATTGTCACTATTAAACCAATTGATAGGAATGAGGATAATAGTGAACCTAAGGATGAGGATAGGAAAGTCGAGGTTGATAAGGAAGTTAGGACAAGTGAGATTGAAGAAGTAGATGATGATGAGGACTACTTCAATAGGCTACCCACTAAGGAAGAGCGTGCATATCATACAAACTTATTCGATGACCCCGAGACACCATACTTCCTAGGTAGACCAATCATAGAAATAGGCGACCCTTCTAATCTCAACATACCATGCAACATCGGACATCTACATGTGTGGAAAGCTTATATCGACCTTAGATCGCCCATAAACATCATGACTAGAGCCCACTACAACTTGATAATGAAAAATCAACTTGGGTATAGGATGCTCCCTGACAAGGGTTGGATGAGTAACTTCACGGGAAGAGTTAAGGGATTACCGGTTTATGTAGGAAACTTCACCTATGTCACCGACTTTGTAATTGTAGAAGATATCCGCCCAATAGTCGATGCATCCTTGACTCAAGTGGTTTTTGGAAAACCATTTGTTGAGGTCTCTAGAATGACTTATGAACCTTCCTTAGGGATAGTTAAATTTAAGGATGAGACCGATGAAGTAAGCTACCAAATGCCATATAAGATAGAACAATTCCAACACTTGTCAAATGTTGAGAAGGAGCTTAAACAAGCGGTCTACTATAGGAATGATAAGGATAGAAGTAAAGGAGTAGACTATGTTATGGAAAGGATATTCGGTTTCTACAAGGATTGTTTGAAATTAGGACCGGAATATAGAACCGGGAAGGAGAATGGCCTAGGAACCGTGACCGATGATGGAGTCACGTAATGTACGTGACTTTGAGTCTAGCTACAAGACTCGTTAATAAAGAAAAGCGCTTCTTGGGAGGCAACCCAAGCTTTATTTGCTTTATTTGCTTTGTATGTTTATTTATTTGTTTGTTTGATTTCATTTGCTTCCGTATGTATGTTTAATTTTTATTATTATTGATTCATGTTCAAAACTAAATTGTGAAAATGCTTTATTTTGTTTTTAACTTCGTCTTAACTACATATAAAGGTATTTTGCAAAAGATAAGTGTAAGGGAAATCTAAATCGGTTTATTAGAACAAATGAACATGAATCATAATAATAATAAATTAACATACATATTCGTATTTGTTTGAGTCAAATGCTTGTATCGAGTCATAATGATGTTTTGCAGGATTTCCAGGAAGTAAGGTAAAGGTTTTTCTAGAAATTTTCCGGAAACTTAAAATGAAAATTTTTGTCAGGTCATTTCTGACGGCGTCAGGGTTTATAACCTGACGGCGTCAGATTTAATTTTCAAAAATTTTTGAAAGTTTTGTTTTTAAAAAGTGTTTATTAAAATCTCCAACTTATAATCTCCAGGAATCTGCAAAATTATCATTCCACAAGCATTATATCCTTATATATAGATTTTTCCCGCCGATGTTATGCAGGTTTTCGTGTTTGTTTTCTCAGGTTTAACAGGTTATTTTGGACAAGGAAATGTTTTTGGATCAAGCTTGTGGCGATGCATTAGTCATGGAGCTTCAACATTCTCTTTGGAGGAAGATTTAACCGTGTAATTTCATTATCCACCGAGCGAATCAGGGGAGTATTTGATTTCATTCTTTTACTTTTTGCTTTTACATCTTATTATTTGAACATTGGGGACAATGTTCATCTTAAGTGTAAGGGGAGGGTAAAAGTACGAGTTTAGAGAATACAATTACGCTTGATTTTTGTTTGTTTAATAATAGATGTGTAATAAAACTGAGAGAAATACTTGTTAAGGTAATTTTAGTGCCAAATTTAAAATTTTTTACAACATATAGGAGTGAAACTTTAGTTCTAATAAGCGTCTCACGGATAGGAGTTATATAACTAGCACAAAAACCGTACCACTAAAAAATTTTCCACCCCAAATATGTGAGGTTCGCCCCTAGAATTGGTAGGAAAAGCATTTATGCTATGATGTGTGTACCGGTAGCACTTAGATTCTAGAACTTGCGTTAGGACCATTCCAAGGCCACAAGTGAGACTACATTCGTGTAGTTAGATTTACTACATGATAAGAGGCATTAGGATTAACCCATTGTTTTACACCTGTGTTTTTGTTATAATTACTTTGGCTACATTGGTCAAGTAATTCCCCCACACCCTTTGCGTTGTACTCATTTTTAGTACACGATACCCCTAGTACACCCCTCAGAGCCTATCTTTTCGTTTCGACCTTTAAGCATTTTACTTAAAGGAAGAATTTGTTACACCCCACTAAAATGTACACCCAAATCGCCTTAGCCTACCTTGTATGCACTCATCTTTAGTGCATTATTGTTACAACATTTGTTTAAACCTTAGTTAATTATCTAATTGATTACATGGTTGCTAAGTCGAGTCATATCCTTGTACATATTGTTTTGGGACGATTGGGACTCATGGGTAAAGTACTAGTATAATGGAGTAATGGGGAAGAACATCATTTATTACCCCCATATGTGCTAAATATTTTAAAAGTACTCCAAGTTTTTCGATTATCTTAATTCGAGTCATTATAATAGTATTTGTAAAGTTATGTAAAAATTCAAGTGTAAGGGGGATGCAATGCCCCTATGATGTATTATTTTGGATGGTAGGGCAAGAGTGTATGAAAAAAAAAAAAAAAAAAAAAAAAAAAAAAAAATCGAAAAAATCAAGAAAAATACAAAAAAATGAGAAAAAGAAAAATAGAAAAAACATACGGACTACCATCCCGTTTTATTTTATGTTTATTTTATGTTTTTGTTATTTTATCATTAGCTTAAGATCGAGTCTAGTCTTGGCTTAGCAACATTGTATAGTACATGTAATTGATCAAGATTTTTAACTCGCCACCAGTAAAATATCCTTTATCCAACAAAATCGTGTTTTCCTTTTCCCTACACCTAACGTTATAACCCATTTAAAAGCCCTCTTTGATAGTTTATCTTAGGTGCTTACGCCTAGTAGAGGAGGTTTTCGATCCTTTCCCAAGCCTATGGTAATCTATTTGCTATGACAGGTAGTGAGAGATATTATCCGTTTTCATTTATGAGATTTATTTTGATGACACTTGAGAGATGTGAGTATCTAAACACTACTTGTGAGGTGCTAGTATGTAATCTCCGTGCTTATTATGATTGAAGTGGAACGATTATTTGTTGTAATTACTTTTATGTTAGCATTAAATGACCCCTAACTTGTATTTTGATTAGAATAAAAGCGCATTTGCTTGAGGACAAGCAAATCTCAAGTGTAAGGGTATTTGATGAAGCGAAAAGTGTACCGCTTTTAAGGGGTCATTTAAGCCCTAAATCGTATTTATTTGATCAAATATTGCCCTAAATCGTTCCTTTTGTCATTTTAGGTACTTTTGAGGAGAAATCTGGAAAAGGAGGCATTTTGGACGTTTTTGGAGCATTAAAGTGAAGAAAACGGCAAAGTCTCAAAAATCGGCTAAAAGTTACTCTTGACGGCGTCAAGATTTACTCTAGACGGCGTCATGCTTTGGCAAGAAAAGTTGGACGTGAAATTTACTCATGATAAGCCAGTGAAAATAGCATGTGAATTCTGACGGCGTCATGCTTTAACTTGATCAAGGGCGTCACGGCTTAAATCATAAGGGGACGGCGTCACGTTCTAGGTTCGACGGCGTCAAGCCTTGATAAGCCAGAATGGATTTTGGAAGAGCTAAAGAGGGACGGCGTCAAGAAGGTCATCCGGGAACCCTAAAAGCGGCGAGGTGACGGCGTCACACTCCATAAGGTGACGCCGTCAGATCCAAAAATCTATATATAGTTTTCTAATTTTTTGTCATTAGGGAGAGCTTAGTGTGTGGAATTTTGGGAGAAAACCCTAGGACGAATTCAGCTACTTTTTCAGGGCTTTTTGCCTTGAGATCTTCCATGTTTCATTGAAAGATAAGTTATCAATTAATCATTCAATATGTCTATGTGTTGTTTGATTCTATCTTATTCTTGTCTTTTGTTTAACATGTTAGGCTAAATTTATCTTGTGTTTGCTTAGATCTAATGAAACCTAGCTATTGATTATTGGTTGTTAGTGTGTTATTAGTTGTATTGGATGATTGTTTATCTATGTTAGGCTTAAGAAAACTGGCTAACTTCCTATTCGGTAACTTGCTTGAACGTCTTAAGAAACATGAACCAAATGCGTACTAAAGGTTTTTATGGTTGTATTTAATGCACAAGCGAATTCTAGTGATCCCATGTTAGGAGCTTCCTAGCCGGCTCGACATAGGAGTGAAGTAGGAGCTTGTAGAGTTGGGGAAGTAAGTACGCCACCCCACGAATGGTATTAAGGAATACACCCGTCATCCACGCGACTAATACACACTAATTAACCGGTAAAAGATAGTTAGGGAGTAAGGAAATCTAAGTAAACACATTTCTCTACACATAAGTTTCTCACCACATTTCATTTTTGTTATTTTATTTTATTTGCATTCGTAGTAATTTGGGTTAGTTGACTAGCAACTAATTCCGCCCACTCCTTCAAACCCGAGATTTTACTTGCTTTCATAAAATTATAAAAACATAAAAAAAAGAATCTTCCTCAACCCTTAGATAAGCACTTATATAAGCAGTCCCACGCACCCTCTTAGTTCTACAATGATGTACCTATTTATATATGGCACTTGTTCCCGATTGATCTTGACCAACTAAAAGTATTTTCGTTGGTGATTTTATATCATCTTTTTTCGATACAATTTGGCTGCCATTGTTGACAGTTTCTTCCTCAGACGAGATAAAAGATCTTGGTGGCACTGGCAAAGATAAGAAAGCACAAATTGTCTCTATTCCCGTCTGAAACCAAAGTTACCAAATCAAAGTAAGTCAAGTTGTCCTAATCAGCATACGACGGTTTACATATATAAATTTCATACCTTTTCCCATATTTTCCCTTCATTAGATTTTGTCCCTCTTCCTGATAGGATCCATCATGGCTTACCCAAAAATGAGGACAGCCTTTGCAATTGATTCCGACAATCTGCATCGTTTACAAGAGACTCAAACTTTAACCAAAGAATTTGTAATCACGGATAATTACAAAAGAAACTGACCTTTAACATAAGGAGCTCTGCTTTACTGATCACCCGTCCGTTTATTTTAACTTTTGTGTTTCCATTGCTTGCATTTTCCATGATGGAACCACCAACACTAAGGCTCGGTCTAATAACCTGGCATGGCTTATGCCCCTCCTGTTCATCATTGTACCAAATTCATTGTTATAATATAATCACATCTGCACGCGTGAATTATTGGGCGTTCACAGACTGCATATAGATCACAGTGATAAAATGGCCCACAATAAATCATGAGAGGTTCTAGGACATGGGGCAAAATAATCTCCACTAAATAAACTTTGGGATTAAAAAAGTATAAGTCCTAATCTGTTTTTCTATTTTTTTTCCTCAATACCAACTCCTTTGCTTAGTGAATTATAAAACCACCTTGCCTCTATTATTTAGTTAACCGAAATACATCAGGCCTACAAGATAATCTTCACCTACCCTACCTCGGCAACTAATTGGTAATATTACTCCAGGCCCACCATACACTAAGTAATTCAGAAAACGCTAAACAAAAAAGACACATGACATGTAAAGAAAAGTAACAAGTGAAATATTAAATGAAAGGGTTTACCGCTACCATTACCTCATGAATACACAAGAAAACATTAATCATTACCTTAATGAAAGTGTCTACATCTGGATCTGGAATAATCCCCTTTTCTTTCTCCCGCCTATTAACCTCAAGCATAATATCTGTTAGAGAAGAACAAAATTTCAAATTAGTTTTTAAACCATCGTCCCTTGGAATGGAGTACAAAACTATACGGTATATAATGTGTGCATACCTGCTCGGCTTTCGGTACCCTGAAAACGGGAGGAATAATCAAATGTTTCCCTCACGGCGGTGGTGATGGAAAGTCTTTGTGGCGATGGATTGGGTTTTCCCCTATCCGTGATTGTACATCTAGATCGATGGAGGTTCCGACGATTGATGAGGAAGTGGTCGAAGGCAGAGAGGAGTGTTTTGTGTGTGTGTGTTATTTGGAAGGGAGAAGAGAAATAGAATGGGCGGCTGGGAGAGAAACCCTAGGACTTAAGATTTTTTTTTGGGGGGAAACAAAAAGAATAAGAAAAGTGTATCCCGTGTTTAAGTAATTTATGACTCTAATAATTGCGTGTCATAAATCCTTCAAATTGTACAAGTTATGACAGTTTTTTTATGACACACGCTTTTGCTTGTCAATAAAATGCGTGTGTCATAATTTTTGCGTCATTAAAGGCCTTTTTTTTTAGTAGTGCAAGTACTTAGTTGTAAATATTCACTTCTACAACTAAAATCACTTAAGGTATGAATGAACTAATGCTTAATGCATTATATGATCAAAGGAACATTTTCTTAATAACTAGATTTTTTATAAAACATCAAAAACATTTTATATATTTTTGAAAAACATTTTTGGTATTAAATAAAAATGTTTAATCTTTTATAAAAATATGAATTCAAATTTTTAACCAAAATCAGTTAAAATGTTCCAGAAAAACCTTCCCCACAAAAGGACAAAATTGGTCAACGTTCAGTAGGGGCGGCCCCCTTAATTTTGCTAGGCGGCCCCCTTAATAATTAAGGGGACCGCCCCCTATTTAAGGGGACCGCCCCCGCTCCAGTAGGCTCCAGCTGTCCAGATTTTTCCCTATAAATACCAGCCTTCCCCTGGATTTTTACTCACCCTTTTGCACTAAAACTTTCTGTTGTAGATCTCATTTCATATCTTAAATAAACCTTTTATCATGTAATCTTAAGCATTGGTTTCCAAGTGATCCAAGCTTCCACCATCCAAGTGCAAAAGAAGAATACTTCTATCAATCAAGATTAGAAGTATTACAACTTAGTATCATTTTGTTACTTAAGTTGTGTGTTTAACAAAGTTTGTAAATCATTCATTCATTTGTATGTAAGGTGTGTGTTGTAGATTAGTGTTGTGTGTAAGTAGTGAAGATGTTGTATAAGTAGTTGTGGTATAGAAGTTGTGAGGTCAAAGTGTAGAAGTCGTGAAGCCGTTGTGTAGAAGTCGTGAAGCCGTTGTGTAGATGTCGTGAACCCGTGGTGTAGAAGTTGTGAAGCCGTAGCTTAGAAGACGTGAAGTCCTTGTGTTGAAGTCGTGAAGCCGTAGCATAGAAGTTGTGTAGCGGTCGTGTTGAAGCCGTGAAGTCCTAGTCGTGAAGTCCTAGTGTTGAAGTCGTGAAGCCGTAGCATAGAAGTTGTGTAGCGGTCATGTTGAAGTCGTGAAGTCTTTGTCATGAAGACATAGTGTTGAAGTCGTGAAGCCGCATCATAGAGGTTGTGTAGCGGTCGTGTTGAAGTCATGAAGAAGTCGTGAAGCAGTCGTGAAGCCGTTGTGAAGTAGTCGTGAATAAGTTGTGATGAAGTTGTGTTGTGAAGTTGTGAGATTGGTTCTAGCTACGATTAGAACTCGACATTTAGCTTTGTGTCGTTAAACCCGTGTAAGCCAAAGTTGTGTACGGTTTTCTCCGCCATAAGGGAGCTTATTGAAGTTGTGAAGAAAACTCTCGAGCAAGGTGTGCTCGGGGAGTGGAGTAGGGCAAGGAAGGTGTCCTTGTAGCCGAACCACTATAAATCTCTCGTGTCTCGGTTAGATCTTTCCATACCTTATTTATTTATTTACTTGCATCGTCATTACTTTCATACACATAGGCTTATATAATTGCTAGTATTAATTAGAGGTCGACTTCACATAAAGATCAAATTGAAAATTCATTCAAGAAACCAAAACTTTTACAATCAATTTAAAAGAATACATATATAACTAATAATAAGATTTAAGTTTTATTTTTCATAACAAACTAGAATCTAAAGTTTTTTTGAAAGTATAGAACAAAGTTTTTATAATAAATTAAAAAGACGTAAAACTATTCAACCCCCCTTCTAGTTTTCCACAATAATAATTATGCATACGAACAGAGGAAACGCGGAGAATACACACTTTACCAAAAGCAACTAACCACGGACTTAAATCTACAAGATAGGCTAAGGTGTAATGGTGTAATGAAACAAATTAACATTAATATAAGAAACGAAAGGAATGGCTCTGAGTGTTTTTCCTAGGGTATCTTACTTTAAATATGAGAGTAACAAATGGGTTTAACATGGGGATTAAGTAAACAACGTAGTTAGTTAATATAACATAACATATATAGGCTATTTGGGTGTAATCCTAGAAATTTACAAAAGTAGACAAGTCACTCCAATTATATCAATAATACTCATTATGGTGGTCTCGAATAGTATACAAGCCAAGTTCTAAAGTTTACAAGTCACCGGCACACTCATATTTTTGTAGAATTTGGGTAAAATAATGGAAATAGATAAGGATTAATTCTCACAATATGGAAATAAGGGTTATGTGTACGGTTATGCAACTTTGATTTCACAAAATCATGCTAAAAAAAATTAAATTTGAGCATATATTACGCATATTTTTGAAAAATAAGGACAAGTAACGTTCTAATTCTCCATCCCCCCACTTAATATAAAGAACATCCTCGTTGTGTAAAATAAAATTAAAAACAGGAAATAGAAAGAATTAGAACGGAAAACTCCCCTGAGATTTCCTCGGTATGATCCTCCATTAGGCGTTTATGAGAAACTTCTTTCTATGTCGTGTGAAGAATGGTGTTTGTGTCACCATGACTAGAATCATTACACAAAAAGTATAGAGTATATGTGAACCACCATTTCTTTGTATTCTAAGTTCTCCACCTGTGTTAATAAGCATGAAAATCACAGCTAGTGTGTCTACCATAATCGGTGGTTAGTGTAAATAAAATTAAAATAAAAATTAAAACTAAAAACTAAAAACGAAGATCATCAGGTGAGTCGATACGCCGCATCCATGGGATGGGATGCGCCGTATCGAGCCTGTAATAAAATATGATAAGATATTCAAAAGATATGATACGCCGTATCCTTGGATCGAGATACGTCGTATCGTAACACCAAACAGAAGAAAAAGTCGGTGCATCAGATCTGTCAAAGTTTTTCCGATTCATCACACGTACATCTCTCAAACTTTTGCTGAACTTAATGCCAGTCTCAATATGAATAATTCAAAATTAAGACTAAACTAAGTAGATATATATACATGTCATAGCAAGAGAGTAATGTAAATAATATTCATATACATATCCATAAAAATGTACATATGAATAAAAATGTCCATAGGTCAAAAGAGTCAGATGCTGAGATGGTGATCAGTCGGCTAGCTGGTCATCAAAATGCATGCTTGAGGTGTTGGCATCGTCCGTCCTCCTCGTAACCCTACACTCGGGATCGCATGTGTATCTGATCATGCCCCTAACATAAACACCAACAGGACGAGTATGCCTTACTCCCTTATGCTCTAGCAATGTACTAATATGACTGACGACCCAACCGATATCTCTCCTAATCCCAGCAATGTCCACCCTCTGGGCCTCAGTAGCAACTCTCATAACTCAAAGCTCCTCTTCGACCAAATCCAATCTCTGAGTTGTGATACGTGGAGCTGGTGGTGGTGGTGGTACCTGTGGTGCCTTCTGAGCAACAAGAGCAGCAGTCGGGCCCCCTGATCATCCCCCTGCTCCTTATCAACATTAGCATCAACTGGCGGTCTGGGTGGTCCCATAGCCACCCAATGATATGCCCCCAAAATCGACTCATACATCTTGAGCTTTTTCACGAGCAACTCATGATCAATGACAGGCAACTCCATCAACTCAACCTCTAAACCTGCTGGTATCACATGAGTAATAACTCCAAAGTAGACTACCAATCTAGAAACAAAATGTCCCACGGACATCATAATCCTCAGATGCCTCCCGGCAGCATACATATGCAAGTACTGGGCTAGAAAGTGGGGGACGTTCAGCACCGTCCCCTCATCCATACTCCTCAATAAAAAGAGGTTAGTAGTGGTCACCTTCTCCGGTGACTGACCTCACCCAGCAATCGTCAAGGCTATAAGCCTATGACACAAACGCTTCATTGGCTCTCTAATCAGTGTGTAGGACGGGTATGAAGTAGTAGAATCCCCATCAGAAGATATCCTAACCCAGTAGCGACCCTGCGGCCCAATAATCTGCAAAACCATCATAGGCCAACTCCTCCTCAGTATGTAAACCCATGGCCAAATTAAAAGGCCCAACTCAGTATCCGTCTCTCTGTAGCGAACCGTGCTGAAAAGCTCCAGCATCAACTCCCTAAGTAATGGCCTCCTAACACTAAACAAACTCCTCCATACATGAGACCTAAAGATAATCTCCTCGTTAGCCCTGGTATGAACCATCTCAAGTCTATCTCTTATATCACCCACTGCAGCACCGCCATCAATCTCAGCAAGTTTATCAAAATCTAAAACCGGCACCCTTAAAATCTTCTTGTAGTAGACATTCTCCAGCTTCTCCAAGTACTCCTGTTCTGACTTGGGAGTCAGTCCCATCTCCTCAAACCTAAGCCACGGGTGTCTAAGTAGTAAAGCTAGAAGAACCGTCAACAAAAAAATTTTAAGTTACTAAAATTGTCTATAAAAAGGGGTCGATATAATGTATGGAATAAATTAGGTACGTCGTATCACGGTGGTATTACCATAATATAACTGATACGGAGCATGAGAATTTTACATGTGCATACGTCATATCTTATGTAGGTTATACGGCGTATAAACAATACGCCGTATCAACTTTGGTCATACGCAGTATCAAGGTCGCGATTAAAAATGTTTTAAAAGTTTTTGATATGCCGCATTCAATAAATGGGTACGCCGTATCGAATGTTGCATCAGTATAAAAGAACAGGTTTTATCACGCCCCCAAGAATCCGAACACGTGGCGCAAACCATAAGTCCTAGTAATAACCATTATATTGCAAACGTATCTAGCAAAATATTTACCCCCAAACG
Organism: Artemisia tridentata subsp. tridentata; assembly: GCA_021014915.2. Classification (NCBI taxonomy): domain Eukaryota; kingdom Viridiplantae; phylum Streptophyta; class Magnoliopsida; order Asterales; family Asteraceae; genus Artemisia; species Artemisia tridentata. Next base: position 218,078,101 of record CP139502.1, on the reverse strand, counting down.
CACACACCACCGTTTAGCCCGTTTCCATAATTGTAAACCCTAATCTCAAATTCAAATAAATCGAAGTCCAAAATTCAGTTTTATGACAATTAACATTGGGGGAAATCAATCTAATCCTAAACAAAACACAACCCCCAAATCAATTTTACCTTAATCAGTCAAACCTTACAAACCCTAATTCTACAAAAATCTAAATAAATAAAAATTAAATAATTAGGGTTTTTACCTCGTCGAGTTTGCAAGAGACTAATCAAAGGGATCAAACAATGAATGCAAAAGAGGATCACGTAGCGATTAAGGGTTTTAGTGTGTGTTTTTACTGCATGTAAATGTTTGTGGCAAAAAGAAATGCGGCGTATTATTTTCTATTTATACAGTAGAAACGATACGCCGTATCATATTTTTTATCAAACGCCGTATGATAGAAAATTGGGTTGACTGGTCAAATAGATTAGATACGGCGTATAAATGGGGTTGGTACGCCGTATCTGGAATTTTATAAGCAGTTATTAATTAAGGTGAACAAAATTCAAAAGTCGAAACATACCTTTGCATCTGCAACCTTTTTCCTTATACAATAACTTAGGGTCAAATGGAATGCCATATGGTATATATAAATTCTTTGTTATAACAATATGCATATCCATTTTAAAGTGCCATTGAATCGTGTAAGAACATAGAAAGTGTAAATCATTAGTGCATGGACTTCTATTTATCTTTTTTACTAGTATAGGGTACGTTGTGTAACATTGTGTAGTTGTGACAGCATAACACTATCGCAACACTTGTATAGTTGCGATAGTATGCTTGACTAGTGTATGGGTATAAATACCCCCTACCTTATGGGTTATGAGGTGTGTGTTCTTTCTAGTATCAATGCGAGACTTTCCTTCTTTTCTCTCATTTCTCTCTCTAAACTAAAGTGTCCACACCCACTTTATCTCACTAAGATTATTAGAGTAGACGTGATATTATGGGAACAACAATTGGTATCAAGAGCCAAATATGATTTTTTGTTTCACGTAGTTGTGTTTTAGTATTGTTTTAATCTTCAGTAGTAGTAAAAGTTTTGGTTTTATAGAATTAAAGAACTTTCTCTCTATAGAATATATTTACTCTCAAACATAGTATAAAGATTACTCTTAAAAGTGTTTAGTCTTATAAAACGTATGTTAGGATAACATATTTGTGGAAAAAGAAAGAGCTTTTATCATTCTATATAAAATTTTTGCAAATTTGGTCAAATTTAGGCTGAAATCGTGGTTTAAGGGTTTTTGAAAAAGTGCACTTTTTCTCGAAAAAATAGGGTTTAGCATTTTGTTCGCAAAATTCAGGGTTTTGTTGCAGCACTTGGCTTTGAAACAGTTGCGATAGTTGTTTTTGGTTGCGATAGGTTACTGCGATAGCTGTTGGTTTGAGGTGCGATAGCAGTAGTTTGGGTTGTGATAGAAATTGTTGTGATACTTTCTTTGCGAAGCTTTCAGTTACCCATTGTTTACGAAAGAAAACTCTGCCCAAGTCGCAAGAAATTGTTGCGATAGCTCTTGTATTGTTGTGATAGCACAAAATTTGCGACACCTGATCTTCCGAGACTTACTAGTACCCACGTTTACCGAAAGAAAACTCTGCCCAATTTTCACCAGAAAGTTGCGATAGTTATTGTTCACAAGACATTGTTGCGATACCTCGACTTAAAGACTTTTATCCAATTTTAAATCCCTTACAAAGATTAAAATTATTAAGAGACTTTAATCATTTTAGTATAAAAACTTAAAATTCCAAACACTCAACCATCTCAACTTAAAACAAACTAAAACACAACTTTCAAACAAACAACATCTCATATCAAAGATCCACCATCACAATATCTACTACTCAAGATGCATTGGCTGCGAGGAGTGATGCAAGGCCTCCCATGTTGTACCGGGGAAACTATGTTCAATGGTCTTCAAGGTTTATGAATGTTCTCACGGGCTACAAAGATTGTAAGCTGTTGATTAACTCCATCAAACATGGTCCCTATGTTATGAAAGAGATTGATGACCCTGCTAACGAATTGAAAAATGGCTACAAACTGAAGATGATTTGAGTCCCAATGAACTTGCTCAATTTGAAGCTGATATCCGTGCCAAAAATTTAATCCTATATGGATTAAGCAATGACATTTACAATGCCATTGATTGCAATCTCACTGCTCATGACTTATGGAAAGCTTTGGAAAGATTGATGCAAGGTGCAGATGTTGGCACACAAACACAACAGACTCTGGCTCTATGGAATTATCAGTCTTTCAAGCAATTACCTGAGTAGAGTCTTGAAGATGCATACATTCGGTTCAACAAGCTTATCAATGAAATGAATCATCATAACCTAAAAAGATCAAACATTGAACACAACACTATGTTTCTTACAAACCTACAACCTGAATGGAGACGTTTCACCATTGCTATCAGAGATAATCAAGACCTAACTCTGAAAGACATCAACAATTTGTTTGATCTTCTGAAACACAATCAGGTTGAATTCAATGACATCCTTGAGCAGAAAAGAAAAGAGAAAGAAAAAGAACTCTCAACTCAACTTTCTACACAATCACCAGTTATTGATCCACTTGCTTTGGTCTCCTCATACCACCAAAATTAATCTTCCTTCAACTCAAACAATGACACACACTACTCATGCGTTGATGATGCAATTGACTCTACTCAAGACCAAGCAAATGTTGAACTTACCAAAATTGTTCAAAACCTAGCATTACTTGGAAAACAGATTCAAAAATCTTTCTACAAACGTCCAACCAACAACAATCTTCGAACAACTTCTGCACCTACTGCAATGAACAAGAGACAAGATATCCCACCAAGAGGTGAAGTTATAAAGCAAGGTACTCAGAAGAATGACAATAATGATGTTGGTCAAGACAATCAAGAACTAAAATGCTTTGGCTGTGGTCAACAAGGTCACTTTGCAAGGAAATGTTCAAATGGGAAAGTGCGTAATAGAGCTTACTATAGACAGAAAATGTTGTTAACTGAAATGGAAGAAAATGGTAAACTTCTTAGTGCTGATGAAAATGCTTTCATGGTGGACACGGATAACGAAGGTGAGATATTGGAAAAAAACATGGTGTACATGGCTTCTTTGGAGAAGGTGGATGTCTTTGAAGCTCAAGAAGAGGATGCAACTCCAAGCTATGACACTGATGCTGAAGAAGATGACACTCTTGTCATCAAGGTACACACATCATGTGCTTGTGATAATGATGGTATTGATGAATTCATACATGGTCACATTCATACCATTAGTAAGCCAACTAAAGTTAACATACGTAGTGAAACATCTACAAGTGCTACTCCTTAGTTATCTACTAGTAGTACCGATTGCAATCATGCATCAACAAGTCAAGATCATGTTGATATGCTTCAAAACTATGCCACTATTCAATCTTAAATTCAAAATTATGCTAACTGGATAAAACTAGAACAAGATAAAAGTGCTTCTTTAGAAAAGAAAATCAAGGATATGTTATATGAAGAGCAGTCTGAACGACCACTAGTGCTTAAACGTCAAATTCTAGATTTATAAAATGAGATTTTTCTATTCGAAAGAAGTATTTCAAATTTTGAAAACATCAAAAAGAATTTTGAAGAAGAAGCTTCTAAACTTAAAAAAGAAAAAGCTAATTGTATTCAACGATTAACTAAAGACGAAACTAAACTTCACACTACCAATCAGACTTCTCAAACTGTCTACATGTTACTTCCCAAACCAGATTCAGTTATGGATCTAAAACAGGGTCTTGGTTACACTAAACCATTTTATCTTGATATGGTTAAACGTCAAACACCAAGTTTGTATAATGCTAATTACATGAGACGTGATACCTTCAAGGATTACATGTTTGTTCCTAATGACATCTCTAAAGAGGAAATCCAAAAACGTTTAAAGGTTAATCAAAAGAAAACCAATTTCTCCTACTTTAGTGCCGATTATGGTTTGATTAATAAGGAAAATGCTCTTTCAAGAAAACCAACAAATGTTAAACATCACATGGATCAGATTTCGGACAACCCATATGATTCTAACAAATATGAGAGTTTAGCGAGAAAAACCTTTTGTAGTCTAAGAAATCAAATTAATGGATCGCTATCTATTATTTGCAGAAAGCAAGAGTTTCAAACGGATGAACTTTTTAGATCCAATTCTTATGAAGTGGACATCTTAAGGGAAGTCAAGAAACAGATAAAAACATTTATCGAGCCTCCCGTGAATAGAATTAACGATAAATTGAAAGCCTTTGAAGAGGCATCGATGTCTGAAATGCAAATTGATTTAACTTACGTCACATCTCTTGAAGATGAATATGACCTTCTCAGTCTATACTCTGACATTCAAAAATAATATTTTCTAAATCAAATGGAATCACTCAAACCACAATTTGCTCTAAATCAGGAGAAAATTGAAGACATGGAAAATAAACAAACGTCGTTAGAAAACCTGTTATTCACAGAGAGTCTAAGAGAATGTTTGCAAAAGAATGTTTAGTTGAACTAGGAATTGTCTTGTTGTACTGCCAAATTTGAAAATTCTTGGGCGAAACTTGGAAAACAATCTTTAATGTTTGAAGCAAACTGGCAGCGAAAAATTGAAGAAAAAAAATACGACAAGCTTTCCTACGAGAATTCTTTGAAAATAATCTTAAAAGAAAACGAGGAACTCAAATCTAAAGTGCTTGATTTGTTGAAAAACAAGAATCATGAGTTTGTAGATTCACGCTAGTTGGAAAATCAAAATTTTTCATATTTTTCAAACCAACCAACCTTTTTGGTAAATCAAATACAAAAAACTCATATTCTTGAGCCAAAACAAAAAGAGGTTTTATCTAATCCTAAAGTAATGCTCCCGGTATGTATCAAATTGGATCTACTTCTACTAGAGAACCATATGGTTCAAATGACATGATTCATAACAAGGAGTTAGAAATCGCTAGGAAGGAAGCATTACTTAGTAAGGATATACCTCTAGATGCACCAATGTGTTCCTTGACTCCTCCCCCAATAGAAAAGAAACCCAAAAAGTCAAAGAATCACAAGAACAAGAATCGTAAGAAACAAAAATTAGCTCAACACGATCAAATTACACAATCTCCTAACGCATATTTGCTTTTTGATCCAGGTTTAGACACTACTTGAAGTAGCAAGGAGAGACCAACTAAGAAAAGTGCATTGAAGACTAGTGCCTCTCAGCCTAAAGTTGTAGAAAAACCTAGACATTTTAAAGCTTTCAATAAAAAATGCTCTAAGCGAATGGATGACGGTAATAACTTTAATGTGCATGGATCTGTTGCTTCTAATAGCAACAATGCTTTTTATAATTCTGTTACTTACAATTTTGTTTATTCTAATCGTGTGCATGTTGATTTGAATTGTGATAAAATGAATGCCAACACCACTAGGACAGCTTCTTCAAGCCTAAGAAACCATAAGCATAAAGAAAAATGGATATGGATCCCAATGGGTAGAATATTTGAATACCATGAATTATTCCTAATTTTTTGTTTCTTGCTTTGATGTGCAGCTTGTCCTAGTGTGCCTCTGGTACCTCGAATCGGGGTGCACCCGACATATAACCGGGAACAAGGCACTGCTCAAGAACTTCATGGCCAAATTCTTGGGTACAGTGCGTTTTGGGAATGACCACATTGCTAAAATCACCGGCTATGGGGATCTCATTCATGATAAGGTCACAATTTGATGAGTCTACTCAAATAAGTACATTTTATTACTATCATTTATCCTAATAATTTGACTTGTTTTATTATATTATGTATGAGGATTGATACTTAATCGTTTACTTTTGTAATTCTCAGGTAAAAACAAGCATTTGGTGAAACTTGGCGATTTTAGACTAATTATGGAGCAAAACATGCAAGAAGTTAAGAGTCTACTGAAATGTACAAGATCAAGACAAATCTGCTCCAGATGCGCCGCATCTCACTTATTACATACGATTCATCACTATCAAGATTTCACCAGATACGATCCAAGATACAAGAGGACATGCGCCGCATCTATTTATGGAGTTACGCCGCATCTTCTGGCGGTGTACGAATATTCCTGAATATATTAATCTTGGACCCCACGCGAAGTTAAGTCAATGCGCCGCATCTACTTATTAGATGCGCCGCATCTTACCCTCAGACAGAAACTATAAATACCCCAAGACCAGACGAATTTCGAAACATATATTATATACGAAGTACGAAGACCAGAGAAACCTAAGGCCGAATTCAGACGAATAGGCAGCACAAGACACACCCGAACGAAGATACAAGAGCTGTAAGAAGGTGCTGCATGTGTTTAATTCATTAAGTAGTTTTGTTTTATTGTGTTAGTAAACTTTAATTCATCAGGATTGATGGCTTGTGTAATGTGACAACGGAAAGATTGCACTCCCTTAAAACTGCTTTCCCATAAATTAAAGTTTATATGTTGATGTCTTTGGTTACTACTTATTAGTGCATTGATAACCTCTGTGTTTATTAGTGGCCTGCGCATTTGACTACGGAAGAGAATGTGGCTCCCACGGTTGTTACTAAATTGATCACTTAGGAATAACTTTTAGACATAAGTAATCATTAAGGGTTTACTCGCCGATAAGAATAGGACCAACGAGAAAGGATTAACTACATACACTTCATATAAAACTATCAATAAAACAAGTGACAATCTACTTAATCATCGGGACAGATCTTCTTATTGTCTCAAGTATTTATCTGTGTACGTGTGTGTTATTCGCTGATTCGTGCTTATTGGTTTAGTTTATTATTTAATTGCAACCAAATCGTGCCAGTCTCTCAGGCTGAACCCCCTTGCGTTAGATTAGGTTGTATAGCTAACTTAGTATATTAAAATACTGATTAGAATAACTAGATAATACGTTCCACTCTTAGTGATCGACACTCTACTTACCATTATATTCATACTGACCGGGTACACTGCTCGTTAAGTGTGTGTGTTATTGATAAGTCGGCTAAATATAAATTTAAAACTTGAGTAGGCATTAATACTGCTAAACCGCAATGACACATCGCACGCATCAAGTTTTTGGTGCCGCTGCCGGGGAGTGAATTGTTATTATCTGTTAATTTGATTAGTATTTTAATTAGGTTTTTAATTTTTAATTTAACTGCTAACTGTGTTGTATAATCGGTTAATTTGCATTCATTGTATTATTTTGCATATTTTCTGTTTTTGTGTGTTATTTGTTTGCTTTTATTTGTGTTTATTTTCGTTTGTGTTTTTATTTGTTTTTATTTTTCGTATTTTTTGTGTTCTGCTATCGTTGTACTGAGCTTAATCAAACGATACGGCGCATCTGATTTCTCAGATACGGCGTATTGCGTTTAATTTTTATAAAATACAACGCGTTTAATTAATTCGATACGACGCATCTTTTCCCCAAGATACGGCGTATCTGTTTTTGATAAAAAAAATTTCTAAACGATTAAAGCCATACGACGCATCTGCTTTAGCAGATATGGCGTATCTATTATTTTAATTAAAAACAGTTTTCGAATTATTAAACAGATATGACGCATCGATCTTTGTCGATACGGCGCATCTTCTGAATCAAAAATCTTATATTTTGGAACGTAACGAAGTAACGGCGTATTAGTTTTTGCTGATACGGCGCATTAAAATTTTTATAAGTATAATTAATTTTTGATTATTTAAACATACGGCGCATTTGATTTGTCGAGCGCGGCGTATCTATTTTCTGAATAAAAGTCTGATTTATTTTTAACGTATTAAGATACGGCGTATCCCATTTATAGGATACGGCGCATCAACAACAGATATCAGAAGCTTTTATTTTACCTTGATCGTTTCACTCTTCTTTTGCACGAGTAAGTTTTATTTCAGGAAGATGGACGATCCGGATATTACGATGGAAGAATATATCAGACTTGGAGAGGAAAGAGCCTTGAGCAATAATGGGATCTACGATTGGGAAAGAGCAAGATATGGTGCACAAGTCATGGAGGATAAAGAAGTCACTATGGAAGAATACTTGATTTTAGGACGAGAAAAGTCAAAGCATGAAAGAAACAAATTGCCATTCCGACACACTTGGACTTTATCAAATGATAATGATGAAGAAGAGTCATACGATTTTGGTGCAATTAGGTTTTCGGCAATAGTTATTGATGATGTTATTTCTCCGGACGTTGCCAAAGATGAAGAAGAGTCACAAGTGTTTGATTTGAATGATAATCCGGCGATTGTTTACAAAGAAGCTTATTCATCCGAAAGTGCTTATGATGAAAATGAAAATGAATGTGTTACAATGGTGTATAGTGCTATTACTTGTAATTTTCCACCCGAGGTGGAAAATATATTCTCATCCTATCAAAAACACCATGATAATATTCCTTCGGATGGAGATAATAAGTATTCTGATATTGAAAAGTTTGATGCTATTGTGTACGATAACATACCACAATTACCACAACAAACGGAAATATTTAGGTGTGGAGCGGATGAGCCAGATTATGACCCCACAAAGGATTTTGAAGAAATGTGGGATGACTTATTTGAGGCGGCTATTCGGGATAAAGATGAAATTGCAAGACCATTAGTTGAAGACGGAGACTCACGAGATGAATTGGAGTAACTTACAACAAAAAGTGGTACAAATTTATTTAATACTATTGATCCCGTTATTAATAATCTTGCTAGTTTTCCTAAACAGGTTGCAAAACAAAAGGATGATGAGGCGAAATTTATTACACTACCTATTGAAGCACCTGTGATCAACCCGTATTTGGTGGAGCTCGAAGAAGAGTTTGGTGATGAGCTCTTAAACATTGCTATGATTGATGAAGATGATGATTTCGACCCTATGAAGGTTATTGAGGAACTCGAACTTTTACTTGCTAAAGACCCTTTCTCATCTTCTGCGAAAGTCAAAGGACGCCTTACTACCAAAGAGACTAACCAAGAAGAAAGGAGACTCATTTTTCCTCAACACACTACTCTTTCAGATGGAATGGTCAAGTCATCCAATTTACCAACCAAACCGGGTAAGAATAGGGAAGATATACATATATTGCCAAGGTATGATCTTTATTTATTTCTTCCATCTTTACTAGCAAATTTACACTCTTTTCGTGTTTATTGCTACTATCACCCGCACTTGATCCCAAGTGGGGGGGACAACACCCTTTTACATAGTAAATAAGGGTGGAGTCAGGCTCGTGACTCGAACAAAAACAAGCACTTCGTGGGAGGCAACCCATGCTTATCTTTTATTTTATTTTCTGATTTTGTATTGAGTCAGTCAGGCCGCAGAAGATACGGCGCATCTCAATCCTGAGATGCGACGCATCTCCTGCAATGGTCATATCTTACTTTATTTTCTGCATTTTTTTATATTTACACTTTAAAACTTTTTATCAGTTTATTTTGATGCGGCGCATCCCTGGTTAAGGATGCGGCGCATCTTCTATTCTGATCCGTATTTATTCCAGGCTCGATACGGCGTATCTTCTTCCATAAGACACGGTGCATCGACTGACCTGACGATTTTCATTTTAATTTTTATGTTTTATTTTTTCCTAACTACTAATGTATTATGCAAGTTTGAACCTTTCTTAATTTAGGTGTGTTTTAAGTCTTGGTGGTATTATAGATTCCTGAATTTCCTGTGGATACATTGATTATGAAGCTTAAACGTTCTCATCCACAAGAAGATGATTTTTGCTCTTATACTAATGGAGGATCATACCGAGCAAATCTCAGGGGAGTTTTTCTGTTCTAATTCTTTTATTTTCCAGTTTTTAACCTTTTATACAAACAACAAGGACGTTGTTTAACTTAAGTGGGGGGATTGGAGAATTAGAACACTTAACACTTACTTGTCCTAAACTTTTCAAAATATGCTTAAAATGTGCTTAATATATCAAAATTAAAAAATTTTAGCATGTTTTTGTTTAAGATCTAAGTTGCATAGCTGCACACATGACGTTATTTTCAAAAATTGTGATTTTTCAAAATTCACAAATCTATGAGTGTGCCGGTGACTTGTAAACTTTAGAACTTGGCTTGTATACTATTCGAGACCACCATAATAAGTATTATTTTATATAATTGGAATGACTTGTCTAAATTGGTAAAATTTCTAGGATTACACCCAAATAGCCTTTATATGTTATGTGTTATTAGCTAACTACACTGGTTAGTTAACCCCCGTATAAACCCTTTTGTTACTCTCATTTTTAGAGTAAGATACCCCTAGAAAAACATTCAGAGCCATTCCTTTCGTTTCTTACACCTTTGTTAAAATGTTTCATTACACCCTTACACCTTAGCCTACCCTGTAGATTAAAATCCGTGGTTGGTTAATTGCTTTAGGCAAAGTGTGTTTCCTTACATTAACTGTGTTCGCGTGCGTAAGTCATTATCTATGGTTAGGTCGGGAAATTGCACAATGCAATTGGAGTGAAAGTAAATATTGTATATCTTTGAGTTTATTTTTCGTGTGTTTACTACTTTCACTATTACCGTTATTTCTGAAGTCATGAAAAGTATGGAAAAATTATCCAGAATTATCATTATAGTGATGTGGTGAAATTTTACACATCTTTGTTTATGTTAAAAAAAAAAAAAAAAAAAAAAAAAAAAAAAAAAAAAAGAAAAAAAGAAAAAAAATCGAAAAAATAGAAAAGAAAAAGAAAAAAGAAAAGTTGGATGTTTGTTTTAACCAACTTATGTAAAGTTTTGTATTAAGTGGTCGATATCACCACTAGTTGTTGTATATTATATTTATGGATTGAATGGGAGTTGGCAGTTATGGGAACACCAACTAAGGTTTATTCTTTGATTAAGATCTTGTTGAGTATAATTCGTGTCTACCTAAGTGCGTGTGTTTCAAGTGTTAAAGCGTGAGTTATTCTATGATATGAGTCTTATTCATGGGATGGTTGGGATAGTGATTAACCACACTTAGGATTTTAATTTATTTGTTTTGTTTATTTTTCATTTTTACACCAATTTATATCCCAAATATTATCCATACCCTGTATTATTCTTTATCCAACCAAACCTTTGATTTATTGAGATTAGGGATTTGAGCAATCTTAAGTATCGTAGTCGTGGATTCGGCTATGTATTTATGATTTTGTCACCCTTTTTGATATAATATTATTGGTAAAGTTTGGACCTATCTTTAGCCTATTCGAGTTAAGGATTTGAGCAATTGCAAGTATCGTGTTCGTGGATTCGATCATGTATTTGTGATTTTGTCGCCTTTTCTAGAATTTGAGATCGATAGAGATTAAAGAGAATGATTAACCCTTAAGCCTAAAAACCCTTTTTACCGCTTTAGACTTGTTATTCCTTGGCTTTAGTGGGGTAGATGTGTATACTTGCCAAGCTTATGATAGAATATTCGTCACGACTGGACAGTTAAACGATTAGATTTGCTTTTATCAACTTATTTTATTTTACTTCTAATTCGTTAAGTGTTTAGTTGTGTGATTATGACAAAAATGAATACATGCTTAAATATAAAAATAAATCCTAATATCTTTTAGGATACATTTTCATAAGATTAATTCTAAGGTTTACTTGGGGACAAGTAAAGTTCAAGTGGGGGGATATTTGATGAACTCAAATAAGTACATTTTATTACTATCATTTATCCTAATAATTTGACTTGTTTTATTATATTATGTATGAGGATTGATACTTAATCGTTTACTTTTGTAATTCTCAGGTAAAAACAAGCATTTGGTGAAACTTGGCGATTTTAGACTAATTATGGAGCAAAACATGCAAGAAGTTAAGAGTCTACTGAAATGTACAAGATCAAGACAAATCTGCTCCAGATGCGCCGCATCTCACTTATTACATACGATTCATCACTATCAAGATTTCACCAGATACGATCCAAGATACAAGAGGACATGCGCCGCATCTATTTATGGAGTTACGCCGCATCTTCTGGCGGTGTACGAATATTCCTGAATATATTAATCCTGGACCTCACGCGAAGTTAAGTCAATGCGCCGCATCAACTTATTAGATGCGCCGCATCTTACCCTCAGACAGAAACTATAAATACCCCAAGACCAGACGAATTTCGAAACATATATTATATACGAAGTACGAAGACCAGAGAAACCTAAGGCCGAATTCAAACGAATAGGCAGCACAAGACACACCCGAACGAAGATACAAGAGCTGTAAGAAGGTGCTGCATGTGTTTAATTCATTAAGTAGTTTTGTTTTATTGTGTTAGTAAACTTTAATTCATCAGGATTGATGGCTTGTGTAATGTGACAACGGAAAGATTGCACTCCCTTAAAACTGCTTTCCCATCAATTAAAGTTTATATGTTGATGTCTTTGGTTACTACTTATTAGTGCATTGATAACCTCTGTGTTTATTAGTGGCCTGCGCATTTGACTACGGAAGAGAATGTGGCTCCCACGGTTGTTACTAAATTGATCACTTAGGAATAACTTTTAGACATAAGTAATCATTAAGGGTTTACTCGCCGATAAGAATAGGACCAACGAGAAAGGATTAACTACATACACTTCATATAAAACTATCAATAAAACAAGTGACAATCTACTTAATCATCAGGACAGATCTTCTTATTGTCTCAAGTATTTATCTGTGTACGTGTGTGCTATTCGCTGATTCGTGCTTATTGGTTTAGTTTATTATTTAATTGCAACCAAATCGTGTCAGTCTCTCAGGCTGAACCCCCTTGCGTTAGATTAGGTTGTATAGCTAACTTAGTATATTAAAATACTGATTAGAATAACTAGATAATACGTTTCACTCTTAGTGATCGACACTCTACTTACCATTATATTCATACTGACCGGGTACACTGCTCGTTAAGTGTGTGTGTTATTGATAAGTCGGCTAAATATAAATTTAAAACTTGAGTAAGCATTAATACTGCTAAACCGCAACGACACATCGCACCCATCACAATTCAAAGAGCCTACTTTGTCGAAGACTAGGTCACAACTTGTTTAGTATTGGCCAATTTTGTGATAGCGATTTAGAGGTGGTATTCAGAAAACATTCGTATATTGTTCGAACTCTTGAATTCGTTGATATTCTCAAAGGCTCCAGGGATTCGAATCTACACCAAATTGCACTTAAAGAAATTACATCACCAAAACCGATTTGTTTTCTTGCAAAAGCTACATCATCACAAGCCTGGCTATGGCATCGTCGATTATCTCATTTGAACTTCAGAACTATAAACGACCTTGCTCAAAACAACCTAGTCAAAGGATTGCCAAAACTATCAATCAAAAAAGATCATCTTTGTTCAGCATGTGAATTAGGGAAAATGACACATGCAAAAGTCAAATCCAAATCCGAACCTGGTTCCGTTGCTCCATTGCATTTATTGCATATGGATTTGTGTAGTCCGATGCGTGTTATCAGCAGAAGTGGAAAGAAATATATTTTGGTTATTGTGGATGACTACTCACTGTTCACTTGGGTTCATTTTCTTGCTTCTAAATCCGAAACTCCAAATGAAATCATCAAGTTCATCAAAAGAGTACAAGTTGGTCTACAAGTTCAAGTCTGATACGTAAGAACAGACAATGGAATGGAGTTCATGAATCAGATTCTTCAGAATTTCTTTGATTTACTTGGCATTACTCATCAGAGATCTGTGGCTTACACTCCTCAAAAAAATGGTGTAGTTGAAATACGAAAATGTACATTAGTAGAAGCTGCAAGAACAATGCTAACCTCCGCAAATCTTACGTTTAATTTATGGTCTGAAGCTGTGTCAACTGCTTGTTTCATACAAAACTGATCTATCATTAACAAACAATTCAACAAAACTCCACATCACATCATTCACAAATGCAACCCCATGTAAAATACTTACACATTTTTGGTTGTCACTGCTACCCTCTAAATGACCGTGAAAACCTTGGTAAGTTAAAAGAAAAAGGGTAGATAGGAATTTTCCTTGGATATTCTACACAATCAAATGCATATCGTATCTACAATCGGAGAACAAAGTTTATGCAAGAGACAATCCATGTTCACTTCGACAAAGTAGAAGAAATGGCTTCTGATCAAGTCAGTTCAGAACCCGTGCAAAGGACTATGACTTCTGAACAAAACGGTTCAGGACTTGTACCAAAACCAACATCATCAACACCAAAACCTAAACATATTCAAAAGGAAGCATTAGATGGATTGTTTGAGAACTTCTATGATGAATCATGTGGAGGAAATAAGATGAAAGTATCTACAATATCCACTGTAACTCCGATTATTGAAGTTAACCATCATGAAGACATACCATCTCCCGTATCCGGTTCATCAACAACTACTTATGAAGATGCTGATCCAGTACCTGATACCCCTCCAATCATACATATTCAACAAGAACGTTTTCCAAACAATACCACTCCAACCTCCAACATTAATGTTGATGATCAAATAATTACCAATGCATCGTCTGAAGAGGAACCATTCATAAACCTATTTGCGACTCCCGAAGCTGAGGTCGGTGGACCTTCTAAGACGCAAAATAATGATTCTTTAAACATGCAATAGCTTTACCAACCACATCCGCACAGAAGAAGATGGACTCACGATCACCATCTACAACAAATAATTGGAAATCTTTCTTAACCACTTCAAACAAGAAGTTCTACAACAAATTTCTGTTTCTACAATTCATTCCTAAGTAGAGTTGAACCTGCCAATGTCAAACCAGCACTTGCAGATCCCGACTGGATTACCGTCATGCAAGAAGAAATTAACCAATTCAAACGCCATAGCGTCTGGCGAAGGGTTCCATGTCCGTTAGGAAAACTCATAATTGCTTTGAAATGGATTCTGAAGAACAAGCTTGATGAAACGGTGATGTAATCCGAAACAAGGCTCGTCTTGTTGCAAAAGGTTACAATCAAGAAGAAGGAATCGAATTTGATGAATCATTTGCACCAGTTGCTAGGATCGAAGCAATACGCTTATTCTTGGCTTATGCAGCTCACAAATCTTTCACCGTATACCAAATGGACGTGAAAATGGCATTTTTGTATGGGGAGTTAGAGGAAGAGGTGTATGTAAGTCAACCAGA